>CM023948.1:12955831-12993748 GCA_013407115.1 Glycine latifolia | reverse complement strand
ATTTGTAGACATGTGATGAGTGACTTCAAAGCAAACCAAGTATTACAACAATAGTGGACCATTCCAAATCATATTACCCAAGCAAGAACAACTGTCAACTATTCCAAATGATACTACCCAAACCATGTCACAAATTACTTGAAAGCAAACCCAACAAACAATCATACTTAATCTAATGATGTCATGTGTACTTAATCATTTGTAGACATGTGATGAGTGACTTCAAAGCAAACCAAGTATTACAACAATAGTGGACCATTCCAAATCATATTACCCAAGCAAGAACAAGTGTCAACTATTCCAAATGATACTACCCAAACCAGGTCACAAATTACTTCAAAGCAAACCCAACAAACAATTATACATAATCAAATCATGTCATGCGTACTTAATCATTTGTAGACATGTGATGAGTGACTTCAAAGCAAACAATATTACAAATCATACTACACAAGCAAGAACCTTATTCATTTGTCCAGAAATAATATAAAAATCATATATATTCATTTGCTACATAATCATTTAAAATAATATAACACTAAGCAAAATCGAATGTCAATTTGTCCAAAACCAAAGCAAGCTTAACACTCAACAATTTCAAGTCATCCCACACAGTTTTTACTCACAGGACCTAGTTAATTTTAATTTGGTAAAACTCCAAAACAGATTTTTGCACTGAAAAAGCCAAAAAAATACAAAAAACACACATACGGATCCGACAATCCGTAAGCACCATACGGATCACCTAATCCGTATGAATCTTACGGATCATGCAATCCGTAAGCACCATACGGATTAGGTGATCCGTATGAATCTTACGGATTGCCTGATCCGTAAGATTCATACGGATCACCTAATCCGTATGGTGCTTACGGATTGTCGGATCCGTACGACTCAACCTCAGTCCGTAACCGTGTTTTCTGCGGATTAACGCATCCGTTTCAGCCATTGCTGACCTGCAACAGGCACCACACAGCACCATCGACAACTATGGACTAGTATTAACAAAGAAACCACTCACCAGGGTCACAGGACGCAGAAACGACCACCACCGAAGGCAATGTATTCACGGAGTGCGGCGATTCAATGGTGCGATAACTGGAAGCACCAACTAATCCGTAAGTGTTCAGGGAAGAAGACCAATTTGATCACAGCCGCAGGGAAGAAGAAGAAGCAGAAGACCGCGAGGAAGAAGAAGAAGCAGAACGCGCGAGGAAGAAGAAGAGCTCAGTTTTAAAAAAACTATTATTATTAATTTTTTAAATGAAGGGTATAAAGGGAAATGCACTGTTAAAAAATGGTGTATGAGAAATGTGAATGGTGTAGAAAGCTCAATCCAAAGAAAAAAAATCAACTTCGTAAGCCCAATCACAATATGATGAAACGAAGTACAATAATATTTTTTTTAGTGCTTGAAATCTGGGGCCAAATCCAGCTTTAATTTTCTTAAATTTTTAAAAACATTTTAGTTCCTTAAACTAATTTTTTTAGTCCATAAGAAATAGATTTGAAGGACTAAAATGATTTTAGAATAATCGTGTTTAATTTCTAAGTAGTAAATTTGATAGAAAAAAATCGTAATTTTTTAAATTTGAAAGGCTAAAATATGTATAAAAAATTGAAAATCAAAACCGGATTTATGTCAAATTTGTGTAACTAAAAACATAATTAAACTTTTATTTTATATTATAAATTAAAATACACAATTGGGAGAGTGAGAGTGGGCCATTTTCCGTTTTCTCTGTCAATTAAATATTCTCAATGTTATCTCTCTTTTCTTATTTACAGTGAGTGTCCCACACCGGTTCGTATCAACTTTCCTCTAAAATAAATAGTAATGTTATTTTAGACTTTTAAATAGGCAAAAAAAAAATTAAAAAAACAACTTTTTATTCCAAAAGTTGTGAACTAAAAAGAAAACTGAAGCAATAATAGAAGCTTTCTATTTAGGTCCCTGTTTATTTACTTATGGATAAATGAGACAAGCACTCTACGAAGGGCAAGAAAGTCATTTCCTCGGGAACCACGTTTTAAGCCGCACTGACGTCGTTAACCAATAAACGGAAAAAACAACAACCATCTCTCCGTCCCTCTTCGCCGGAAAACGCACAGGTCCGGCGAGACCTCAGAAATTCCGTTGAAGTTTACAAAGAAGAAGAAGGAGTGAAGGGGAGGAAGTTGAGAAGTTGAGAGGAGTTAGTAACGTGCAATGCAGGGAACGGTAATAGGGTATGAGAAGATTGGGATGGAGGATCTTGCACGCCACACAAACAACACATACAATTAATTACAAAGATGATGATCCTCCCATTTTGCAAATTCCCACCTTGCCTTATGCCCTACTTTATTCGTTTTCTCTCTCACACATCTTCTCTTCCTCCTCTTTCCATATACTACTATTTAACTCATTCTCACCCCTTCCCTCCACTTCCGTCTCCTCTTCCAATTCCCCTAAGGTCTGTGTCTTTCTTTTTGCCACCCCTTTTTGCTCTTCCATCACGGGGTTTTGGGTTTACGTGAATTCGTATGTTCTGTTCTCAAGTTTTGATTTTTGACTTTCTGGTTTTAGAACATCCAACACTTCAAGTGAGTTTTTTTTCTTTTTTATTTTTTGGGGGGGGGGGGGGGGTGTGAATTTTAAGATTTGTAAGTTGTTTGAAATCCTTTGATCGTTTAAAATGTTGGTGGATTTGTACTTTATGTTGTGTGTCAATGTGGGGTTGTAACGTGCACTAAGAAATTATTACATGTTGTTTGGACTATGTGGTCATCTCTACATGTGATAAGTAACCACAAATTTCAGTTTATGGAAAGTAGTTAATAACGTGTTACACGGAAATTGGTAAATGTCGCACAGAAATTGGTTGTGATACAACTCGCACTTTAGTACTGCATGATATTGGTTTAATGGGCATTGGTTTTTCATAATCTATGGTAATTAAGAGTTTTTAAGTTTATAAAGGTTTATATTTTTCATCTTGTGTTGAACTTGGGAGGTTTATAATTCCTCGTAGCTTTCTTGCTGGGAAGGTAAAATGTTGAATTGTCTGTCATGCTATGCTGTGCTCAACAGATATAAAAAGTTAGGAGATTTTCGTTTTTTGGGATACAAATCTACGCATTCTGGGATTCATCATGCCTTCTGAGACAATTGACTTCAAGAGTTTTTCTTCATCGTTGTATTCTTCTGAAGATATTTGTTCTTCTGAGGAGGTATCTTCTCGTTTCATCTTATATATATTCCATTTTGAAAACGGTATTAGGGGCATTTGTAAAATTTTGGAAATTCAAACAATGTTGGCGGTTTCAGTCCTATTTATTCCTGTTTTCTCTTTCTCTTGGCAGAGGCAGGCTAACTTATGGAAATCAGATAACATGCCCAAATGCTATGGTTAGTATTACTAATCTATTTGATTGTGTTATTATTGTTGTTGTCGTGACTGTGCTATTGGAGTGCATTCCTTTGGAGTTATTTGGTGTCAAATACCTTTTCTTTTCTTCTAATTTATATAATATTTTTTACATAAGTTGTTAAGGATTTAGGAGTCATTTGCTTTCTTTATACTTGCAATGTTAGGAATCTCAGATTGCCTTGGTCAAGCAATTTTAACAATTTATCTGGTTACTCATTAGTAGAAGAGCTTGAACTTGTCATGTTTGAGTGCTTTGCATGATAAGATGTGTTGAAATTTGAAAACTATTTCTACCCTTGCATCTGAAAACATAAGCTTTTAGGTTAATTTATTTATCAATACCTTAAACTAACAACTTATGACAGTTCAACATGCAAAGTACATAGAAGTTAGAACTTAGAACATTCGAACTCATGCCAACTGTAAAAGAGCAGAAAGCAACTCATAGAGATGCATTGATCGTCAATAGAATTAATGGCAAAAACAAATTATATGCGACAGTACATTAAGTATAAAAGAAAATGTGACTGTACATTTGTTGGTATTTGTAACTGTTATTTTCTTAAATTAGGATAATCTGCTGTAAATGTATATATGGCAGTTTAGTTTGTAATTAAACTGTATTTATTTGAGAATTCTCCAGCAGGAGAACACACTGTTTTGGCCTGATTGTCTGAGTTTAACATGGTATCAGAGCACTAGTCTTGTGCTTTGAGTTTAACATTGATGCGCTAATTTGTTGGTATAAATGGCACATTCAATCAGTCTCTGACATTTTTGTGTTGTGTAGATTTTGATCAAGGTAAAAAAACCAGCTTGAACGTACAAGCATTATGCCATTTATCAGATAGTAGCAAAGTCAATATAGTTGCTACTCAGCATGAAAGTAGTCTCTTTTCAAGTTCTTTGTCGGAGTTGTTTAGCAGGAAATGTAAGTTTTCTTTGCCTCTTAATGTGTGAATCTCATTTACCTGGATAGAAGTTTTATCGTACTAATTTAAATTCTGAAATGGGTTTGAGTTGTATGTTGAGGTTTCTAAAGAAAATGGCTAGCTAATATGCCTTTGCATGACTTCCATTGGTGCAGTGAGATTATCAGCAAATAATGCTTTATATGGACATTCAGTTGACACTGTTGCATCCCACTATGAGGAAGAGAGACTTTTTGACTCTCTTGAAGAACTTGAGGCTCAAATTATTGGAAATCTACTCCCCAGTGATGATGATTTGCTTTCTGGAGTCACTAATGGGCTCGACCACATCATCCAAGACAGCTCTGGTGATGACATGGATGAACTAGACCTTTTCAGTAGTGTTGGAGGGATGGATTTAGGACATGATAATTGTTCATCTTCTGGACAAAAGAATTCTGAAATCCTTGATGAAGCTTGTAACAGTCAACTAGGGCTGCGTAGTGCCTCGATTGCTGGAGAACAGCCTTACGATGAACACCCTTCTAGAACAATAGTTGTGAGAAACATTAATAGTGAACACAAAGAAAGTAACGTTTATCTGCATCAAAACAGCTTTCCTCTTAAGTCACCAACTAGCTTCCCGGGTAGAGTATTTGTTAATCAAATATCAATTTAGCAGCCGAAATATATTATTTTCTCTCACTGATATTTTTACATTGGACCAGGTTTGCATGGGATTTCTAAATCTGCTAAGCTAGATGGTGGAAGAGTTCTTGGTGTTGAGCCTGCCACATGCACACCATCCCCGGAAACTGCTTTTGTTCATGGGGTCTCTTCAAGTGTTCCTTACTCCTTACCATCACTAGTCAGAGTTAAATCAGCTGACAACAGATGTGAAGTTACTGAATCTGGTTCACCTGGCCAGTTGAATTTTGATAGTCAAGCTGTTCCAGCTTTTCATCCCCATTCCCTTCCAGAATTTCATGATGGTTTAGCTAACAGTGTTCACCATATTCCTCCTGAGGTGGCAGCAAACATCAATCTCAAAACACAGGAAAGAATAGATAACATGAAGTTCTGTCCAGTAAACTCCAATGGGCGCTTCATGGAATTCAATGAATGTGGTAAGTTAAAAAGTGCAGTAGATTAGCAAGTGTGATAATAACTTTTTCCTATAATTTTTTTTTTCTTTGAACTCTACGGGTCAATATATATAAGAAACAACCTGTTTTTTTTATGATATATATAAAAAAATATTCAATTGATCATATTTTCCGCTCCTTTCTCAGTTTTTAAATCCTCTGGTAATGGAAGCTATTCTCTTCCTGGTCATCATTACAAATGGGGCAACTCCTATCAGCCTCCTGGAATGATGTGGCCAAATTCACCTTCGTATATTGATGGAGTTTGTGCAGCCCCTAATCTGCCAAGATTGCATGGACTTCCTAGGTCACCATCACATATGATGGCCACTGTTTTACCCATAAATGGCCAGCATGTGCCTTCAGCTCCTTTTTGGGACAGAAGACATACCTATGCAGGGGAATCTCTTGGGATGCAATTTTCTGGTAACACAGCAGCACACTGTGTTGATTTTGTTTCTTATAATATCTTTCCACATTTTGGAGGAAATTGTGTTGACCTTAGAGTCCTACCCAAGAATCTTGGAGTTCATTTTCATAACCAAGGGGACCTAATGTTTCCTAGAAGAAACCACATGATTAATTCATTTGAGACTCACAAACAACGTAGCAGAAGCCGCAGAAATGAAGGTTTGCCAAACTTGGATGACAAGAAACAGTATGAACTTGATATTGACCGCATAAATAAGGGAGAAGATAACCGAACAACACTAATGATAAAGAACATTCCTAACAAGTAAGTAGCATTGTATATGTTAAATTAAATATGAGCTTTTTGTATTTAAGTTTTCATTTTCGGTGATGCAAACATTTGTATATTCATTTGGTACATTTTGGGTTGTGCTTTTACTTTTCAAGAAATTTTGGAGTGTTCAGCCAAGCCTTTTAGCCTAGGATAGATTATTTGTTAAGCCAGTGATAATATGGGAAAAAGTCACACCAACACTTGGAACCCTTTTATGAACTAGAAGCTTAAGCAAATTTACTCTTAGTCTCTTAGTTTGCATTTAAATTTTCTGTAAAATGTCTTCTTTTATGAGATTAGATTTCTGTGAAACTTCTTTTGGAAGAATCACTTTTAGAAAATTCAATTTTCGTATGCCATCAAAGAAGTTCTTTAGGTTTTGCCTTGTAAAATTTTGGTGGAAGCTGTTTTTGTCAACTTTGTTATTTTTTTTTTTTGTTAGACTTGGCAGTAGACAAGCTTCTATTTCCTGCCTTTTCTTGACAATAGTAAAATAGATTCTGATGCCTATGAAAAGGGTTTGATTGTGGAAAAACATATCTTTACTTGAAAGTGATTTTACGTTATATTGACATCATAGCCAAACAAACTTTAGTAGGGCTTGAGATTTCACAAATTGTTTCCTGATTATTTTTTCCCTTTCAGCTGGTGGTTACTGATCATTTTAGCATACTACATAAATATATAATTTTTTTATTGCTATAATTTACTTGGCTCTTCTCTGCCAATGTTGGAATTAGGATGGGTGATTGGTGAAGGGCTGTGAATAAAAGCACAAAATTAAACTTGTGATTCTTTTCATTGGTTTTAAGCATATATGAAATCTTTCTCATTTCTCTTAAATAGTTTTTGCTGAAAATGAAGAATTATGTTCAGTTCTACACCTCATTTACATAATTTTTTCTGGGACTGATTTGTTATCTTGCAGGTATACATCCAAGATGCTGTTAGCTGCAATTGATGAACGTCATAGAGGAACTTATGATTTTGTTTATCTGCCAATTGATTTCAGAGCAAGTGCTTTTCTCTTTTTAAAATACTTGAGTTTATGGTCCATTTGTTGTATAGAGAATATCTTTCTAGAAAATATTTACTGTACTTTCTCTGTTTTGTGCTACAGTAGAGGAAGATACTTGTTTTTTTTATTTTATTTTTGCATCTCAGTAAAGGAGGGGAAAATGAATTGCTTCAAGGACAGGAATGTCATTTTCCTGAACAAATCAAACAATAAGAAAATGCATCAACTTTTTTTGTAAAAATGTTCTCATCTGAACTTTTTCTGTAGGAAAAAATATCCTTGCTTGCATGAAAATGTGTGTTACTTTCATTTAACATTTCCACTATGAAATTTAATTTGCTTTAGTATTCCTCTCTCCTTTTTGCTTAATTATTCACATGGAATAGATATTAATTGCAGAACAAATGCAATGTGGGATATGCATTCATCAACATGATCAATCCTAGCTTGATTATACCATTCTATCAGGTATGCTATGGAAAATGATGATGACAATCAAAATGATTGCTGTTAAACTTATGATCACATAACATTCACACACACACACATACCCTGTACTAATAGACTGAAGCTAATGATGCAATTCTGGCAGGTGTTCAATGGGAAGAAATGGGAGAAATTCAACAGTGAGAAAGTGGCATCACTAGCATATGCTCGTATACAAGGGAAAGCAGCTCTCATTGCTCACTTCCAAAATTCAAGCTTGATGAATGAGGATAAGCGCTGCAGGCCTATCCTCTTCAACACTGATGGTCCTAATGCCGGTGACCAGGTATAAATTTCTTTTAAGATCCATTAATCACTTACATTACAGGTATTCTTACCTGCTTGAAGCATAATACATAATCTAGGCAAGCCATTTAAAATTTGAACCTCTCTTTTTATTAAGAGATGAAGCTACAAAATGGCTACTAACTTTGCTAGGAACTCAGGTTCCTTTCCCAGTTGGCATTAACATTCGCAACAAAGCTGGAAGAGTGAGAAACAACATTCATGAGGATAACCTGCAAGGGAGTCGGAGTCTGCCTAATTTGGGAATCAGTAAGCTCTCATCTGATGGAGACAGTCATTCATTGGAGTCAGACTAAGGAAGCCATCTTTCTCTCTTCTGCCATGCCCACTAATGTTAGTGGGTGCTAACCTTTGGAAACCAAATGATCTAGTCACGTTAATAAAGCTGCTCATGTTTGGGGCAGCACATAAGTACCAACACTAACCTTAAGCCGATAAATTTTCTAGTTCTTTTGGCTTTTGATGCTAAATCCAAACATGGTTGAAGTATAAGCATCAAGAGGACTATATCAAAAATTACATGTACAGGAGTTTCACATTGGAGAGTGGAGAGGCTTGTAAAGTGGTTTGAGGGGAACTTAATTAGTCTGTATCAATTTTACCTTTGGTTCCCCTCATCCTCTCCTTGTTTTTTCTTCAGGCATTTTTTCTCTTTTGTAAATTGTTGATTTTGGAGTCCATCTCATCAAAAACTCATGCAAATTTTGATGAACTATTTATGTGCTGTGCCGAAGCCTTCTTTGGTTGTTCATCATTGTTAATGTTTGGTGTGCAAGCATACTCTTGTATTCACCTTTTCCTTGTAAATATTACTATTCGAATAATATAATTGACGTTTCTCGTTGTTGGAGTGTCTCTATTATCACTTGTAAAGGTATAACTGGATTTCCAAACCACTGCATCTTGAGTTATGCTAATTTTTTTCTATTGGCAAATGTTAATTTATGTTAGCAGAGAAGATCGAACTCATGATCTTTCTCATCTTTCCTTCTCCCTTAATTATTCAACACAGCTTATATCTTATCGAGTTATACTACTTGAAGAGACTCAATATAGGTGGTTTGGTGTCAAATCTCATTTATCAAAACTGACAATTTCTAATTTTGACACACTATTGTTAATTTAATTTAAGACAAATTATTAAAATCGGAAAATCAACTAAATAATCCAGCTTGCCATTAGTTTGTTGGTTTAATTTAAGACAAATTATTAAAATCTCATTTATAAAAAATTGACTAAGATTTGTATAAGGAAGGTGTTTGATTTTCCTATACTTGTAATCTTATATGCTGCTCAATATTTTTCGCTTTAATGACATTAACAAGCAACAACAGAGAGCACTTGAGAATGTTTCAAATCAAAATCATGTAGAAAAATATTCCAAAATTAAAAAGGAAATGGACAAAGTGTCCATTGCCGTCTTTGACCCGAAGGTCCATATGAACCCCAATTACCAACTAGGCTTATAAGTGTGTGTGTGTGTGTGTGTTTTTTTTTGCGACATATGTGAGAAAAAAGGCAAACCGAAGGCATATAAATACATTGAATGGGATTAAACTTTACAAATTTTAATTTGACTTATTTGTCAAGTTTAACCTTCTTATTTTATGTATGTTTTTTTTATATAAAAATTGGTTTAGTTGTTTAAATACGTGAAAACTTATTTAAAAGTTTACTTTATGAATCAACAAACTTATTTCTAAATAATTTAATAAACTTAAATTTATTTTTTAAAATTAAGAAATTTTGAGAAATTAAGATACCTCTTAAGATATGGATATATAATTATAATCTTCTTGTCAAGTGAATGCATGTACAGTATGCTGTATTTTTTTATTTGACTATTGGTCGCTAATTTTTTTTTTTTGGTTTCAATTTGATTTTTTAAGTTTAAATATTTTTACATTGGTCCTTGTAGTGTTTTTGTTAAACCAAATTTTTTGGCTTTTTTCATATTTTCTTTATTAGTTTAAAAGAAAAGAAACACTTTAGTTAAAGAATTAAAGTGAAGATCAAACTAAAAGTAAAAAATAAGATGAGAGACCAAAAATATATTTTAGTCCTTTTATTTTTGGATAAGCATAGAGTGAAGGAAAATTACATGTAGAAGCTATGACATGTTTCATTAAAAACAATCATATATGAATAGCTTCATATGTGCTACAAATACCTCTCTTTTTATCTTTTTATTACATCATAGTAGTATTACATAATGTATTTATATTTTTCTCTCTAGGTTGTATATCTCATTCGATCTCTCACTAGGTTAGATCATGAGAAATAGGATTGAGGTTTTTAGAAGAAGAAAAAAATAAATAAATAAAGAAATAGGATTAAGGTATCTACCAATATTTTTCCCTTCATATAATTTCTTAGCTACCACTAAAATTGGGTGTCTATCAAGTGAGGAATTGTTGACAATAGAATCTAATAATTTTGAGGGGGGAAAAGGAAGAAGAAAGAAAGCATCAACTTTGACACTATCTAGCTCACATATCTAAAATGAGAATAAAGATTATCAATGGTCGAAATGGACCTGTCAGAACTCATGAGTCAAACTAGGTTTGAACTGACATGTGTTTTCATATCACTACAAACAAAATAACATCCAAATAGTTATGAATAAATGTTTTTTTCAAGGGAAGAAAAATATTGAAAATGTTAAAAAAAGTGTAACTAATACTACAAAATATACTAACTCATGAGAAATTTTAAATATAACTATTATTAGTGGATTTGATTGAATTTGTGATATTTTTTATTTGTATCGATTAATTTTAACTGATTAAGTTTAGATCAAAATTTTCCTAGTTTGGATCTTCCACCTGAATTAAATCAATTTGACTATGTTCAGATTGATTTAAATATATGTGAATGATGGAAAAATGTAGGCTTGGCTAAAGCCCTAAACTCTAAAGATTAATACAGAAAATATAAAAGAAAATAAAAATATATAATGTCATTAAGTGGGTCAGATAAGTTGAGGTTCTAAAATCAAAATTGAAGACCGAAAATATATTAATCAAATTTGAATTTTTTTTTCTAGTTGAATCCAAATCAATGATTGATTTTTTTGGTTGATTTGGATTCGCGGTGGTTTAAAATTGATTTTGATCCATGATCATCCCCAATTAATATCATGAGAATACTTCAAAGTTCTATTAAGAAGTCAAGACCCCTAATAAAAGGAATGTTATAGGAACATATGTTTTAACAAACTTATTATGAGATACACTCTTGTATTAGTTAAAATTTATTAAAACTACAAACCAAAAAGAAATTCATTAAATAAGTGTGAGAGTCATCAAATGATGTGATTTTTTAGAATAAATTTCCATTAATGATAGTGTATGTGTTAAAAAGATTGTATTAAAATGTATATGTCTAATTCTACTATCTTTTTGGGTAGTGTATGTGAAAAATAATATAAGGTGGGATCTTGGAAGCATGTGAGAGTGATGTTGACACAGTGTATAATTTAGGTGTGAATGGGCACATGAAAGGACGGGCATAGCATGCGAGGCGAGCAAACTGAAGGGAAAAGAGGAGAAGAATCCTGTCGTGACGCCCACATGCAAATGCATGCGCACATTGCATCATACATATCTATATCCCATGCAACTTGCTCCTTTGCTTTGCGGCTCACATGTTATGCAATTTGGATCAATATCAATCATCATCACTCACGCCGACACCCTTCACCCCCCAAATCTTTTCTTTTTGTCCTCAATCTTATATAATTGTTTTGCTTTATTCTTGGATATTTACCAATCTTTGTTATTTTCATATGCCTTTCACAAATTGGTTCATTGAATGTTACTTGAATTGAGAAACATATAATCACCGTCCGTCTAGTTTTTGTGCGCGCTTACGCGATTTGCTTCAACTATTTACTACTCATAAAGCAACATAGGTTGTATCTCAACTCTCAACCAAAGTATTAAAGTAAGATCAGCAATCATTATATGAGATACGATTGCGATTAGTGAAAAGTTCACGTACTAGTTGATGCTGATTACTCAGTAATGCTAGATGTGACCCATTAAGCTATAGGGATGTTGGTTCGATTTGGATTGATGCTATCTAGCTAGTGTTAGAATTAGAAACGAATTGCACCATCATATATAGTTGGATTTGGATGCAATGAGGTTGAAAACGAACTGCACCACATATATACAGTTATAAATCCACATCATACTGATTGATTGTCTATCTTACTTCAAATAAAGATGGAGAAGTTTTGGGGTATATAAACCCCTCCACATACGTTAAGGAGAAAATTATTTAATATTTTAATATTTTTTATAAATATGAGAGGAATGTAAAATAAGAGAGAGATATGAAATAAAATATTACAGGTGTGATTGACAGAGAAAAAAAAAAGAACTATTGAGTGAATTTTTGTATAAATTTGTTGTATGAATATAATATTTATATGTTAAAAATATATTTACATTTTTTTATTGAAAATGCAGTATTATTTTTCTGAATATATAAATTCTCTATGGTTATTACTATTTTTATTGGAGAGGTTAGTCAATATTCATCCACGTTAGTTTCTTTACGTACTGACACAGTTGACTCTTAGACATCTGTAGGCCATAATACTAGTCACATAACACGCACAACAATTTCATATATGTCAGCCTGTGGCAAGTGATAAGATACAAACCAGATTTTATTCCAACAAGAAAGGTCCTAGAACGTTCACGACTTTCCAAGCCTAAAATTAGGAACCAACACATTGCTAATTATGTTACCACACACACACAACTACCTAGGGCAAAATTTCATCATAAGTTAAACTCTTGTTCTAATAAACTGACGTACTGTTCTTTTAAACTGTAGAAATCACGAATATCTTTCAATGTTGCAATTTCGTTTGACGTGATATATAGAATTATAATAAATAACAACATTCTTCTCTGAATATTTGATATAATTACATATTTAAAATTTGAACTCATACATGTAAAGGGGTTACTAGTAAATAATATCAAACAAGTCATACGTAAAAAAAAAAGTCATACGTAGAAATATGATTTAGTGTAATTTATAACTGAGGTATGATATGCGATTATATCAAATAATATTTTGTATTTTACCACATAAGGTATGATATAAAATTACATAATAATCTTCATATTCATTAATCATAATTCAGCCATTAATATTATATAAAGCTCCATTTTTTGTTAAAATATAATTATTTGCACATCCTTTTTTTATTTAAATAATTTAACTTTTCATGATTGTTTTTTGAAAGCAAAAAACAACTTATTGATAGCTTTCATGGTTGTTTGATAAAATATTATTTGTCTTTAAAGCCAAATAATTTAGCGTTTAATTTATCCTTTTCATTTTTAATTAAAAAAAATATTTATTGTAAGATACATAAATTTGTGTATTACACCTACGTTCTAAGTAATTAAATTCTTTTATAAAGAGACATTTAAAACAAAACATAGTACATAAAATTATTTAAGCTTTTCAAATTATAGTTGGGTTGATGACACATGTTTTTCTTCTTTAAGAAAACCACACTAGCTATTATCTTAACCACATTTCCTCACTTTGTACTTATATATCTCTCTTTTCTGTTTTTTCCTCTTACTATTTGAATGAAAGAAACAGCTGTCACAAAAATGGCTCAGATTGTTTTACGATTGATGACAATGAAATGAATGAATATCGTACATATATAAAGATAGGAATTCAATCATGGGATGACGCTGAAAGAAGAGATTATATTAATTGCATGTGATGGAAGGACCAAAGGCAAAGGCAAATATCGATCATGCCTGAATTCAATCAGGGACGAGTGAGGACAGTGGTACTGCCTTTCATCTACGACTCAACTTTGTGTAGTGTTAAAATGAAATTAAAATTATTGGAAATATGGGATATAGACAAGTGAAATGATCCTTGAAAGCAAATCATTCTCAAGTCACGCTGCACTATTAATGGAGACAAACAATTATCACTCTGTTGTTAGGCCACAACATGCAATTTAATTGATTCTAGTTGCTTGGATATCCATTAAGAAACCTAAGTCTACGAATGGTGATTGGTGTTGTCAACAAACGTCATTGACAAACTTCTAATTATTTAAAATTGATATGGATATATATGTAAGAAAGTATGTCAAGTCTATATCATGCATATATAAATGGATATGTATATGTAAACTTGTAAAGATCATATATATCAGGTAGCAGGCATATGGCCAAAATGTTTTTTCTAATGACTTTGATATTAATAATCTTTTCCCAAGCTAACTTTTAAAAATCTATTTTTTATTTATTTTCTGTTTCAATTTTTTTTTTGTGCTTTTACAATAAGACTCTGAGATTTGAACCTAATATTTCATGTAAACAACTCAAATTTTTATAAGTATTCTATTAAGGTTCATTGTCTATTTCAATATGATAGAACTTATTTTGATCTTAATGTTATATCTAGTTAAATGTTTATATAATTATATAACTTCACGTATATATGCTTGTAATATTTAGTTGTGAGCATGAGAAAATATTCTTAAAACAAAATGGCTGAGATTGCAGCAAGAAAGAATATAATATTCGATAATATGTCAAATAGAAATATGCTTAAAAGTTAAAATACTTCTTATAATTTTCCACTACAAACTAGTTTTGGGTGTTTAAATATAGTTCATTCTCAGTTCTAATAGTACATTTTTTTTTAAAAACTTTATCAATTTGAAAACTTCCCATAATATTTTTTCATCAAGAAAATAAGATGATTAACATTTAATTTAGGAACGAAAACTAAAAAGAAAAGATAAAATAATATAATAATTTAATTCGAATATATACTCTAATAACATATATTTTTGATACCGTCAATCAATTATATGATTGTAATGTAATTAAAATAAATTATTTATATAGTAATAATTACTTTTAAAAGATTTTGGGAAATTTGAGAGTAATTTGGGAATAACATTTTGTTTAGGGAGAAAACTATTGAAATAGTCATAAATTTCAAATTTTCAAATGCATGAAAAAACTCTATTTTTTTTTACTTTTTTAAATAGCAAATTTAAGTAGCTATCCCAAATACACGGATTGTTTATCAATTTTTTTTCTTTGAGGGTGCTGGAATTTCTCAAAGAAAAAACACCCTCAAAGATTAATCCCACTCATCAATGAAGGTGTTTAAAAATCTTTAATTTATTGAAAGAAAAATAACCTATAATAATTAAAGAGATGTGTCTTTCTTTTAGCCACTTATAATCGTGTCACTGTCATTATTCTTTAAACGTTATGAAGCCACTTCTTCCAAAGACAATTGGTGTAGAAGAATATGGCAAGAGTCAAGAGATATGGATTTCGTCTAGCAATTGAGATGTGAGAGCTGTAAAAGGAATGTGAATTATGTACATACTACCATAAAGTGAACATCCCAGTTGTAATTTTCCCTCTTTTTTAACTTAAAAATATATAAATTCATAACTACCGTAAACTTGCACTCATTCCTAAGGCCGTTAACATTAAGAGAGGAATAAAAAATTAAACAGATATTTTAACAAAATAAGAAGACTTTACTACAACATGCTGAGTGTGTATGGAACCACTTTAAATAAAAATTCAAATGAGAGTCAATCATGGTTAATTATGGGAAAAAAGAAAGTTAAGAGAGTGAAGAAAAAGAAGAAGACCAAACTTGAATTAGCATTTTTTGGTCATTTATGTTATTGGTGTAAAATTCCTATATAAAAAAATTGTTGTGGATATAAAATATTTATTGATTTTGTTATAATTAATTTTTATTGATGAATCAGACTCTCTTTCATCTAACATATTTTTTTATTCACAAAATTCAAATAAAAACGTTACAATCCACATTAAAAAAACTTTTTTAATCTATAGTAATCAAATTTTGGAAGGGATATCCGAGAACTTGAATTATATAGGAATAGCAATTTAACATTTATTTTTCGCTTTGTTCTCAGCCCTTATATTTGCCTGGTATGAGTGGGTTGTATACAAATACTGACATGACCACAAGATCATATTTCATAAAAAAAAGAGTATAGAGCAGCAAACTAAAAGTGGATCCAAGAAGGCAATATGGCAAGCTCCCACTATCTTCACAAAGCATCAGAGGAGAAAGAGGGTACAGTAGAAGAGTTTGATGCTTATAATAATTATGCATCTTGGTCTTCTGAAACTGACATGTCTGAAATGGTTTCTGCTCTTTCTCAAGTTATGGAAACTACCAATCGGAACCCACACATGCCACAATCAACCTCCTTTCCTTCCTCAGCTTCCATGGTCAAAGATCAACCTCAACCATACCCATCTCAACCTCCTCCAGATCAAGGTTAATTTGCTAGCTATCTTAATTTATTTTAATTATTTAGCATGTTTAATTTCCTAAAATTGACACAATTTATATATGTTATAGTGATCAATCGCTCATTGTTTTGTTTCCTAAAAAACAAACACTTTAGTTTCTGTATCTTTAAATTCCAATTAATGGAAATGGCCTGGTGGATTCGTGGATGTCATTATTGAATCAATTTGTTTTCTATCAAAAACTAAAAGTAAAAATAGAATCCATTTATTTTGGAATTTGCGATACCTCCTTCCTTGTTAAATTCAAACAAGCATATACTTACCATCTCATAAATTTATGAAAATGTCCTAGACTCCAACTCTCCTAGCCACGAACAACGATCTATGATCTTTATTGTTAATAAATATAAGGTAAAATACGTTTTGTTTCAAAGATTCTCAAATTATACTGTTTTTCACCCCAAGAAAATTGCACCGTTTTTCTCTCGTGTATTTTGAAAAATTACATTTAATTTATTTTTCATGAAAAAATATTACTCCATTTTAATTTATTTTAATGTAAATATTTTTTATGGTATTGAATAATTAGGAACAAGTCTTTATATATGTGACTGCTAGCTAGTATTATCAGTAGCTACTTGTAAATACTAAATATACATTATTAATTTTTAAAAAAAATATAATTTTATATTAACAAAACTTATCAACTTTGAATTTTATTTCTGTACAAAACAACTTTGAGATTTTATTAATTAAAATCTCCATCTCATTTTCTATCATTTCAAAATTAATAATTGAAGTTCAAAATGACCTATAAATAACATTAAGATTCATATAGCAAAAAATTAACCTTAAAAAACCTTAACTCATTTAAATAAAAAGGAATTAAGATATAAGTCACATAATTTCTCAAAAGAAAGAACATATTTTTTTTAAATAGAGGTAATATGAATTAAGCATATAAAATGTAATTACTTTAACCATAAATGTACAGTTGATACAGTACTTCTTAAATACCATGCTTGTATATGTAACACATATTTAATTTGCCTTTGTTTAGATCCATGTGGGTCTGTATATAAATGTCACGTTATATATATTGAATGATCCACAAAATTTATCTGATACCAAATAATTTATATGTTGCTTTCTCACTTTCAGGAAAGAAAAAATATGCTATTTTAGAAAAAGAAATGTTTCAAAAGAATTATAATTAAGTCAAGCTAGTCACTTTTCATTGAAATAACATATATATTTTTTTTGTCTCTGATCACATCTTGTTTGGAAAAATAAAAAAATATTCAAAACTAAAGAATTGAATGCCAATATTAGTATAAGTCGCAAGTCGACAACTTGATAAATAAAGAAATTCAATGCATGCGCCTGTCTTATATTCAAGTTGTCGTGACATGTCTTCTTTCTTCTTATCTATTCATCTCTCATCTTTGACGAAAATGTCGAAAAGTAAACATCAAGGGAGCTAAAACATGAGAGTTTCTTCACGAACCAGAATAAAATATGTATAAAGTACTTCTCCCATTCCCAGCTGCATACGTCACATACATACATATATATATATATATATATATATATATATATATACATTTTACACCATTTTTTTATATTTACATTTTATCCCTACATGTTACTTACATTTACATATTATTTAATCCCTCACATTCTCGTTACTTTTCTTCTTACAGTGGTAAATGCAGTCCAATAAATGTTCTGTCATTTTTTTATTTTGTATGCCTGATGCATGGGGTGTGAATTTGGGAATTATTATTTATAATATATTAGTCTAGAGTCTATTTTCTCATGTATAATTTTTTTTCTGTTAATAATGTGGATCAGTAGTGTAACAGGATAAGTTTTTTATTTTATTTTTTATAGACAAATGATAATTATTAATTGTTAATTTTTTATTAATAGAAAAATCAAACCTATGACCTTTCACATTTTATTTCTTTTTTCAGATCAATCTTATAACTTCTATAAAAAAAAAATGTAAGGTGGCAAACTCATTTTATTCATGTAAAATCATGAAATTGTAAGAGTCTATCATTTAACTCCAAGTTTGACGACCATGGTTTTATGCACTAGAAAAAATCTACTCCTATACCTTAACTTTGGTCAATGGTAAATCGGTATTTACTTTTTATATTCGATAATATGATCTCCTTTTTTTTGTTTGGATAGTAGCACTTTCAATTTTCTATAGCTAATTACATTTTTCTAGAACAATTAGTTATAAAGTTATAACCACTCGTGTTTTGAAATGGTACCATTTTCTGGATTGCATGTTCTGTTTCCAGAGTTAGTCTTGTAGAAACAAATGACACAGTAACTTAATAAATTTGACTAGAGTGTGATAGGATTTGAATTCAAATACCATGTAAACTATTCAAACCTTCCTACTAAGTCAATCTTAATAAACTAAATGTTCTTCTTACGATTACACAAGGAGTTAATACATTTTATACACTAATATGAATATCTCATATCATATATTTTATTATGGTAATTTTTAAGATATTATACCATAATGACTGAAAAAGACTTTCAATTTACATGATGTGTCTGGTTTAGTGGATAAAAATAAAGATGATGAAAATAAAAGATAAATTTTTAAATTAAAATAGAATATAAAAGATATAAATTTTACACAAAAGTACCAAAATTCTCTTTAATATTATTTTTCTTCTCTCTACCAAACACAGCATTAGACAACTAAAATAATTTAGTTGAATTAATTAAGTAGCATGCGTGAATTGTTACATATCTATTAATACCTTTGTTGGATTCTCACAAATAAATAAATCTACATTTAGGCAAGTGTAAAATTTACACATTAAAATAGACTTATGTAGAAGAGCACATTAAATTGTGAAGTTGAATCTGTTATTGATATGCATGTGATGGTGTAGAGGTGACAAAGAAGCCACACTACAGAGGAGTGAGGCAGAGACCATGGGGGAAATGGGCAGCAGAAATCCGTGACCCAAAAAAAGCAGCAAGAGTATGGTTAGGAACCTTTGAAACAGCAGAGGATGCAGCCCTTGCATATGACAAAGCAGCACTCAAGTTCAAAGGCACAAAAGCTAAGCTTAATTTCCCTGAAAGAGTTCATCAAAATGTTCCCTATATGCAACAACACCAGCAAGGTTCACCAAACAGAAACGTTTTTCCCTTCCATGCTACTTCCATCACTTCCTCTAGTGCAACTGGGTCTGTTTCTTCTCTTGATGCTGTTGCGCCTCCTTCATTGTCCACACCTGACCACCAAGTTTTCCCAAATCTGTATCAATATGCACAGATTCTTTCAAGTGGTGATGCAGAGTTCCCTTATTACACATCCCATCTTTTCAATCAACAACAACAACAACAACCTTTCAGTTCTCAATTCTCTACCACTTTTTCTTCCTCCACATCTCCCTCATCCCACTTTTACAATCAGCAACAACAATATGATCAACAAGGACATGATCACTCAAACCACTAGCATGGTACTATCAATCTGTGTGATTTCTAACGTACCGTTTCAAGTCTTAATTAATTTGTAATCACAGTATTGTAACCGCAATATTGACCGCATGCATGGGCATTAATTAGTCGTCCACAATTTTCCTTTCTAAAAATAGCAAGATTTTTTAGGTATGTAACGGTGGCGGCAATTTAGGGGCAAAGTAATATTAAAGCTTGACTAGCTAGTAGTATATGCATCTGTCAATTTTGCTGTAGAATATTGATTGAGTCAGGGATTAATGTATCTTTCTTTAAGCGTGCACAAGACATGGTTCCCACATTTAATTTCCAATTTAATTATGTATATGGATAAGTTTTTGTTGGAAAGTATATCGTGTCATTTTTAGTTATTAAATTATGTATGCTTTTCAACTGTTTGACAATTTTTAATTTGGTTATTAAATTATTATTTTTTAAATAAGATTAGTGATTTTGTATTTATTAATATTTTTCAATCTTTAAACATCTAAATTGTTGAAAAATTATCATTAAATTTATAAATCAATTGACATTAGATTATTTCAACTTAATCAACCATCTCGAATTCAATTCAAAATCCATGAATTTTGCTCCGTCACTTTTAGGTGCATCACAACCTATCATTTCTCTCTTGGCTAGTCTAAATTCACAGTGGTTGTTTTCACTCTTTTTGAAATAAAGAAAGAAAAGGTGTGGAAAGTTTTCGCGTTGAACAAAGGTCTGCAAATACCAATATACGAAGGATGAGTCGTTCATTAAAAGGAACTCACTCTGTTTCGAGAAATTAAAGGAGGGAGAGGTGGAAAAAAAAAAAGAAAAAGAAAAAAAGTAGTGAATTGATTGAAGTATCTTTTGACCTGTTCCTTTTGCATGCCTCCTTAATTACTGTTTAGGATGAGAATAAGTACAAGAGAGGACATTGAAATAGAATAGATAAAATTTTCGTCCATTGTTACATCCGTTTTTCGCCAAGCAAATCATGTCGCATGACGCATGCTTCATATAGAAAGTTCCAAAGTGTATATGGCTTTACGTATTTGGAGTTCCGACGTGCCACCTACCAACTATCGATCAGGTTACTTGAATTCAGTTTAAATTTTTTTATTATTCTTCTTGCTTTGCTGATATAATAAGAATGAACTATTTAGTTTCTTTATTTATTATTCCAGTGAGGTGGTATTTTTAGTTATGTTACAAAGTGTGAAATATTTATCAATATTGATAACTAATCTATATTGGGATGAGAAAGACTCCAGAAATCTAATATAGTTCAAAGTTGATTTTGATGAGTTTGGATTTTAAAATTAAATTAGATGTATTTTTCAGACTGAGTTTAGGTTATGCTTAAAGTCATCTCAATCCGATTTAGTCTCCTACATTCTTTTTTGAATAATTATGTATTAATAATAAAATTTTAATCAATAAACAATATGTTTGTATAACATTGTATTATATTAAGAATGATATTAAAATATGTATTAATTTAAGTTTTATATTGATTTTATTCTATTATTTTACTATACTTAATATTAATATTGATATATTATATTAAAATGTCGAATTGACTGATCTTATCTCATATTTCAGGTCTTTATCGATTTAGTTCTATTTTATAAATGATTCAATCAAAATTTTAGATCAAATAAAAACAAAGATAAATTTATCCAAACTTATTACTTCTTTACTTCCAATCTATACAAGTGAATCTCAAACCACTTCTCACTTCTGTTGTATGATTTTTGGTGAAAATCATAAATGATGGTTGTTTTAGGGAGGCATCATGGATTAACTTTATTCTGAGAAATTCTAGAAACTAAATGGTATCATTGTCATAAAGCCTTGAAACAAGTTAGACCACACAAGTAGGCCTTAGGCTTGGCCTTAAAAATAATTACAGTATTTCTTAACTTACTTCCCTATATTTTTTATAATATAATTTCTATTTAATTATAGAAATAACTCAGACATAAATACTTACGTAATAAATATTTATTCAATACGAACTAGATTATTTAACCAAAGAAACCAGTAAGTTTGGTTGTGTTATGTCACAAACTCAACCAACACACACCATGAGAAAAGAGCTAAAATTAACAAGTTTAAAGTCGTTATGAATCACTTTTTCCATTTAAAAACAAATGATAACAATTAAACATTTTAAAGTTGGGAATAAATAGAAAATTCCAACAAATATGCATTCAGCAAGTGGAGTACAAATAAAATGGCCACTGAGAACATAATTAATTCAGCAAACTTAGTTAAGACATCACGAAATAAATCCTCTCTTACGTTGCGTACATATACAAAGTTCAAAATTTATGCTTATTTCTCTCAATAAATGTTGAACAAGTGCCTTGACCTTCACCAAATTGTTTTTTGAACAAGTGGCATTCAAAATTTGAACACGACCCTCTCGTATTGATACAAGTCATAATTGACTTCCATCCCAAAAAAAAAGCTTAAAATTGATCCTAAAGCACCTGATGTTTTTTCTATGTAGATAGTGATTTCACGTGAAGGAGTTATTCTGCAAAAAAACTTATACCCGAATTGATATGCGTGATTAATACAACGGCAATATGCTCAAGGTGTTTCTTCGAAATACAGAACCAAATCATTCTTTAAATGGTGCATCACCATGATCACTTTGCATGTAGCTCTCGTATTTATCTGCCATCATAGGCAGAGATGGGTGCAACTCTGAGCGGGGAAATAAAAGTTTCAGACGGAAAGCATCAACTCCATTCAAATAGTAGTGAAAGAGCCGCTTGGCCCTAATAAAGCCAAGGCGACCATACAGTGCCAGTGCTCCTTTATTTGTCACTTCCGCTTCCAATGTAACCTATACAAATAAATAAATAACTTAGAATGTGAGTCTAACCATTAAGTTTGGTTTCTAAAGTCAAGTTCTAAACAATTTAGGCTTAAGCTAAGTGCACAAATATATGATATTCAATATAAGTCAGGTTATACTAGTCTTTTCACTACATGCACATGAATCAAAATTTCTCATGGCACTATTGCAGTAGGATTAGTTACTTCAAAATGAACTAATCTCGAAACTAGCTGTCAGCACTCAATAAGGAAAAACAAAAAATTTATGAACAGGGGTTATAACAAAATGAGGGACGGAAAATATACCACTCCAAGAGTGCTTTTTGCCAAACAAAATGGAAGATAGCAGAAAACAAGAATACAACTGAAGTATTAGAGGCAAAGAAAAGAGAGGAACAGGCACTATCATAATCCAGCTTTAATTAATGAAGATTGTAGAATCGGAAAATGCAAGGCACAGTTCCATAACATGGACATGTTCTCACCGCTATATCTAATTCAACTTTAGAAACAGAAGTTAAAACAAACATATTTCCATTTTCGTATAGGTAGAATTTAGTAAACCTGTACTTTTGAATCTTTCTTTTCAACTAAATATTCACACATATTAAATCAGCAAATAGTTTTAGTCTCGTCTTTGAGCCATATATTTTTAAGAAGTGCATGCCTGCATGGAGTAAACAGCAAGGAGGAAAAGGATTTTGATATTCTAATATACATTCAAGTTGCATGTCCTGCTCTATATCAAAGTTCCCATCCATGCCTTGTTTTCTCACATAAAACAACATCCAAGTCAGCAAAGTTAAACGATCATCACAAATAAACTCTTGGTACCAATTTCAATTTCTTATCAGTTTCTACAGTTTCTCTATTTGCAATAAATATCATAATGCAACTGATAGATAAATGACATAAGACCATGGCTGACAGTAAGATGGTAAGCCGTTGACCTGCATATACATAAAGAAAGGGAAGAAACAGAAAAAAATGGGCCTTTAGGTGTGTCAGAGAAGATGAGAAAAGGGGGACAGGATGGGATTTGATGAAAGAAGGAAGAGATGGAACGGAGAAATCGGTTCAAAGAGGGAAATGCTTAACAGAAAGCACAGCTGGCAAAAGGAGATTGGGAGGAGAAACTTGGAGAAACGTAAGAGGGGATGGATGAGGGAAATCACATAGGGGAGGGACTGGAATGTGAGGGGATGAGCATTTTAGGTAGTGAAGGTGGCCTTGGCCTAGGGAGGAGAGTGCACTATCCTGTTAGCATTATGGGGCTGTGTTCTCTGGTTCATCAGAGATTTATATACACAGTAAGGATCTGTGCTCCATTCCTTTAAGCTGAATATTCTCCATATTATAAGTTTCATATTCACATGAAAAGGAAATAAAGAAAAAGGAGTGATAGACAATGAAATTGTAAAAACTAATTCTCTGCTCCGCATGTAAAGGAATAAATAAGTGTGAATCATATTTGGGAGTTTGCCATTTTCATCCCATCAACAGGGTAATTATTGGACGAGTACACCTAAAGCATTTTAACTAAGATGCAATAATCAAGAAGAAACACATGAATTATATGCCAAATTCCGATCCACTGAGTTTTATTGTTTAGGATGAAAACACAGCGAAATTCATGTTTTCAGTTTTTCATACCGACCAACAGGGAAACTAAAAGCTTTCTCTATTTCTCTCCACCTTCATTCCTTTCCACACGCTTAAATTACAGAAAAATGCAATACAACCACGCACAGCTACATAATTGCACATACATACCTCTTCACAACCTGATTCCATCATCACCTTGATAGACCTAGTAACAAGCTCTGTAGCTGCAGAAAAATTAAGCAAAAAGCCAAAACCCAAGCATTAGCATTTTTTAGAATATATAATAATAACATCGAAAAACAGGAAATTAACACATAAATTCTTTAAAAATTTGGTACCAATGCCTCTTCCTCTGTAGGGCTTGATGACAACCAGCATGGCGATGTAGCCTCTGAAAGTGTTACGGTGTTCCCCCATCTTACATACCACCGTGCCCACGCATTTACCCTTGTGGAACGCCTAAAACAAAGTTCACATATATAGAAAAATAAGGTAAAAGCACAAATCTTAAATGAAATTTAAGTAGGGAACGGAGAAAAAAAAGAGAGTGAAAAGTTGAGGAAGCACCAGGAAAGAAAGCTGAGGCCAGAGATAGACGAAGTAACGGTACGTGAAGATGGAGTAAGGTTCGCTGAGTTCTTGATCAACAAGGTTCATTACCAAAGGAAGGTGATGCTCCCCACCGTAACTAACGTACTCAATCTCCGAAGCATCGAATTCCACATTCTCGTCTCTTTTGCTGCTGCTGTCCATCGTCCCTCCCTCTTCTTCTTCTTTCTCCTCACTCGCCACAACCAAGTCATTCCCCTTCATTGGGTTTTTTTTTCTTTGGGCCTTACTTCAACACTCCTCTATTGCTATTTCCACCTCACTTTTTATTAGTATGGACGAATATCCAACTTGATCCTCACTAGTGTGTGGGGTCTTATCCGGAACTAACAAATTTAAAATAATTCACTATCCTATCACTTTAAACTAATCTCTATACTTAATTATTGACTATCACTTTAAATTCTAAAAATATGTTAAAATTAATTTAAGTCATATAGTTATTTAAAAAGACCCAAACTTTAAAAAATAGCATTTTTTTGTCTTAATTACATAATAGAAAATATCTATTTTATCATTTTTTAAGGTTTTTTTTTTCATTTGATGGACCGTATATTTATCTTTACAATACGTAAAAAAGTACAACCATTTTGTTTAAAAAAAGAAAAATAATTTACAAT
Source organism: Glycine latifolia (assembly GCA_013407115.1). NCBI lineage: Eukaryota > Viridiplantae > Streptophyta > Magnoliopsida > Fabales > Fabaceae > Glycine > Glycine latifolia. Next base: position 12,968,230 of record CM023948.1, on the reverse strand, counting down.
AAGTATATTTATTTTTAAAATACATAAAAATAAATATATAAAATAACATCTTTATATATTAAAATTCAATTAGTACAAGGGTTGTCTAAGCTTAACAACTAAAATCTATCAAGTTTTAATTTTATGCATATAACTTTATTAAATACCTATCGGAACAATTTTATCTTTAATAATAATTTTATCTTACTCAAATAGGACGATATGAGGTGAATGAATTATACCTATAATTTCCACACAAACACAAAAAATATCATTTCATCTAAAATTTTATTTAATTTTTCATTTTCATTTAAAATATAATTTTATGTTAGTTTTTACAACTACGATAAATAACAATTACAAACAAAACATATTTAATCGTGTAAAAGAATAAATGTTTTTTTAGGATAGAATAAAAATTAAAAATATGAAATTGTAAAAATTGATCCAAGAATAAACTGGTCCTGAGGCCCAGAGGATAAAACATGCCCAGCCCAATGTAGGAAACCGAGTGCTCTATATTATCCAACGAAGCAACAGCATAGCAAACCCTAGTGGCAGTGACCAAACTACATTTCTCACTCGCCGTCGTCTCTTCCGTCTAGGGTATCTCCACTTCGCAAAAATGGTTGCCGCCAAGAAAACCGTAATCTCTCTCTCTGCAACTACCGTTGTTGAATCTGTTCATGGTTATAGCTTTTAGATTTGGGGTTTTCAGTTCCAACTCGGTTTTAATGTGTTTCTGTTCTATTATTTATTTTAACAAATGCAGAAGAAGACCCATGAGAGCATCAACAACAGGCTCGCTCTCGTCATGAAGAGTGGCAAATTCACCCTCGGTTACAAGACCGTTCTCAAATCTCTTAGGAGCTCCAAAGGTATCGTTCTTTTTACACTTTCGAATTCTCTCGTTTTTTTCTTCTTTTGGCATTGATTTTCTACACTTGTCTCGGTTCCAGAACTGATTAAAAACGGTGTATTGCATTTCATATAGTTAAGGTATTATGGTGTTCGGTGAATGAATTTCGCACTGGTCCAACTAATAAAGAATGGACCAAGACTATTATATAAGATCAACATGAGAAATTTTCCCCAACAACAGAAAAAGTGTGTTAAAAAAGCATTTGATAGCATTTTAGTTACAAATGCATTTGATCATGTTAATGTTCCTTGCTGCCGGTTGCCTAATTTATTGACTAATTTGATCTCTAAGGATGATGTAATGTAATTTGTCTTAAATTAATGTGGATGTTTGCCTGTGTTTATATTTTTGTAGTTATATAAAATTATTTATTAATTCTTGAATTCTCTGCAGGGAAATTGATTATCATTGCTAACAACTGCCCCCCTTTGAGGAAGTCAGAGATTGAATACTATGCTATGTTGGCAAAGGTTGGGGTTCATCATTACAATGGGAGTAAGTTCTTAATCTAATGCTTTTTCTTCCCTTTCCCATATTTCTGTCTAATAATTTTAATGTTAATTTTCATTAGATGAGAGGTTGAAAAATCTTCCGTTTCTGATTTGATAGTTTAAGTAACATGCCTTGCATTTATTCTGATCTATATGGGGTGAGATGTGGGTCTGCAGGCCCCATATCATTTAGTTCAATTTAATCTTGTTAGATTTAACTTAGGATACTGTGATAATGATACTTGTTTATCCATAATGTGTTAATGATTCTTGTTTATATGGTTTCTGTTAACTTGTTGTCAATTCAAGTCAATGTTTGGCTACATCTAAAATTGTGTATACACATTTTGGAGTCACTGGGAGACCTTGGGTCGGTCATAAGTTTGAATGTCCTGCATTAAAATCTGAATAGTGGTTTTAGACTTATTTTTAAAGAATCTGGTGATCAGGTTGTTGGAAGGTTATATTTATCTGCATTTGTAGTAGCCTATTGAAGTTTTTGGCTACTGCTATTTTGATAATTACACCTATGATATAGGTTGCTGACCTTTGTATGCACTTGCAGCTGTTTCGCTTATATAAATTATTGCACAAACAACTGGATTGTAATTTTACCTATTGATGATAGTTGTTGGATGCTATGATACCTGGTAGAAATTTTCATGTAACACTTTTAAGGTTGCTGTATATTTTTGTCTCATTAGCAAAATATTTTGATGTTTATAGACAATGTGGATTTGGGCACTGCATGTGGCAAATATTACAGAGTGTGCTGCCTTAGCATTATTGATCCTGGTATCTGATGCTCCCTTCCTATTTCAATATCAGAAACTAGTTTTTGTTTTGTTTTTCTAATGCTTTTTTTTTTATTTTTTGTTTGCAGGTGATTCGGATATCATTAAGACGCTGCCTGGTGAACAGTAAAGTAGTGTTGAAGTTCCTTGCTTGTTATTGTCTGGTTTTAGTTGTTGATTCAGACTTTGAAAGAATATCTTGTTGAGTTGTGGACTTTGGTGTAAGGTGTAAGGTGCAAGGTGCAAGGTTTTTGGTAATTCCAGCTGGGCATCAAGTAATTTTGACTTTTCAAATTTTCATGATGTTTCATTGTGCCAATTTCTAGAGATGATATAATTATATTTTGATCGTGCTTGCTGTTGATGCCTGTGTTTTATTTTGAAAGAAAATCAGTGTTTGCTTGCAAATGGTTCTTGACATTGAGTTTGCATGGTAAACTTCATAATTAAGAACTCTAAATGAGTGGAATTTCTGCATAGCATTTAGGCATCAAGGAATACTGCCCAGGATTTCAAAATAAGACTGTCATTCATTATGTTTATCAAACAGACGGAAAAACTAAAGTTATTTAGTTTTCTTAACACAAAATTATGTGGGCATATTAAATGCAAATTATCTTCTGTTAACACATAGTTTTCGATGCATTAAAAGGATTGAAAAAAATCAATGGGGCCACAATGCTACATGACAGATATAGGTGATATAATAAGATTGAGGGAAATAATTAAATGTTAAAAGGGTATGTTTTGTTGCATTTTGCTGAAGCTGCTCTGATGTATTTCACGATTCCAAAACATCAACTACTGTACAAAATATATTTGTTCTCGGAACTAAATTGTTAATAATAGGGCTTATATTTTGTTTAGTACCCAGTTATCTACTTATTTCCTTTCTCTTTTGATATCAAAAGGATTAGGTTTGTGTATTTTCCATTTAGAAAACAATAGCTTTGCGGTTTTTACAGTGTTGCCTGACAGTCTCCTAAAAGTAGGGATTGCCTCGCAGACATCATCTGCAACTGTTTTTTTATAAAGAAAATTAAACCACAAGATGGAACAAAAAAAAGGCCATTTCTACAAAGACCAGTCATGTAAAAGGTATCAATAGATTCATTAGAACTTAGAAGCCATAAAGGCAGCTAAAAAATGGAGGTCCCATGAAGCAAGCCTCCCACTTAGACTTGATTTATTAATAAATTGGCATTGTATATTGTTGTTTCTGATAACAAATTACTTTCAACAATATCTGTATCAACTCAATCGATACTAGAGGCATCCATTAGTCCATCAAGCAACAATCTAATCAAAATAGCACTTAGAATCAACTAAAAAGAATTGCAAAACTGGAAGGAGTCAATCAATCAACCAACCTGAATATGTTTACAAAACTGTGGGAGCAAAACATTCTGTAGAACTGAAACTCAATTGATCTTGTCCATTTTCTTAACTAGTTGACCCATCTGAAACCTCCAAAAGCAAAAATAAGCCAATCCAATACCAATGAGCACAAAGATCCAAATGCTGTCATCTTGACCCTCTTTTTTAGATCTCAACTCAGCAATTCCAAAACTCTCTTCCCGAATCCCCCATTCTCCCGTCACCCAAGTGTCCGTACAACACATACACCCTATCCTTATCTCCGACCACCACCGACGTCGGAAACCGCCGCACAGTAACCTCCACCTTATCGTACACCGTTCCCTCCGCCCAATTATCGATGCTCTTCACCAACCATAGCTCCTTCAACGGCGACACCACCGCCACCGCGCCGTCCTTCCTCACCGCGATATCGTCGGCGCCGACGAGGTCCTCGTTCAGCAACACTTTCCTTGCGTGCCGTCCATCGCGTCCACCTTGAAAACCCAGGTGCTCGATTGCACCACTAAAAGGTAACCTTTGCTGACGTAAACGATTCCGTTGAGTCCTAGGGAACCATGAGGTGCAGTGTTGTTGTCGTTTGCTGGAATTTCAGTTGCCGCCTTGTACATCGAAGATATGGAGAAGATCGAGGCGGATCCGTCGGCGGTGACCTTCCAGATGAAGTTTCCGCCGGAGTGTGTAACGAAGGCGTTGCCGCGGTGGTCGACGGCGACGTCATTGGAGGCGGCGATCTCTTCGGAGGGGAGGGAGGAGAGGAAGAGGCGGCGGCGGGAGCGGAGGTCGTAGGTGGCGAGGGCGTTGAACGGAGGGAGGGAATAGCTGGAGTTGACGACGGCGAGAAGGCGGTTGCTCACGGAATCGACGGCGAGGCCGAGGAATGCGACGTCTGCGGGAAGGTCAGTGTCTGATATGAAGGTTTCCACGACCCGAGGAGGAAGTGCTGCGCGTGTGGATCCCACGTCATGGATTCTGGGTAGAGGTTCGGTGTCCGGAAATTGATGACGTGGGCCTTTCGAGCAAGGATTGGGCCTGGGCCCAATAACAAGATGGTGATTAAGATGGTATTAACATTGTGATTGAAGAATAGTGTGAAGTGAGAATGGTGGTTAAAATTAGAGTTAGTGCATTATGGAGGGGAAATCAGAAACATGAATGGCAAATCAAACAAATATAGCAATTGATGGGTAATAGACACTCGAGTTTGTAACTAAGTTAAGCAATTTAGGTGTTGACTAAGATTTATATTTGCAATATCTATAACAAAATGTGAATGACATGATACTTAATTGGAAAATAGTTATAAAAAACAAATGGAAAACCAATGTGTAACAAATATAAATTAAATTTAACTATAACATTATTTCACAGCAACAACTCAACCACAACACCATTCAAAATCGTTAGTTATACATTCTCTCCTTGAATGTCTTAAGTGTGGCATTTATATTTATATGTACAAAACAAGGTGCCATGGAATGTAGAGGATAGATTTCTTCACTGTAATTCAAGATTGGTCATGCTAAAGGCTAAAAAAGTTGTTTGAGAGATACAAACTTTGAGCGTATTTTACAGACAATTATGTTTTCTTCTTTGAATAGAATGTATGAATGAATAAAAAAAAGAGTTGAATAATCTATAAATATAATCTCGAAATCTCCTCATCAATAGTTGTTGGTGTCTAGAAGTTATTTTTTTATAGAGTTTTGATAGAATGAATAGTAGATGAGAGTATAATTTGTTCTCATTTTAGTGATCAATTAGGTCATTCATTCACGTATCATCAAGATCGTAATGAATCAAATAAGTCCATAAATTATGTTATATTGATTCTCTTCGTATTACACTGGGATAGCATGTTATAATCTTGAAGTTACTACTTGATGATCTATTGTGTGTATGAGATTGTGAAACTTAACAAATGTATGGTTAAATTCAAACCAAGGCTGAAATTTTAGTGTCTGTTTGGTTCCATGTCCTATAGGCATAAACGGACGCAAGTGTTATATGACATAACGGAAGACCAAACCAGCTATTAGAATTTTTAGGAATGAAGTTAGCTTCTGAAAGTAAATTCAAGAAATGTGATAACGAAGACTAGTTTGGCACCTGCTCATCATATTTCAGTGTATAGGTGGTACATAGGCTAAATATTTTAAAAATGGAAGATAAGTTCTCTACGAATGGATACTTACATACCCAACTATCAAGACCAACAATGCACAGCAAAACCAACTTTAATACAAATTGAAACTAGTCGACATCCATATCCTGATTATTGACATGCATCTTTTAACACCTCTCGTGATGCAAATAGAAAAATTTAGAGCATAAAAATACAAGAAATGTCATGCAAATACGCATATGGGCATTAATAGTCATGATATACATGATGTAAAACATATTTGTGGATGATCTACGTCCCATTATTTTTGTTTATTATAAAATAAAAATATTTTGTATATATTTGGCTGCTTAATCATTTATCTGAACTCTAATAAGAAAACTTCTTAGTTCAACAGAGAATGTCATGCAATGAGAGATTTTAGTATGGACCAAAAGTAACAAATAGTAACGAGATTGTCTAATAAAATACCAATTTGGTAGCTAAGTATACGCTACTCATGTGATTTTAAGACAAAAAATAGATTCATGGCACTAGATTGTGGAACAAATTTGCAAATCAAAGTATATCCAGCATGATGGTGCATAATTACTTTATTTACCTGATAATATTAACACGATTATTGGAAGGATGAGGAATGTTGTAGTATTGGGAAAAATCCAAGTTCCACATCGACTAGAGATAGTGTCAAGATAAAATATATAAATGGGGGACAACCCTCACCCTATGAACTAGCTTTTGGGATTGAGTTAGGTCCAAATCCATATTTTAAGATATAGCCACAAAATGACACTATTGGTCTGCAAGACAATATTAATTAATGACGAGGAATAAAGTGAGTAGGCATAACAGTGGAACCTGACCCAGTGGAGATCAAACCGAACCCCCCCCCCAATAGCCAACATCGGAGGCGGGGGAGGGTATAAGAAATGTGATACCCGCCCCGAAAGTAAACCCTATATTTAGAACTTATAAACCTAAAGCTAAAAGTGTCACACTGCCGCCACTTCCGTTTCCTACTCCCTTCTCATCGTTGCCAAGATGAGTGCCATGAAATTTTGCCGTGAATGGTTCGTCCCCTTTGCATTTTCCTTTTCAATTTCTTTTTGTTGATTCATTGATTATGGTTCAACAATAACATTCTGTACCATAAGGGAGATAGAGACCAGAAGGTTCTTCTCTTCGCTTGCCGCAACTGCAATCATCTGGCTCTTTCACCTATTTTTCGTATAGCCTTAGTTAGTATACCCAATTTCACTGATTTAAAGAAAGCAACCAATTTTTGTTTCGAAGTATAGAATTTTCAAGTGCTGAATTTTTCTTCATGCTTTGTCAAATCAAGTGTTTGTTTGCATTGGTTTATTTTGGGACAAAAAAAAAGTTTTAATTTTTTAGCCGAAAATAACGATTATTTTCAGGATTCAAGCTGTATCCAAACATGGGTCAATTTTGTTGGTTGCCTTTGTTTGAAGAGGATGTTTAGAGGGACCCTTTGAAGTTTTGATACAATGAACTTTGATGGGATGAATATACATGTAGAACTAGCTTGGTTTTGTTGTTGTTCAGGAGGTTGCTGATAACTTCTGTGTGTATAGGAATGAGATACATCACTCTGTTGGAGAGCGCACTCAGGTGTTGCAGGATGTAGCTGTAGATCCATCACTTTCTCGAACCAAGTATGTTCGCTGCACTCAATGCAATCATGGTGAAGCTGTCTTTTGCCAGGTAACAAGAGCTTAGTATCTACCCTTGAATCTCTTGAATGGAAGATTCCAGTAAAGGTATGTTGCTTCACTTTCCTTAAATCTGTGATATATATCTAAGTGAATAGTACTACAGTGAGAATAATGGAATAATGCCCCATCCCCCATCCAATGAAACTTTGTTTCTTGGTTTGTGCAGGTTAGAGGATTTGAGACCCAGATGGCCAAATGGATGGGAGCTTGTGACTGCATCATAACAAAAGTAAGTTATAGCAATTTGCTCTTTATGTCCTCTTTCATATGCTAGCATATAGGCTCATTGGCTCTATTGAAAATTTTCAAGCTGGACCAGGTACAATTGCAGAAGCATTGATTAGAGGGCTTCCCATAATCCTCAATGACTACATCCCCGGACAAGTGAGTGATTAACTTGTTAATTGTTCTCCTCATAGCCATTCAGTCTCTTCTTTTATATTTTGATATAGTATTGATTCTTAGCTGAAATGATGGTAACTACAAGAGAAGGTAATGTGCCTTATGTGGTAAACAATGGAGCTGGCATCTTCACTGAGTTCACTCGTAGTCCTAAGGAGACAACAAGAATTGTGGCCAAATGGTCTATGGTTAAGTCTAATGATTTTTTTCCAATTTTTTTCTCTGGAATTGTATTTAGCACTAAAAGTTGGCTTTGTAATTGGCTTCTTTATCGGGCAATATAAATTATCTATGGTTATCCTTTGAAAGATGTCATATAAATTCTTGCTTGGAAAATTGAGTAGCTTGCTATTATAGCATAGCTTAAAAATGAGAATCACAATTATAAAATTATTTTTTAAATTTTAATTAATAATGGAGGCGGGGAAATTCAACCCTCAACAGGTATGAGGATGAGATATATATTTTTAATCCCAACGGGGATCAAAAACGGAGTCGATGAGTAATTTTTGAGTCGAGAACGGGAATGGGAAATACAATATCCATCCCTGTCCCGCCCATTACCATGTCTAAAAGTGAGTCATTGAATAGACATTCAGAATTTATAATGTGAGGTCCAAATAATAAAAACCCTTCAAAACTCCATTTAACAGAAATGCAAATGGATGAATTAATCATGCACAACAGAAGGAAACGAAATCAAAGGATAAAGCTGAAGTCAATTATGTTTTGGTGAGCATGGCTTTCTACTTTGGAGCAGTTTTATGGCAATTATGGAATAAACTAACCTAACCTTTATAGGTTCTATATATGGTGTTCTCCTCAAGCACAGAGACTACAACATTTAGGTTCTCATATTCCTGGTTATATCTGGAATTTACTGTTTGGCAGGGATATCTTATGAAACAGCACAACACTTTGGAGGAAACTCCAAATTATAAGAAATAAACTAAGTTAACTCAGAAATTAGAGTATTAGTTACATAATAATACATAACCTACTCTTGATTTAAGGTGAATCTGACAGCGTTTGCAAAAGTATGATCCTCATCTACGAGAGAAAATGTTGGTTTACTCTGATCACCAAGGACCAAAAGGAATAATTCCGATGCGGCGGCGACGAGGGGCTGGGAAGGGAACAATAAACAAGATATATCATGGACCAACAACGACGTCGTTTTTCTACAAACAAAATAATAATTCTTCCTCTTTCTGTTATATAATTCTCGCGTACGTATTATGTCATCTGTCTATGTTTATGATGGATAAATTATAACTTAAATTAGTTTTAACCAAATTTAGTATCACTGGAATTCATATAATCGATTTTACTTAGTGGAATAAAATTGTTTACTCTACCAATACATGGAATATTAAACTCATAAATAAATTTATATTTAATTATCATCAGTAGCATCAAATAAGAAAGAAAAAAAATATAAACAATAATTTATAAAAACATATTATAACACGTTATCATTATTAGGTAAAGAGTTTCTAATAATACTCTTTTTAATATTCTCTCTCCACTCTTTTTAATCACGAATTTATCTATGACACATCACATTTTTTCCCCTGAAAAATGATAAACCTCCAACCCATTTTGAGGCAAAAGGAGGAGAGAATAAACAAAAAAAGTAGAGAAAAAAATGATATACGTGATATGATGAAAAATGTAAGAAAAGATAGAAAGAAAAATAGAGTGAAAATGAATTATATGATACTCATAACTTGACAATGCACAATGTTGTAACATACTTCTTCCACCCATCACAACCTCCCATGAGTTATACCTTAATTCCATTCCCCCTATCATATCACTTATATTAAAATTATGATAACCAACTAATCGATATTTCAAACAAAAAGAGTCATAAACATAATAAAAATTGATTAAAAAATAAGTCTTATGAATAATAAAAAGTAACAAATCTCATTTTCAATTTTTCAATTATTCATAAGATTCACTTTTTTATAATTTTTTTATCATGATAATATTTTTTTTATTTCAACATTCATTAATTTTCATAATTTTGGTATAAATAAATCTAATGAAACAAATTTCACTTATTGAATCCATCAATAGAATAAAAAAGTAAAATCTGAAGCATTTTATGAACAACCTCAAGTAACATGGCTTTAATTACACATGGATATATGTGTTAATAAATGGGAGAAAGGACAACATTTTAAAATTTGAAATGAATGTAGAAATAGATCGAAAATAAAAAATTGAATTTATTAATGTTCTAATTAATTTTCTTTTTTCTTCATTATCATTTGAACACAATAAATAAATAAATAAATAATCTTTTTGAATTTTTAAAATTTCCTTTCTACGATATCGGATAAATGTACAACCACGTCAATAATTTTTTTATGCAAATGGTAATATAACCCCACCACATATATTTATGGAACAGTGGCCAAATTGCTACGTTTGGGAAAATAAATGTTGATTTGAGGGGGAGATGTATGAAGAATACTTGAAGAATCAAGCAACAAGAGGCTTGGATATTTTGGCATTCAACATGGTTCAATCCTTGAAGAACAAAGTGTGTGATTAAATGTAAAAGGGTTGAAATCATTATAATGATCAAAGCTGTGCATGCATCTCATTCATACACATATTAAAGCATTGCATTAAATAGAATGTTAAACAAATTAAAGAAAAAGCTAAGTATTTTGAAAATATAGACAAAGACTGTAATAATCGATTACAGAAATTCAGTAATCGATTATTTGCATTCATCAGTATTTTGGAAAAATAGAATTGGACTGTTTTAATCGATTAAGACAAAATCGTAATCGATTATTTTGTTCTTAAGCTTTTCTGGAAAATTATCAAGAACATTGTAATCGATTACTGCATCGTATTAATCGATTATTTGAAGCTTAGCATTCATTCATATTGGCTAAATGACTGTTTTAATCGATTACCATATGCCTGTAATCGATTACTTGCTTTGTTGGAAAATATGGTCACTGCATTAATCGATTACCACATTATGTAATCGATTACCACGTTATAACATATTAACATTTAGACTGTATTAATCGATTACCATGTGATGTAATCGATTACCATTCGTAATGAATATTCTGTGCTTTCTTGTTTAAATCGATTACGAATCGTTTTAATCGATTATTTGACTCGTTATTTGAAACAAGAAGTCACCAAGAACTGTTGGTAATCGATTACAAGGTCCGATTTAATCGATTAAATGAGTTACGAAAATTCTTATAAATATAACCCTTGCCTTCTATGTAAAAAGAAGAAGAAACAGAAACAACTTTTCGATCTTAGAACATTTCAAGAGCTCTCTTAAGTTTCAAAAAGGTTCTTTCAAGGGTTTATTAGGTTTTTGCTTTCATCAATTCATTCATGGGTCATTAAGGAGTTGAAAAGCAAACCATCTTTTTCAAAGACTAAGGAAAGCTGTTCTACATCATTGATTTGCATTCATCTGTGATTCTTAATCATTTGCATTTCGTGCTTTGATCATCAGGTGATTTCTTTCCTTATCTTTGAAGGTGTAATATTGATATTTTGTATTCTTGTAATAGAATAGGCTATTGTAAGTGGATTTCTTGCAAGTGTAGAGATAGGGTTTCTCTGGATTCAGCTGAGTAGTGTTCTCAGTGTGGGTAATTGCTTCTAAGGTTCTACTAGTGTTGTAGATCTCTGAACTTCATCTAGGGTTGATGGAAAGAAGTGTGTAAATTGCTTGTAAGGATATTTTATTACAATAGTGGAACTCCTCTCTAGTTTTGAGTGGGAGAACTGGATGTAGCCTCATAGTTTTTGGGGTGAACCAGTATAAATCTGTGCCTATTCTTTCTTCTCATTAGTTGTTTCTTAATTGCTTTGTTTGTGAATCAATTTCATTTACACAGAAAGTTAAATTCTGGTTTCTTGTGTTCTGGAAAAAGGAAGTTTGATTGAATATTGATTCTTGGTGTTAAAACATTTTAAAGTGATAAAGATCCTTTGATAACTCTGATTTAAATTTTAATTGACCAAGGTTCAACCAATTCACCCCCCCTCTTGGTTGTTTTGAAGTGTTCCTTTGTTTTACAATAAAATCCCTGAATGCCACGCCCAACAAATTAATTGTCGGAATGCCACACGGCATAGTTCGCTGCGCTCCAAAGCGAAATTAGAGGGACACATGGCGATGCACGATTGGCCGGGCAGAAAGGCGCCGACATGCACAAAATTTGCTGGGAAGACTTGCGAAATACGTGGCGTCGCCTGTCAGCGTTGGACACGTGTCATACAGACATATTTCGCTGGAAGTGTCAGCGAATTACGTAGCATATGCCACGTGTCAGCTCCCCATTAAATAATCAATATATTTAAAATTTCAAAATTGCGCAAAAACTTCGAACGACCATAACTTTTGACTGGAACGTTCGATTGAGGCGAAATCGGTGGCCAAATATAATAACCTTGATTTGCAAAAAAAAAATAATATTATTTTATTTGGCGTGATAAGCGCCAGGAACGGCGCCGTTAGCGCCATGTGTAACACCCCAAATTTTGGGAATCACAGTCAAATCTTGGGATAAAA
>CM023948.1:12926198-12940831 GCA_013407115.1 Glycine latifolia | reverse complement strand
AAGCCAGTGCAGCACAGTTTTTCCAAAATCGAAATATAATCGATTACGAACACATGTAATCGATTAAGGCAGTGCAATGTATAAAACAGATATACGCATGTAATCGATTACGGCTTTAAAAGAATCGATTAAACCAGTTCAACTATGCAGTTCATTTAAAACATAGGTCAAATAATCGATTAAAACGCCATGGTAATCGATTAAAGTGTTCCTGAAATGTTTCTAGTTTCAACGAAGAACAGAATAATCGATTATACGCTTGCTGTAATCGATTATTACAGTGAAAAACACTTTTACTTAAAAACTTTGAATTGTTTAAAGTTCTTGGTTGATTTGATAATACTTATTGATTTTAGTTGACTTAATTAGTTGATTATGCAATGAATGAATGCCATGCACTTGGATCACCATAATTGCTTTTCTCTTACACAATTTTAATACTCAAATTGTCTTCAAGTTGTCCTTTGCATGTTGAAAGCTCAAAACCAATTTATCCTTAAGCAGCTCCCCCTAAATCCAACAGCCGGAGGTGCAGGACTCCTGTTTGTTGGACGGAGGTAGGTGAGAGACAGCTTCTTGGACCTGAAATGGTTCAGGAGACTACTGAGCAGATCCGTTTAATCAGAGATAAGTTGTTGAAGGCTCAAAGTCGGCAGAAGAGTTATTATGATCATAAACACAAGTCACTGCAGTTCGATGAGGGCGACCATGTGTTTCTGAGGCTGTCTCCAGTTACAGGTGTTGGACGGACATTGGGTGTAAGGAAGTTCAGTCCTAGGTTCATTGGTCCTTACCAGATCCTCCAGAGGGTAGGGCCAGTGGCTTATAGGCTAGCCTTGCCTCCCCAATTGTCAGGGCTGCATGATGTTTTCCACGTGTCTCAGTTGAGGAAGTATGTGCCAGATCCTTCGCACGTGGTGGAGCCTAACACTATTCAGATTAGGGAGAATCTGATTTGTCCTACACGACCAGTGCAGATTCTTGACAGGATGGAGAAGCAGATTAGGAGTAGAATCATTCCCATAGTCAAAGTCCAGTGGGATGGAAGGACACCTGAGGAGGCGACTTGGGAGCGAGAGCAGGAACTTTTGCAGCTATATCCCGAGTTGATTACCAGGTATGAACTCAAATTTTGCGGTTAAAATTCTTAAAAAGGGGGGTTGAATATAATAACCTTGATTTGCAAAAAAAAAAAATTAATATTATTTTATTTGGCACGATTAGCGCTAGGAACGGTGCCGTTAGCGCCATGACGCAGCCCTGTGGCACGATTAGCGCCAGAATGGCCCTAGAGACCCCCAGGTTTGAATATCTGGCGCGATTAGCGCCAGAATGCTCCAGAAAGCCATTTCTTTCTCATTCTTGGCACGATTAGCGTGGGGATGGCGCTATTAGCGTGGGAACACGGGCTGAGGGCCTATAAAAGGCCATTTTTACGAGATTCAGGCCAAAAATCAGTTCTTCTTCTTCCTCGAACCTCCTTCCGCCATTAATGAAGTAGAAAGCTTCATATCTACTCCATTATTCATCTAAACTCTTCCTACCCAACTAGAAAGTTGACTAGAACTTCTCCATGAGCTAGATTCTAGCTTCAATTCCTCGAGAGAATCATCAATCGGAGAAATCTCGTTCTCTAGGGAACTTTGTAAAACTGAGTTTGGAAGGGAAAGAAGGCGATTCAAGGATGCTAAAGCTTGGAGAAGTGATCCTCCAGCCTTCCTCAACTGTTTAGAGGTAAGAAACTCGAGTTTTACCGATTGATTTGTGAAATGGTTCTTGGGATGAATAGTGACCAATTTGTGATAGGGCTGAAATTAGGCTTGGATTCTTTAGAAATGTATGCTCAGAAGGTTGTTCTGATGAATAATAAGCTTTGAATCATGACTATTGATGAAGTTTGGTTTTGATTCTGATATATGTATGAGTAGGAAGAGTGTTGGCTAAATGGAGGATATCATGACATGTATGAGCATGTGTGCTTTTACTAAAAATGTTCATGAGACTGTATAGAAGGTGATTGTACGTTGAAATAATTGTTTTGAATAACTTGGTTATTCTTGAGATATAGAAGGGTTAAGCAATGGTATGCTTTGAATTAGCTTATACAGAGTCTTAGAGGGACTCTAGTACCTTGGTTAGGCAGAGATAGATCCTATTGAGGGTCTGTGAATCGCCTATAAGGTAGTTAGCTCTGATAACCCTAAGATAGAGAACAAAGAGGTTGTAATGGAAAGGAATAGCGTTTCCTTTCATGTTAACGGTTGAAGGCCGTTATTGATTGATTGTTTGTATGCCTTTTGTAGGGCGTGATACAGACATTGCTAGTGGTTGTGACCACGAAGCCGGGAGAGTCGGTGTAGTGCTGAGAGCAGGTAAGCTCTTTGTTCTTGGGAGTGTTTCCCTTGATTGTGTTCCACCATACTCCAGAGGGATGGATGGTTACTGTATGAAGTTATGCATGTATATTGAAATTGTGTATTCCTATTTTTATTGAAAACATGTACTTGATATACATGAATTGAGGCTATGTGTGTTGTGGGTTATTAAGATTCTCTGGCCAGTAGAATGGACTAAATATGGACTTCCCTTAGAGCCAGAGTTACGTGGAACAACTCTAAGTGGTCAATATTGTGTATGTGATAAAACCTGAGAGAATGCACCTGTTGCAGATGAGCTTCTATCGGAAGTGTCATATATGTCTGAGTGCGTCCTGGAATAAGATACCTGTCGCAGATGATCTTTTCCCAGACAATACGGTATAGATATATTTATATATGTGAGTAAATCCTTGGAGAATGCACCTGTTGCAGATGATATTTCTCAAGGAATATAATATATCTATCTTTGTATATGTTGTATCTGAGTTGAAATATACATGTGATATGTTGTGAACTGCTGAGGACCGTGATGGCTAAATGATATTGATGTGTTTTATAAAAAGGGTGCTGATAAACCCTTGAGACATATGTATATGTGTTGATATGGCTTGAGAGCTGTGATGGCTAGTTTGTAATGCCAATTTTGATATTATATGCATGGAAGTGAATCAGGGGGAGGAAATACCTCCAAGGACCCTGAGTTTACTGAGATTGTTATCTCACCCCTGTTGGGGTTATGTTTTGCAGGTGATACTCAAGGAGCTGTTCAGAGATCTCAGGGCAAGAGGCCCGAGCAGGGATAGGTTTTGTGAGGACCTTAGGCATAGGGTTGAGAGCATGTTAGCTCTACATTTTGATTTATACCTATGATTTTGTACCCTGAGAGGGATTTGTATAGTTTTGAAATATACTTTGTATATTATGAGAATTCACCATATATGATGTACAATGGGTGTTGTTAATGACGGTTGATGATGTCATTTTGTTTATCGCTTCTGAATTGATTATCTGTGATAATTGCTGCGCTTAATGACCATGAATCAATGTTAATGCACCAGATGCATACTGGGCGTTACACCAAACGCTCAAAATTCAGTCCTCTAGCCCTAGGCAAATCCCCGAAGGGGATTTGGTCAAAATTGTTTTCCAAAAAAAGCTTTTAAGTGCCTCAAAATTACGATTTAAGATTCAATCATAAAAAAATTTTATTTTTATCTACTTTTTTAATTATTTAATTAGTTATTTTAATGTTATTTTTTATTTTTTCAATTACTTCTCTGAATTTCGAGCATTTTGACATATCGTACGTCTCCATTGGACATTTCTACCAAAAAATATCACCGTTCGAAGTTTATATGTACTATCAATTTTACATCATAACTTTTGATAGAAATGTCCGATGGAGACGTACAATATGTCAAAACGCTCGAAATTCAGAGAAGTAATTGAAAAAATAAAAAATAAAATTAAAATAACTAAATAAATAATTAAAAAAGTAGATAAAAATGAATTTTTTTGATGATTGAATCTTAAATCGTAATTTTGAGGCACTTAAAAGCTTTTTTTTGGAAAATTTTTTTGACCAAATGGGGATTTGTCCAGGGCTAGAGGACTGAATTTCGAGCGTTTGGCCATCGATTTCGTCTTAATCGGACGTTCCAGTCAAAAGTTATGGTTGTTCGAAGTTTTTACACAATTTTGAAATTTTAAATATATTGATTATTTAATGGGGAGCTGACACGTGACATATGTCACGTAATTCGCTGACACTCCCAGCAAAATATGTCTGCATGACACGTGTCCTAAACACTTGCAGACTGGGCTTGACACACGTAATTCGCTGGCCACTGTAGCGAATTACGTGGCCAATACGGAAGCACCAACGCAGCAACCCTATTTCGCTCCTATTGTCAGGGAATTAGGGAATGTGACAGTTTGGGAATTAATATGAAGGACGTGGCATTCAGGGAAATTTTTTTGTCAAACGTAACACATTGACCACTGTTCCTATATTTATTATATTTTCATATTTATTTCTTCAAGAGCTATATTCTTTCTCCCACATGTATCCTCTTTTTAATACAAAGATATAGAAGTTTTATATCGAGAACAATAATCATATACATAAATTTATATGAAGAGTCTAACTCTATTAATTTAATATAATAAGTAAATAAATATAAATCTCATGATATATATCTTTAATTTTTACGAATAAAAAAATACATAAATTTGTAGAAATAATTCGCATATTATCAATTAGGTTTCTATACTACAATTGGGAAAATTTGTAATTTTCATATTTATTTCTTCAAAAGCTATCTACATATAGTATTTTAATTGTATTATTCGTATTACCATTGATGAAATTTGCATCAATAAACAAGTAAATATCCTGACTAGTTGTTTAACAATTGACTTGTAAGACGAAAGTGATAAGAAGCTACGTATACGGATTCAAAATGCAGAAACAAAAGCATGCACGTGAAGCCCAAGCTGTCAGCCAAATTTCACCACAAGAACACAACATGCCATGCCATCACTTACTATTTTACATAAAACACAAAAAAAAAAAAACAAAAGGACCACGAGAGATAGAGAGCGACACACACGCCACAGTCCATCCCCTTCATAATTGCAATTTGAAATTGCTCTTTGCAATTTGCAATTGCTCTTAACTTTTCTATTTTTAGTAATAGAGCACTGTAAAAATTGCTTATGTGTGTATGAGAAAGAGAATCTCAACCATCATGCACGTACCCCTTTATCATTTTTCAGCCTCTTTATCTTTTGCCACCTTTGACATGAGTGAGAAAGATGTTATTCCTTCTCTGTCTTTCTTTCTCTCTCTCTGCCTTTTTTTTTTCTCATCCACGAAAAGCACCCACTTTGTTTGCAAAGTTGCTCCTCTTTCTTCCTCCACACCTTCTTTTCTCTTTCTGTTTCTTTTGTCTCCCATGTTTGTTCATCTTTCTCTTCCACCTGCACATGCATTTGCCACTCTCACATCAATGTCATGCTTGGTATGATGTGCCTTCGCAATCCCATTAATCAGTTCGGAATGTTGCTAATTTAGGAAACACTAATCAACATCAATTCAATCATGTGTCATCTTTTGTGGGAAAATATTCGTTCTTGATTTTTTTGACATGGAAGTTACAAACCCAAAGGTTGAATTCAAGTTTGTTACATTTGGTAAGCATGCTCAGTAAATTGGTAAAATCTATATGTACATATGTAACCCAATCTTAGATACTGGCTACGGGTGTTGTAGTACCATGCAGATTCGTCCATATATATATATATATATATATATATATACACACACTTTTACGAGCCTTTTGCTAAGATCAAGTACAGATCATTTAAGCATACACATAAATCAATTGAATTTTAATTTTATGAGATTTTTAAAATTTTGAATTATTGTGTTGTAAATTTCTTATTGAATTGATTTATTATTTTAATCTGGAATACAGCTTTTCTTAAGTAGCTATTATCAAACTCAAATTATTTTAATAAAACAGAAAAATCGAAGATAATGTTACAGTGCCACTTTTAATTAAAGCCAAACAAATTAGTAAAACGGATTTATAAGCAAACCAAGTTTTGATTGACGATAGGTCTCGAAGGAAAACACCTAGTTTCAGGTAATCCACTTTCCATTTTTATTTTCAATAAGTTTTCCTTTATTTTAATCTTAAAACAGAGAAAATAAAATGAAAGAAAAAAAATAATTTAGAATGAGTGGGTCATATGAGTACGATTTTTCATCTTAAAGAGCATTCATTTCTTTTCCGATTATTCTCTCATCCCTTTTTGAATTTTGTCTTTATTAGATATATATAATCCATTCTATTTTGAAAACTCAGTCAAGTCTGTCTATTTTGAAAACTTCAGAAACTTCCATGTCTGGGAAGGTTTATTAAAAAATTACGAAAAATTAATCATAACAACTGGATCAGTTTATTAATCTTATCAGGTTTCACCACACCCTAATGTGAAACTATATATATATAAACAACTATTTTTTTACTAATTTTATATGTTAATATTTGCATATACATTAAGAATGGAATTGAATCGGTGCAAACACAGTATATAGTAAACCAATTAGCCAAACCAGATGAATAATATTTCCAAATCAACCAAATCCACCGTCGGTAATAACTCAATAATTTGATTTATTTGTAACAACAAACTATCTACAGTACTGAACCAATTATGCTGAGATATAAAACTAATCCAATCTTAATATCAATGTTTTGAAGGTTAAATTGAAATAATCTAAAATGATTTTTTTTGGTATAGATAATACTTTTGATTTAATACACCTGTGCCGTGTTTCTACCTAATATGCCAATTTTGTTTGGATGTTACGAACCGACATTTTATTCTGACACAGAAAGAGATAGGCCAACTTATCGATTGCAAAATTCATATAAATTTAAACTGAAGCAAGAGATGTTCCATTTGAATAAGCAAATTAAAAGACAAAAGATCATTATTTATGACTAGCTTACGTATGGAATAATAATTCAATCTCACTAACAACTTTGTTGGCTATATCATGTTCATGTGAGTGACATTTGAAAAAAAACGATTGAAATGTAGCACACTTAGTACAACAGTTACGGGAACCATTTGCATTATCCTTAATTGAAATACGAATCATTTACTGTTTCCCGTGCCATATTTCCTTAATGTGACTATTCTATGTTGTTATTATTGATATACCATAATTTAGTTTACATTCTTTCCTCTCTCTGTTCATTTGTATGTAATTATAATGAAGGAAAGGTACGTAGCATGACAGTGAGTAGACATTTTGTTGAAGTACCCATGAAGGTAAACTAATGTACTTTGGATTTCAGAATCTTCAGTGCCTTCATATGAGACAAAGGGAAGAGCTATATATGTTCAAAAAGAACCACACTGCTGCAATGTTTAAATAATTCAAGAGGAAGAACAAGGTTTAATTGAAGAGTTATGAAAATTTTGACACTTGCATCTGAGATCACACTTTGATGAGTGGAAAATTGATTCCCAAAATCACAGACAAGTGCAACCGTATGTGTAATAGAAAGCAGCCTCCTAGGGGGGAAAGTAAGTAGGGGCCAAAAACAAGTGATACACTTAAAACATGAAATCCAGTGGGACAGTATCACTATCACTGCCCCACATTTGAAGGTTATAATCTAGCCAACAGATTTGATTCTTTAATCTCGGAAACCGCACTATATTGTTCTCTTTCTTTCCTTTCGATTTGAATAATTTTGAAAAATTGAAATGCAACCAGGCTTTTGTATCTCATTTTTTGGATACTTCTTTAGATAATACATGATATGTATAATTTTTAAAGTAAAAGTCAACAAACTTACTACAGTATGTGATTGGATTGGATTATACTTTAAGTTCAACATTATTTACTCTAGTTTTACAATTTCTATTTTGTCAAACAAGAGGGAAATGACAAATTAAGTACAATTCAATAAAAGAGGCACAAACAATTACACTAGTTTAAAACTCTAGCAATTTATTGTGTCCTAGTGTTTTTCCCTTCACTTAATGGCATTCATAATTGAGGACCAAAGAAAAGGGAAATATGAATTGAATCTAAAGTGTTTGAGGTCTTAATTAGAACGTTTATAAGATTTTGAATTTCTGATAAACTCGTTAAAGGAAATTAAATACATTGAAAAGTGTATTGCACATACCTCTTCATCGGATTTTGTTGTTTTTGCATTTGAGTTAAGGGAGTCAGAAATTCGAGGTTTTGATCTCTCTGTGATGGATGGAGTTGAAGCAGGGCTGGGACTGGTTGAACTAAGATAAGGAGGTGTGCTTTGAGTACCAACATCTCTTGTGATTCCCTCTTTCTTCTTTTCTGCATATAGAGAGAGAGAGAGAAAGTAGAATTGGGAAGTAAATTGAACTGTTCTTGCAATTAAAAAGGAAATAACGAACAACATGGCTTGCTAATTAAGTGTTTGAACCTGGATTGGGAAATTGAAGAGCCACTTCTTCTTGTATGTAAGTTGCTGGCTTTGTTGGAATGTGTTTTGAGGAATAAACTAGAGGAGCAGACATGGCAATTCTGTTTGTTGGGTTTCTAAAAGATCTTCCACTGAGAGTTTTTGCAGATAAACACTCCAGTGGTACCTCCCCTGAGAGAGGGTTGCATATATACCTTTCTGCTTCATTCCACTTGGAATTTAAAGCAAAACCATCTGGAGATAAGCATTCCCACCTGTTATAGCCTGCCCTTGCTTGCAATGCTGCAATGGACCACCACCATCATTTATTTGATTAAAAAAGCTTAAGCACAAAAAATAAATTATAAACATGCTATGCTAATTATCATGTGGTTCAATGTTCATTCACTTGTAGTTGTACCTTTAAGAGCAGTAGTGAAAGAATATGTTGAAGGGTCTATTTCATCTGCAACAAATGAGAGAATGAGGTGAAAATGAGATTAAGACTTAAAACAATAGACTCCTTTGAATTGGAGGGAGGAAAAAAAAGGTACCTTTTAAGGGGTATCCGGGTGAAGAAGCAGTGCTAGAAATGGCTATGTTTGATCTAAATGACCTTGTGTCTTCTCTAAAGCTTCTCATGTAAGATCCTGAGTACCTTCTAGAGTTGGTGTTCTCTTGGCCGATTCTAGCTTTCACTGCCCATTCTCTCAAATTGAACTCTGACTCATCTCTTCTTCTTGAGCTATAAGAAAGGGGTTCAGCTGTTGAGGCCATGAATTTGAGTTAGAAAATAATTCAGCAGAGAATGTCGTTGTTGTAAATGTTGGTTCAAGTCACTCTCACTCCAACTCAAACTAGCACAGGTTTGAAAGTGGGTGCTGCATGTTCAGACAAGACAAAAAAAGAGTGTTCTGAAGTTGAAGCTTTTTGTCTAGGTAAGGTATAGGTGGGTGGAATGTGCCTTTGGTTGGATATCAAAGACTAGGGCATGCCTAAGTAGTTCTGTGAGGAGTGTTCGTCTCTCCTAAATTTTGCTCTTTCACTTTTTGAATCTTCATGGTGCAACAACATAGCCTCAAATAATACCATTCTATATTGCTAGTATGTTATTTCTTTTTTTGGCTTCTGCATTAAATTCATTGGACTCTCTCAGTAACTTTTATTATTCTTTGACCCCTAATATCCTACACCAGTAGGTGAGTTTTAATCTTCAAGTGAATCATGGGACACTAACTATTAGTACTCCCTATTTTTTATGTGGTTATTTGCTGAAGAAAGACAAAATGGAAATTTGTCCATCTTTTATTTCCTTTCTAGTTCCATAAAATTAGGATGCTGTAATTCAGGCCAAAATGTCGTTGATATCACAATCCATCCAGCACACAATTCCACATGGAAACAATTTTAAAGCTTATAAGAAGGAATTGATTTCTCATTTGTTAGACATTTCATGGTGAATTTTCATTTTATTCACATTGCATAAAACAACACGAAATAATGGAATTTGCCCCAAGTCCTTGCATCAACATCACCTTTGCGTGATGATGGCTTCTCATATTTTCTGCAGCGGATTGTCACAGCACCTACTTGGCATACCAAAATCTAAAATCATGAAGGAAGGATTATTTTGACCAAAGAAAGGAAAAAACAAAACAATACTCTAATAATGATGAGGAGACTCATAAAAAACTAACAACTAATCCATCATTTTAAGAAGCCAGATTCAAAGAGCAATTTGAACTTAAAAATATTCAAAACTAGATAAGTTAAAACCAAATAAAACTAGATAAACCAATACACTTATGTGTAAATTCACGAAGACAGGCAATATTTTTTATTTAAAAAATTAAGCTTAAATTTATATTGCAACTTCTAATTTTAATTGCCAGAAAAGTTATCCTTTTAGCTTTTCAAATTAATTCCCATATCAGATGGACATTGAGGTGGCCTTCATTTTGTTGATGTGGACTGTGCATAACTGCATATCATTTTCGTATAAGTTAGTAATTAAGTGATCCATCACAAATTATATGTCATACTGACAAATACGCAAAGTTCCTCAATTAAGACAACACCGAATTGATGTGTGAACTTAATTGCGTCGACTTAAAAATTCTGAAAAAGTCCTTTAACATAGCTAATATTGTATATCAGCATGCCAGGGGATATAAGATTGTGTAGCGGACTGCAACAAACCCTTTTCTTTACAAGCTTCCTTTTTCTCTGTCTTGAGCATGAGATTAATCACTAGTTATGACTCCAATAATTCGTTCTTCTATTTAAGCAGACAAATGTGATTTAGATAAAAGTTTTCATATACCAATAAGGTGGAATTAGGGGAGTGGTCAGAGCCTCCATTTGTCTCCATCGAATCGACCTTTAATGATACACGTATTATATTTAATTTAAATGGTCAAAGTAGGTACAATTTAGAAGAAATTTTCAATTCACTATAATAATTTCCTCTCCTAATAGGGTTGGATGCTTGATGAAATTGATTATTTGCTCATAGTCAATATATTTGGTTACAATCACACACGAGGACGAAGTTAATAACATGAATGATTAGGGTAGGTGGGGATTTGAACAAAACACATTCTTTCTTTTTGGTGAGGATTTATATGAAAAAGGTTAAACTCACTACGGTAACTCCTTAATTATGTTACCCTAAGGTACAAAAGAAAACAACAATTGATCCGGTACATAAATAAAAAATGACTATACATTGTATCCAAGAAAAGAGAATGACCATATATTTAATAGGCCAACATTTATTGTAATTATGGCAATTCGATTGAGAGAGGCTGACACTGATAATGCACCAGGCTCAACAAATCACTGATTTCTGTTTGAGAAAATACAATTTTTTTATCCTGATACCCAAACCCAATTCAGGAAACTCCTCCATTGTGTTGCAAATGCAATCAGGTAAGTTAGATGCTTTTTCAATTAATAAAAAAAAACGCATAGGAAAAAACAACTAGGAAAGAATCCGGGAAGCTTCTAAATCAAGGACAGAGAATGCATAATTGAATTGTTTGCTCTAACAAAAGTTTCTTTTCATGGAAATTTGAAGAGATAAATTTGTGGTACATGCTTTAAATTTTAACAACAACTAGCTAGGAAGGCTTAAGATATAGGTTAGTTAAAATTTGCATCTGTCAGTACTGGATCAGTAGCATATAGCCATATATATTGTATAATCTTTTTAGAATAAATATCTCTACTTTTATATTTGAATTTTTAGGGGGTTATAGGTTAGTTTCTAAAAGATGAAAAAATAAAATTTTATTTTTAAATAGCTAAAAAGTGTGATAAATTTATTTCACCCTTAATTTTCATATGTTAATTTATTTTAAATTTGAAAGAGTAGTTGTCGTATAGAATGGAGTTTATTTTCCCTCCTATGACTTGTCCAAATTTGAGCTAGTTGTAACCTAGTGAAAGCCCAATGAGGGGTGAATGCATATCTGATAATAACTTGAGGATATGGTTTTCCAAGTTGAGAATGAGGTATGTGTAGAGCATACTGCATAGCATCATAAATAATATCATGAGTTTGCAGTTTGCACTGCTGGGTTGTTTTCAGTGTAGGCTGGATGTGGAGATCAAAAGAGTGGTTGTCAGAGCATGCAGTGTTGGAGGGAATGGTTATGGTGTGTGAGTGAGAATGTCTTCCTTCCGGGTTCAGCATGTGCATGTCACATTCTTGTCGTGACCCTGTGAAAATGAGTGAGGTTGGGGTCCACACATTATGAAACCAGGACTAGGGTCCCACACTGAACCTCATCATAGCCGTCAGTTTTGTCTGATGTGTTTGCAAGGTTGGTATCAAGAAAGAGAGAGCTTCTGTTACCCCCCTCAGCTCTGGGCCCCATTTACTTCATTTATTTTATAAAGTTTTTTTACTTTTCTAGTTCAAGTTCTAGGAGATATATTTTGTCCCCACAAACTACTTCCCACTAAATGTATTGTCTCATCTTAGCTTAGTATTGTTTGGTTTAATTATACTTGGTTGCATTTGAAAAAAAAATTTAAAATTTGATTTGAATCTTATATTTTTACATTTTTAATTTTAATATTTTAATATTTTTTTATCTCAATTTACTTTTATATTTTTTTATTTTTTTTAACTAAACAGACTTGTAATGTTCCACCAATCTGCTAGTGAAACAACATTTTCATAGCCAATGCAAATCACCAAGGACTCTTTTGGGAAATAATTAGCATTCAATTCCACATCAGGCTAGGCCATTCAAGATCTCTGGTTTACTATTCAACTCTATATTAATTAGTCTGACTTTAGTATTTTGCTCCGTAGAACTGAGTAAAATGTAGTACTACATGTCTTTTTTTGGAAGACAAAACATAGTACTACATGTCCAATATGATAAAAATGAATTGTGACATGAAAATTGGTATATAAAGATGAAGGTTCATTGTTAAGTCATTTCTCTCACTCAATTTTTCTTATTCCATTTCCACTCTTCTGCATTCTTTCTGCCAATCATACCCTTAACACTTCAACTATCTTATCTTAAACGACTAAAGCAAACTAGAATGAGGAAAATCTAGTTGTCTTTTTCCTTCTTTTTTTTTTTAATTTTTATTTCACCTATTCTTTGATTTCTTTCACAAGTTTCCGCTTTTACCTTGGTCAAAGATTTCATGCAGCCAGAAAGTGCATAGATTCGTCACAATCGTCAAGTCATGTCAATAAAATTTACAGGTAAGACTTAAGAGTAAGAACATAACTATGCACTATAAGTTAAGAGAGCAGAACTAATGTTCATTAACATGTAAATTTCGTGGATCAATTGATGTTAATTAAACTAATTGTTTCACGTTAATAAGTGATATTGTATTTGAGTCTTGCATCAGTATACTTAAAACATAGGGAGAAAAAAATTTCATCTACAGTGATTTTATCTTATTTAAAAGAGAATTATGTGGTCGTTTCCCAAAAAGAAAGTTGAGATGTCTTGTCTGAATATCTCTCAAAAATAAAATAAAATAAAATAAACTAGTATAGTAGTATAGTGGCTAGAACGAGGAAAATTGCAATATGAAAGACACTATGTTGCAACAAGGAGAGTCATACAGTTTGCCGAGATTCCGGCTTTTCTATCAAATATGGGGAGTCAAACAAGCTAACGAAAAGCCAACATATTCATATATTTGAAATCATGAAGACCTATTTCTTGCAGGCTGTGATAGACCTTATTCATGTGCATGTGGTCGTAAAAGCTGAGCTCTACAAATATTTAAATAGACCCATGATCGTACGTGTCAATCTCACACCTAATAACAATAGCATTAGTGTTTAGTAGAAGTAGCTATATATAAATTGAGCTCGTACTACTTGTAGTTGTATATCTTCAAATAAAAGAACCGTACGTAAAAATACAATTCGATGTTTCATCAAAAAAGTGTGGCAAATTAAGTGGATGAGGCCACTAAGAGATTCAACAATAAATAAATAAATAAACAAATAAACTTATATAACAAATCCAATTAAAAACTTAACTTTGAACCAATACAATGAGTGGGAGACAAAATAATGGTCTGATTGTGTTTTTTTGTCGTGATATATTTCTGTAATGACGTCAAATTATATCATTGATAACTTGATGTTCACGTTCAAGAACCCCTTACCTGTACATATTCCTAGTAGCCATATACATATTTCCAAAATAACTTCAAAAGAGGTGATTGCCAGTGCCACAAAGGTTGGATTCGAGATGTGGTAAATGAGAGACTTTTTTATATCTGCCACAATTTTTTTTAAATTTGGCTAAATGCCACGAGGGCCAAAGTAATTGTAAAAATGTCACGCGAGCTAGTTCGCTAATCAAATAAGCGAACTACGTAGATGACGTGGCGCGTTATAAATGGCCCTATACTTCGCTATAGACTCCACCGAACTACGTCTCTGCCCCAACGGGCAGTCCAAGCTGGCACTCCAAGTTCGCTACTGACACTAGCGAAGTCAATGCACGGAAATTCAAAAAACACGTAGATCGCTTCCCATGCTAGCGAACTAGGTGCCAATAAATTCAAATTACCAGGCCGTTACGGCCACGTGGCGAAAATGGGACGTAGTTCGCTATGCTTCCCAACGAACTAAGCCACCGTGGACCACCATTTATACCCCACCCCCCATTTTCTATCCCCCCCTTCCACCATTCTTCTCCCTCCTTTTCTAATTTCTCTGGTCCCCCCACCCCCCTCCATTGTCTCCCTCCCTCTCAAAATTCCCAAATTTTTTAAAGTAATA
>CM023948.1:12880763-12911198 GCA_013407115.1 Glycine latifolia | reverse complement strand
TTTTTTAGATCTCAACTCAGCAATTCCAAAACTCTCTCTTCTCGAATCCCCCATTCTCCCTTCATCCAAGTGTCCATACAACACATACACCCTATCCTTATCTCCGACCACCACCGACGTCGGAAACCGCCGCACATTAACCTCCACCTTGTCGTACACCGTTCCCTCCGCCCAATTATCGATGCTCTTCACCAACCATAGCTCCTTCAACGGCGACACCACCGCCGCCGCGCCGTCCTTCCTCACCGCGATATCGTCGGCGCCGAGGAGGTCCTCGTTCAGCAACACTTTCCTTGCCGTGCCATCCACCGCGTCCACCTTGAAAACCTTCCCGGTGCTCGATTGCACCACTAAAAGGTAACCTTTGCTGACGTAAGCGATTCCGTTGAGTCCTAGGGAACTGTAAGGTGCGGTGTCGTTGTCATTTGCTGGAATTTCCGTCGCGGCCCTGTACATTGGAGATATGGAGAAGATTGAGGCGGATCCGTCGGCGGTGACCTTCCAGATGAAGTTTCCGCCGGAGTTTGTAACGAAGGCGTTGCCGCGGTGGTCGACAGCGACGTCATTGGCGGCGTCGATCTCTTCGGAGGGGAGGGAGGAGAGGAAGAGGCGGCGGCGGGAGCGGAGGTCGTAGGCGACAAGGCCGTTGAACGGAGGGAGGGAATAGCTGGAGTGGACGACGGCGAGAAGGCGGTTGCGCGGGGAATCGACGGCAAGGCCGAGGAAGGCGACGTCTGCGGGAAGGTCGGTATCTGAGATGAAGGTTTCCACGACCCCCGCGTCGGAGACAGCGACGATGATGCGTTGGCGGAGGGATCCGAGGAGGAAGTGTTGCGCGTGTGGGTCCCACGTCAGGGATTCTGGATAGAGATTCGGTGACCGAAAATTGATGACGTGAGCGTTGCGAGCCAGGATTAGGCCTGGGCCCAATAACAAGATGGTGATTAAGATGGTTAGAGGGAGGAAGGGTTGTTTTGGTGATGAGATTAACATTGTGATTGAAGAAGTGTGTGAAATGAGAACGGGGGTTAAAATTAGAGTTAGTGCATTATGGAGGAAAAATCGGAAACATGAAAGCCAAATCAAACAAATATAGCAATTTGGGTAATAGATACTCGAGTTTGTAACTAAGTTGAGCAATTTAGGGGTTGACTAGCAATATCTAGGAACAGCGGTCAGAATGCCACAAAATTCGAAAAAAATGGCCAGAATATCACACTAGAGAAATATTTTTCCCAAATGTCACGTGTAGGAATTCGTTGGGCACGTATGCAAATTAGGTAGCTGAGTTGGCAACCTTGCGTTGGACAAGGAATTCGCTGGAGTGTAATGCGAACTATGTGGACTGCCCAGTTTTTTTTTGGGGCAGGACACGTGTCATTCACAGGGTAATTCGCAAGGGAGGCCAGTGAAATAGGTATGCGCCTGTCAGAATGTGACACGTGGCAAGCTTGAGGCGCAGCGTACATAAAACTTCGAACGGTCATAACTTGTGACTGGAATGTCCGATTGAGACGAAATCGATGGCCAAACGCTCGAAATTGAAAGGAGAAGCCCTCGGAAGATTCCGAAACGGATTTGGTCAAAAAAATTTTCCAAAAAAGCCTCTAAGTGTCTTAAAATTAGGATTTAAGATTCAATTATCCAAAAATTTCCTTTTTGTTTACTTTTTTAATTATTTAATTAGTTATTTTAATGTTATTTTTTATTTGTTCAATTACTTCTCTGAATTACGATCATTTTGACATAAAGTACGCCTCCATCGGACATTCCTATCAAAAATTATGACTATTCGATTGGTATATCTATTTACCAAAATTGATAGTGCATATAAACTTCGAACGACCATAACTTTTGACTGAATGTCCGATTGAGGCAAAATGCTCGAAATTGAGAGGAGAAGCCCTAGGCAAATCCCCAAAGGTCAAATATTTTTTCCAAAAAATGTCTCTAAGTGCCTCAAAATTAGGATTTAGGATTCAATCATCTAAAAATTTCCAAATTGTCTACTTTTTTAATTATTTAATTAGTGAATTTAATGCAATTTTATATTTTTTTTAATTACTTCTTTCAATTACGATCGTTTTGACATAAAGTATGCCTCCATCGAACATTCCTAACAAAAAATATCACTGTTCGAAGTTTATATGCACTATCAATTTTACAAGCGATGGAGGGTTAAAGAGAGGGGGGGTTTATATAGTGGTGGGCCAGCTGTACCTAATTCGCTGGGCCCACTAGCGAATTATGTATGTGCATGCCACATCAGCATCCAATTTCGCTGCCACGTCCAGCGAACTAGCCACTCTGCGCCACGTCAGCTGTCTGTCCAGCCCGACCAACAATGCGACGCCCCATGGCCTTACATATTTCGCTGCCTTTAGTAGCGAATTTGCCCGCATGGCATTGTGGGAAATTGATTGCAGACCGTGGCATTCAGGGCAATTGTTTTGAAATTTGTGGCATATTGGCCACTGTTCCCAATATCTATAACAACATGTGAATGACATGATACTTAATTGGAAAATAGTTTAAAAAAAACAACAACCGGAAAACCAATGTGTAACAAATATAAATTAAATTTAACTATAACGTTATTTCACAACAAAAAGTCAACCACAACACCATTCAAAACCGATAGTTATACATTCTCTCCTTGAATGTCTTAAGTGTGGTATTTATATTTATATGTACAAAACAAGGTGTCATGGAATGTAGAGGATAGACTTCACTGTAATTCAAGATTGCTCATGCTAGAAAGGCTAAAAAGAGTTGTTCGAGAGATTCAAACTTTGAGCTTATTTTACAGACAATTATGTTCATTTTAGTGACCAATTAGATCATTCATTTGCGTACATCAAGATCGTAATGAATCAGATAAGTCCATAAATTCTGTTATATTGATTCTCTTCGTATTACATTATGAGAGCATGCTATAATCTTGAATTTACTACTTGATGATCTTTTGTGTGTATGAGGTTGTGAAACTTAACAAATGTATCGTGAAATTCAAACCAAGGCTAAAATATTAGTGTCTGTTTGGTTCCATGTCCCATAGGCAAAAATGGGCGCAAGTGTTATCTGACGTAACGGAAGACCAAACCAGCTATTAGAATTTTCAGGAATGAAGTTTGCTTTCTGAAAGTAAATTCAAGAAATGTGCTAACGAAGACTAGTTTGGCACCTACTCATCATATTTCAGTGTATAGGTGGTACATAGGCTAAATATTTTAAAAATGGAAGATAAGTTCTCTACGGATGGATACTTACATACCCAACTATCAAGACCAACAATGCGCAGCAAAATCAACTTTAATGCTAATTGAAACTAGTTGACATCCATATCCTGATTATTGACATGCATCTTTTAACACCTTTCGTGATGCAAATAGACAAATTTAGAGCATAAAAATACAACAAGAAATGTCATGCAAATACGCATATGGGGATTAATAGTCATGATATACATGATGTAAAACATATTTGTGGATGATCTACGTCCTATTATGTTTTTTTATTATAAAATAAAAATAATTTGTATATATTTGGCTGCTTAATCATTTATTTGAACTTTGATAAGAAAACTTGTTAGTTCAACAGAGAATGTCATGCAATGAGAGCTTTTAGTATGGACCAAAAGTAACAAATAGTAAATGAACAAAATATTCGAGAATGTCTAACAAAATACGAATTTGGTAGCTAAGTATACACTATTCATGTGATTTCAAGACAAAAAATAGATTAATGGCACTAGACTGCTGTGGAACAAATTTGCAAATCACAGTATATCTAGCACGATGGTGCATAGTTACTCACTACTAGAAAAATTAGTTTTAACGTCGCTAAGTTAATATCGATTTTCTCCAAAACTGATGTTAACGAAAATGCGGTGGCAATTTCGTAATTAACAAGACTTGGTTAACATCAATTTTTAAGTTCTAAAAAGAACCGATGTTAACGTGTTCTTGTTAATATCTGTTTTCCTAAAAACTGATGTTAACAAGAATACGTTAACGTCAGTTTATCAATGAAAATCGATGTTGTTTTTATTATAAAAGGAGCATTGGCCCCCAAATTAAACACACACTCTCGCACCTATACAGAAACCTCATCTCTCACTCTCACTCTCGCGATTTTGCTGTTATATGTGTCATTCTCTCACGATTTTGTCAGTCTCGCACTCGAACTCGAAGCTCATCATATTCCAGCGTTCTTGCGTCACTATCACTCGCACTCAAAGCTCGCAACTTCTATGTGATTGCCTCGTCTCTCCATCCCAGGTTAGTAGCGTTCTTGCACCCAATGAACCTATCTCGCAACTAAATCTTTGCTTCTGATGTTGCATTAGCATTTCAAGGTAATGTATGTGTTTCATGAAAGCCGTTATGTGATTTCGTTGTTCTTGGCCACTAAGTGCTTGATAAAATGCCTAATCCATGTATGCTGTTAGAATGTGGTTCTAACATTAATTGGTTATAGTGAAAATAGTGTGTCTGTGTGTGTGATGAAAGTTTTCCACTAATTTACATGTCCAAGTGTTTTAATTAGACACTTACCAACTCGTTTAAGTGGAATCGTGTTTGCTAGTTTCGGGGGAGATGCTAATATCGTTTAAGAGCTTGATTTTGCTTGATGGTTATAATGACCAAGCCTAAAAAAAATAATTGGCTGAGCCCTCTGGATTCCAGCATGAATAGCGCCAGACACGGCGCAAATAGCCCCAGAGTTGGTGGTGTTCAGTGACCACAAAAGTCTCAAGTATCTCTTTGACCAGAAGGAGCTGAATATGAGACAGAGATGATGGATGAAGTTCCTCAAAGATTATGACTTTGAGTTGAGATATCATCCCAGCAAGGCAAATGTTGTTGCTGATGCCTTGAGCAGGAAGCATTTGAGTGCTGCTTGCTGCTTGCATGATGATCTCAGACTGTGAGCTGATTGAGCAGTTTAGAGATATGCACTTGACTGTGACAGAGGGTGCTCGTGGTCTCGAGTTGAGAGAGACCAAGGTTGATAATGATTTGATGTGGAGGATCCGAGAGGCCCAGAAGCAGGATGATGTTTTGAGGGCCATGATTGGTCAGCAGGATGTTTCTTGGGAGACTCACGACTTGGGGTTGTACCAAGATCGAGTTGTTATGCCTAAGGGCGAGTTGGTGGATGTCGTTCTATCTAAGGCTCATAAGGGCCAGTTTAGCATTCATCCAGGTGCCACCAAGATGTATCAGGACCTTAAGAGGAACTTCTAGTTGCCAGGGATGAAGAGAGACATAGCTGAGCATTTGGCTAAGTGTCTAGTATGTCAGAAGGTGAAGATTGAGCATCAGAGATCGTCAGGTCTACTGCAGCCTTTTCAGATTCCAGAGTGGAAATGGGATAGCATTTCCATGGACTTCATTGTTGGACTACCGAGGACGCAGACTGGATGTGACTCCATCTGGGTGATTGTTGATAGGCTGACCAAGTCTACTCATTTCTTACCTGTTCAGACTGACTATACCGCAGAGAGGTTGGCTCAGCTATATGTCAGAGAGATTTTCAGACTGCATAGTGTGCCGGAGAGCATTGTCAGTGATAGAGATCCTAAGTTCACCTTTAGGTTTTGGGGTGCTCTTCAAGAGGCTTTTGAGACCCAGTTGAGGCTTAGCACAGCCTACCACCCACACACCGATGGTCAGACAGAGATGACTATCCAGACTCTGGAGGACATGTTGAGAGCTTGTACTTTGGAACAGGGAACTAGGTGGGTTAGATAACTACCACTGGTGGAGTTCTCATATAATAATAGCTTCCATGCTAGTTTGGGATGACACCCTATGAGGCATTGTATGGTCGAAGGTGCAGGACTCCTACTTGCTGGACTGAGGTAGGAGAGAGACAACTTCTTGGACCTGAGATGGTTCAAGACACTTCTGAGCAGATCTGCATGATCAGAGATAAGTTGTTACGGGCTCAAAGTCGGCAGAAGAGCTATTACGATAGCAAGCACTGTAACGACGAAGATTATAAGCTTATAATCTGGATGCTTGATGTGTGTATTATATTAATTAAATTACATGTGTTATGTTGATTGAGTAATTGTTTTATTTATAACTTGTTGTTTGAGTGCTTTTGTCTTGGTATACGTGCTTGATGAGTATTGGACGTAAGTCAACTCTGCTGTGCTATGGTTGCTGACTGTTCACGTTAAGAGGACATGTTGTGTCAGCTGTGTTTATAAGCAGTAGGCTGACACAACAACAAACTTACTCTTCCTTCTTCTACTTTTGAGGGCATGTGTTCTAGACCAAGGGGGTAGCTGGGATAGTTTTCTACCCTTGATAGAGTTTACCTACAACAATAGTTTTCACTCTACCATTGGCATGACTCCCTATGAAGCCCTATATGGTAGAAGGTGTAGGACACCCCTATGTTGGTTAGAACCCGACGAGGGTCTTGTGCTAGGGCCCAAGTGGTACAACAAACGACCGAGAAGGTCAAGTTGATCGGGATAGGATGAGAACGGCCCAGAGTAGGCAAAAGAGCTATCATGACAGAAGGAGGAATGACTTAGAGTTTGAGGACGATGATCATGTATTCTTAAAGGTCACCCCATGGACCGGGGTCGGCCGAGCATTGAAATCCCGAAAACTCACACCCTGGTTTGTTGGTCCCTTCCAAATCTTAAAAAGAGTCGGTCCCGTAGCCTACCAAATTGCCTTACCCCCGTCCCTTTCCAATCTCCATAATGTATTCCATGTGTCTCAACTTCGTAAGTACATTCATGATTCGTCTCATGTGGTCGGGTTGGATGATATTCAAGTAAAGGAAAACTTAACGTATGAAACACTACCTTTGAGGATTGAGAATCAACGGATAAAGCATCTAAGAGGAAAAGAGATTACCCTGGTCAAAGTTATCTGGGGAGGCATATCTGGAGAAGATGCTACATGGGAACTAGAGAACTAGATACGAGAAGCCTACTCGGCTTTGTTTACATCAGGTAATTTCGGGGACGAAATTCCTAAAAAGGTGGGAGAGTTGTAACGGCCTGGATTATAAGATGCTAATCTGGATGCTTGATGTGTGTATTATATTAATTAAATTACACGTGTCATGTTGATTGATTAATTTTTTTATTTATAACTTGTTGTTTGAGTGCTTTTGTATTGGTATGCGTGCTTGATGGGTATTGGACGTAAGTCAACTCTGCTGTGCTACGGTTGCTGGCTATGCACATTAAGAGGATGTGTTGTGTCAGTCGTGTTTATAAGCAGCAGGTTGGCACAACAACAAGCTTACTCTTCCTTCTTCTACCTTTGTGTTTCCTCTGTTTTCTCTCTAAAACTCACCCAGAAAACCTCTCGTTCTCGACCCCTTCTTTGTTATCTCCAACCTACGAAAGCCAACAAAGCTGCTGCGACAATTCTGACGCTGAGAGGAACTTCGTGGTCGGAGCTGAAGCTTAGGACGAACACACCGTGAAGCTCGTGAACGAACACCTGGTTAAGTAAGGGGAGTTTATCGTGTTTCTTAGCAGGTTTAGGTACCACGGTTTGGGGGCCAGGGAGTCTAGCGGTGACGATAACTGCCTGCCCTAGTATGTGTGATGTTCTTCCCAGAAAAACTACGTCTTTTCTGAATGGGATGTGGTATGCCTTGAATCTGTTGAATGTTGTTTTGTGTTGATGTTTGATGTTCTTGAGGGAGGAGTAGATGTTTTAAGGACTCCCCGTGCATGTGTGTGTGAAGTTGGCATTTTGATGCTGAAAGGCTTCTAAAACACTTGCAGAAGTGTTCGTGAAGGTTATGAGTACCGGGATGGGTTGACCGTGTTGCACATAGGTATCAACCCTTGTGTTTTTATGTCGGCTACCGGGATGGGTAGGCTAAGTTGAGCGGGTTACGTGGCATGCATGCATGCAAGCAGGACGTCACTTGGTCCTTGTTGGCGGACTTCAGTAGACCGGGTTCCCTACCCGAGGTTGTTCCCTCAGAGTCGATAAGACTCGCTTCCCTTTCTATTAGGTACACCGAGTTCCTTACACGGGTAATACGTTAGAGCTGTTGATCTCAAGTTACCTCACCAAAGAGAGAGCTACCGGGTTGCCAATTCGAATGAGCTCGTGTCTTCTTTGGAAAAGAGCCATAGAGTGACTAACTCGGTTGAGCTTGTGTTCCTTTTTCTAGAATGACCGGATTCCATACACGTGTCTTCTCTAGAAGCTCATCCTTCCCTTTCCTTAGAGAGACCACGTTCCTTACCCGGGGTGGGCTGTTTCCTTAGAATTATCAAGTCCAAATCCCTTTTCTTGAGAAATGTCAGGTTCTTTACTCGGCAGAGCTTGTATGCTCTTGGAAAATGAGCTACTGGGTTCCCTTACTCCCTTGTGTGGGTTGGTGAAATACAAACCTGGGGTCTTACAAGCGATATCTGTTGTAATCGATTATAGCGCTTAGCCAATCGATTACATAGCGCAGAACCCGTCCTTAGAACTTTATAAGGAACCTAAGAACCTCTTGACCGCCTTTGGCTGATCACCATGGGGGGGTGAGTCCTGTGCACAACAGAGTGACCCTGACATATTGCAGTAATCATTCGTACCATGGACTTTGGCCTATTTCTGGGATGGTACCACATTGCATGATGAGAATTGAGTCTAGAGCATGCATCATGTTAGATATTATAAGTTGATTTATGAGACGTTTGTGGATGTCCGTGTATGTTAGTGTTTGATGGACGCTTGGAATGTTTGCATTGATATGTTGATGATCGTGTTACTGCTTGACCGGCTTGTTCCCTTTTCTGTTGTATTTATTGTTGTTATTTAATATGATGAACTCACATTTGCTTTGTTGTACTTGTGGTTTAGTACCTGTGATGATCGCGAATCGGGTTCGTGTGAGCAGATAAGCAGCAGTAGAAGAGGACCGGGTTGTTTGGAGTCGCTGTGTTTTGCTGGCCTGTCAATGGACATAATCCTGGGCAGAAGTTGCACTTTGCTAGATGCACCCCTAGTTTTTTTATGGATGCACTCCTTGTTTTGCTAATTACACCCCTGACTTCTATTCTTTTCTATTTGTAAAACACTTGATGTATATTTTGAGACATAATCTTTTGTACTTGTATTTAAATTACTTTTGGTATGTGCATACATATTTTCGAAACATCTTATGAGTATCTTTAATTATGTTTACGGTTATTTTCTATGAGGATGGTTGTTATATGCTCGCAAAAATTTTATCATCGTTTTCACAATCGACTAAAGGGGTGTTCCTTTTATTAAAAAATGAATTTATATCATGGTCATGAGTTAGTAATACTACACACTTCCTGAGAAACTTCCCAAGAGGTCACCCATCCCAGAATCGCTCTAAGTTAAGTACGCTTAACTGTGGAGTTCTTAAGTTATGGGCTACCAAAAAATAGATGCACCTTGTTAGTATAGGTAGTACCTATTATTTCCTTTAAGTTATCCTCAACTGTACAGTCTCATACCTGCACAGCCTCTAGATTCCTCTCGTTCGGGTGTGTATTCGATTCATTCATGTACCCCTCCCGCTGGAAGCCTGCCAGGAGCTGTTCCTTGTCCGTGCCTCATTGCACCAGCGATCACTTCCCGCCCTCGTCAGCCCCCGGGATATTACAAGCACCGCCCATTGCAGTTTGATGAAGGCGATCATGTATTCCTGAGGTTATCTCCAGTCACAGGTGTTGGACAGGCATTGGGCGTGAGGAAGCTCAGTCCTAAGTTCATTAGTCCTTACCAGATTCTCCAGAGAGTAGGACCAGTGGCCTACAAGCTAGCTTTGCCTCCCTAATTGTTAGGGCTGCATGATGTTTTCCATGTGTCACAACTGAGGAGATATGTGCCAGACCCTTCACACGTGGTAGAGCCTGACACCGTTCAGATTAGGGAGAATCTTACTTGTCCTACACGGCCAGTACGAATTCCTGACAGAATGGAGAAGCATATTTGGAGTAGGACTATTCCCATAGTCAAGGTACAATGGGAAGGGAGGACACCTGAGGAGGCGACTTGGGAGCGAGAGCAAGAGCTTTTGCAGTTGTACCTCGAGTTGCTTGGCAGGTACGGCTTTGAATTTTGCTGTCAAAATTCTTTAAAAGGTGGGGCAAATATAATGACCAAGCCAAAAAAAAAATAAAATTGGTTGAACCCTCTGGATTTCGGTGCGAATAGCGCCAGATGCGGCGCCATTGTGCACCAGATGACCAATTTTCATTGGAATCTGGCACAGTTAGCGCCAGAGTAGCGCTAGTAATGCAGAAGGTGCATCAGGAGGCCATTTTTCACTGGAACCCGCGCCAGGAACAACGCCATTAGCGCGAGACGCACGACAGGGCCACTTAAGTGACCAATTTCTCTCTTTTTCTTCACAAAACTCATCTCTCTTCTTCCTTACTCTGTTTCAACCATTGACAAGGGAGAAAAGCTTCATACCCACTCATTCCTTGACCCAAACCATTTGCATCCAACATGAAAGTTGAAGGGAACTATTCAATGAGCTAGATTCCAACTTCAGTTTTCTCTGAAAACCATCAAACGGAGAGATCGTTTTCTTCAGGGATCTCCACAAAGTTTCAATTTTGAGAGGAAAGAAGGTGTTTTAAGGACATTCAAGCTTGGAGAAGTCATCCTCTAGCCTTCCTTGTCGTTTTTGAGGTAAGAAACACAAATTTTACCGATTATTTGAGAATTTGTTCTTGAGATGAATAGTAACCCATTTGAGTTAGAGCTGGAATTAAGCTTGGGTTTTTTGGAAAAGTATGCTTATGAGGTTGTTCTGATGAAGGTTTAACCTTGAAGTATGATTTTTATGGACTTTGGAATTTGGTTCTGAGGAATGTATGGGTAGGAAGAATGTTGGTTAAATTGATGATATTATGGTATGTTTGGGCCTTGGTGCCTTCACAAGATGTGTTTAGGAGACTATATAAATGGTGAATATGTGTTGAAGTAACCAATTTAACAATCTTGATAATTATCGAAATGTGACATGGATAAAGCATGGAACTCTTTGAATTGGTTTATGCAGAGTCTTAGGGAGACTCTAGGGCCTTGATTAGGCCGAGATAGATCCTGTTGGGGGTATGTAAGTCACCAATTAGGTTACTAGTCCTTATAACGTAGAAAATAGGTTTAAATGGAAAAGAATAACGTTTCTTTTCATTTTAACAGTTGAGAACCGTTATTGATTGTTTGTATGCCTTTATGTAGGGCGTGATTCAGAGGTTATTGGTGGTTGTGATCACGAGGCCGGGGGAACTGGTGTAGCACTTAGAACAAGTAAACTCTTTGTTCTTGGGAGTGTTTCCCATTGGCTGTGTTCCACCATACTCTGAGGGAGTGATGGTTATTGTATGTTATGATGCATGTAGTATTGAAATTGTGTTATTATTTTTAATTGAGAACATGTATATGATGTACACTGTGATGATATGTTGTATGATTGATGAGATTCTCTGGCCAGTAGAATGGACTAAATATGGACTTCCCTTAGAGCCAAAGTAATGTGGAACAACTCTAAGTGGTCAATATGTGTATATAGAATAAAACCTGAGAGGAATGTGCCCTTAAGTAGATGATCTTCTCTCGAAAGTACCATATATGTTCGAGTAAGTCCTGAGAGAATGTGTCCTTAAGTGGATGATCTTTCTCAAGCAATGATACGTAAAGTCCTGAGACAATGTGCCCTTAAGTGGATGATCTTTCTCAGGCAATGTTATATATGTTGTATATCTGAGAGAATGTGCCTTTAAGTAGATGATCTTCTCTTGGCTGTGCAATGTTATATATATATATATATATATATATATATATATATATATATATCCTATATCTGTGTTGCATTCTTGATGTTGGTAGCGCCCAACGGAATGACATCTGTGTTGTGATATACATGTGATGTGTTTTTTATGAAAGCCATGATGGCTAGATGGTGTGATGCCAATTTTGATGCTATATGTCATGGAAGTGAACCAGGGAGAGGAAAGACCTCCAAGAACCTTGAGTTTACTGATATTGTATCTCACCCCATGTGTGGGGATTATATTTTGCAGGTGATGCTCAGCGAGCGGATGGTGGATCCCAGGGCAAGAGGCCCGAGTAGGGATATGGTTTTGTGTGAACCTTAGGCATATTATTTTGAGAACATGTTGGCTCATTGTTTTGTTATACTTGTATTTTGTACCTTGAGGGAAAGATGCACAGTTGATGTACATTGTGTATATGTTGTATATCTTGAGAGATATTGATGTATGTGGAGAGGACAGGGTATGTGATACCTTATTTTGTATAGTCATTGTTGAGTTACATATATAGAGATATATGCATATGACTCATTTGGTCCTCTAGTTGTATGATGTGAGTGTTTACCATACATAATGCAGAGTTGGTATTGTTAATGACGTTTGTTGATGTCATTTTGTTATTTGCTTTCGAATTAATTATTATCTTTAATTAATTGTTGCGCTTAACGATCATAATTGAATGTTAATAAACCGGATGCATACGGGGCGTTACAATGGTTATCGTGAAAGGAGGGGACTTCCATGCTCCATATAGTCTCTGCTTTAGAACTTTAATTTGCCCAAAGAATGGACAGTATGCAATTTTCGCCTACACTGTCATGAATTTATATAAGGGAGAACGACTTCGCAGTGTAAATTTACACTTATTTGTTGTGATTGGACAAAATATTTATGAAAATTTTAAAATTAGTTATACTTAAATACATTTTTCATCTTTATAATTCAGTATATGTTTTGTTTTTATAATTTAGTATTTTTTTATTGTAAAGCTTATACTTGCTCAGAAATTTGGTGGAAGCAGTCTTTTGTGAAAGCGGGATATTTCTATGTACAAAGATTGACAGTTGTTTTATGTTTCGTTGGGTTGGGGTGCTGTATTTTTTCCAGCAAATCTCTCATGTACGAGAGTAATGTTAAATCCTCTTATTTGACTATGGATCCATGAGTTTTAAGTTGATTTCTAGGGGCAACATATACATATCATACAAGGAATATAATTAAAGGATAGGGCTATGATCGAGTTCAATTAATTTTTAGAAGTTCCATACTCGCAAACATATCAATATTAATGTTCAATTTATCATATAATGTAGACTTAAATACCTTTTTTTCGTTCATCTAATTTAGCCAGCCATATCTCATATGCATGATATGATAAGGATATGTGTTTTCTTGACAATCGTTCTTATTTCAGCTAGTGAGATTCAAATTCCACTAGGGATATGTGTTTGCTTGATAGACTCAAATGAAACCCAAGTCTTGTAATATGATGAAGATAGCATTCATTTATTTAATAG
The DNA here is from genome assembly GCA_013407115.1 of Glycine latifolia. Classification (NCBI taxonomy): domain Eukaryota; kingdom Viridiplantae; phylum Streptophyta; class Magnoliopsida; order Fabales; family Fabaceae; genus Glycine; species Glycine latifolia. The sequence goes on along the minus strand of CM023948.1, from coordinate 12,897,869 downwards.
CGCAACCCTTGACATTGAATGCTCCCATAATGATCTAATCTAGTCCTTATGATTATATAAATAAATAGGGTAATTTATTTGCAGTAATTTTGATCTGGTCCTTATGTTCTTTGTAGCTGTACTGAAAGCTTCTTTGTGACAGATATCAGGATTATTGTGGTTGATCCTCTGAATCTCTTCCCTGCGTAAGAACAAATACATATTATTATTAAATATTCACTACTTTGACTAAAATTCTGGTTCTAATTCTTGTATTTTGATTTGGCTCACTAGCTTTACAGGTTCTCATTATTTGGTTCTCATCTTCACAGGTACGAATGTCTTTCATAATATTTTGATGGTTTTTTGAATTTCAAATGTTTTTATAACTTGTTTGTAGTCATTATTACTTTGTATACAATTGATGTTCATAATGAGTGAACCTTAGTTTCCTGTTTGAGATTCAATATAGTGATTCTTCTGGATAGTTTGGATTAATTGTTGTATTGATTCTTGAATTGTCCGTTTGGACAGTTTGGGAAGAGTCATTTTTTTATAATAAATTCATATGTATAGGTTGAGTTTCTTTTCTTAAATTTGATGAATTTTCGGTACAATGCATTTCACTTTGTTCTCCGGGTGCATACTTGACTGTGGTGGAACTCATGTCACCGCTTTCATGTCGTGTACTTGGAGATCAAAGCGAAATGCTACCGTAATTTTGTCAAATTTTAGAAAAGGGACTCAACCTTCACATATGAAGCTATTGTAAAAAAATGTATTCCTGAGTGGGATAGGGTCACACCTTGAATGAAAAAAGTGAGGTTTTCATGCATGGAATAACTTTGTGAGTGTCACAGAGTTATTATTTAGATGGATCGAAGTTGGATGAATGCAAGTCGCATGATGGTTGAGTATGAGAAAGACATTGAACATTTCTTGCAATTTTCCTTTGAAAGAAGTCGATCGGATGGGATGGAAAATACTTATGTCCTTGTATAAATTGTTTGAATGGGAGACGCCAAGCACTAGACGACATACGAGAACATCTTCTGTGTGATGGGATTAAGAAGAATTATACCACATGGATATGACATGGTGAATTGACAGACATGCAGAGGGGGTCACAAATTGAATCGCTTGATGTAGACATCAGAGATCGATTCGAGATCTGGGACACGAGTCTTTTCAGTAAGCACATGCTCCTATGTATGATACATTGGAAAGTGATTCGAAGAAGCCGTTTGTATCCGAGGTGCAAAAAGTCAATGACATTGTTGTCAGCAGTGTTAAATCTAGTTAATGTCAAGGTCAGATATGGGTGGAGTGACAAAAGCTTCAGTTCACTTCTTCACGTAATTCAGGAGATGCTTCCAGATGAAAACACATTGCCAATAAGTTACTATCAGGCGAAGAAGATACTGTGTCCGATAGGTATGAAGTATCAGAAAATTCATGCATGCCCTAATGGTTTTATATTGTATAAAAATGAATTTGAAGAAATGCATAAAAGCCCCAGGTGTGGGGTATCAGGGTACAAAGTGAAGGATGATAGTGATTGTAGCAGTGATCAAAGCACAAAGAAAGCACCCCCCCCGGCGAAGGTGTTGTGGTATCTTCCAATCATTCCAAGGTTTAAGCATTTGTTTGCTAACGAAGATGATGCAAAAGACCTTACATGGCATGCAGATGGGAGAAACTGTGATGGAATGCTCCACTATCCGGCTAATTCCTCACAGTGGAAGAAGATTAATCGTTTGTATCCGGAATTCGACGAAGAGCCAAGAAATCTTAGGCTTGCACTTGCCAGTGATGGAATGAATCCCTATGGCAGTTTAAGTACTCAGCACAGTTTGTGGCCTATTTTGCTAGTCATTTACAACTTGCCTCCTTGGTTGTGCATGAAGTGAAAATACATGATTGTCTATGATGATATCAGGCCCAAGGCAGCCAGGAAATGACATTGATGTTTATCTTAGTCCCTTGATTGAAGATTTGACAAACTTGTGGGGCGAGGGGGTTGTCGTGTTTGATGGGTATCGAAACGAGACATTCAAGTTGCGTGCAATGCTATTCTGTGCAAACTGATGTTGCTGTGATGTAACAACATTTGTTTTTATAGAAAACCGATGTTGCTTAGCACATGCAACATCGATTTTTACTAAAAATCGATGTTGAATTATCATATTATAACATTTTTTTCTTTTTTTTCTTATTTCCCGACATTGGTTTTTTGAAAAAACTGATATTGTATACTTTTGTTAACATCAGTTTTCGAATATCGATGTTAACATTCAGATTTTTAACGTCGGGGGTTTCAACATCAGTTAAAAACCAATGTGGAAAGGCCAAAATAACTGATGTTAAAAGCGTATTTTCTAGTAGTGACTTTATTTACCTGATATTATTTACACAATTATCTAAAGGATGATGAATGTTGTAGCCACAAAATGACACTCTTGGACTACAAGACAACATTAATTAATGACGAGGATTAAAGTGAGTCATTGAACAAACATTCATAATTTATAATGTGAGGTCCAAAAAATAGAACCCTGTACTAGAACCTAAGAACCCTGTACTACAACATTTCCTTGGTAAATCAATTGTTCTACTATTCATTTTTTTACCAGACATTTGCATACTGTAACTCAGTGACTACTACCTTGAAAAAATAATTTGAAAGGAGTTAAATAATTAAATCTACTGTGTATAAAATATATGTAATCATTTGGTTAATATAATAATCTTTTATGATATTATTTTAATATTAACTATTTTTATTAAAATATTTTTTTTACTTTATTAGTAACACTTTTCAAGTTTCTTTATTTACAACAACATCTATAGCCCCTTCTCCTAGAATCAAAAAGTTTAGAATTTTTTTTTGTGTAAAAAAAAAATTGTATAAGAATATCAAGAAAAAATTATCTATGAATATAACGAGTTTAAGAAAATAATCATATATTTGCTAAAATTGTAGCAAAATTTTTAGGAAAAAATAATATGCATAAAAAATTCATAAGAATTATAAAAAAAAATGTTTCATATTAAAAGCACACTCTTCAGCTTCTTTCTTGGCTCTTTCATATTACTCTCTCTGTGTGTCATCTTGCTTCCACTAGACACTTGATTCTCTCTCTCCTTCCATCTTATTTCAATATTTAAAAAAAATTCCTTTTATTTTTTACTATATGATTTTATTTAGTATTTTTTCAATTTTTGATATATTTATTTTTTAATATTTTAATATTAACAATTACTTATAATCATCCTAAAATAAAAAAAGAAAGAGTAAAATGACAACAACCATTAACAAATCCAATGCAACAAAATAATATATGAAAAAATAAATATACCAAAAATTAAGAAAATATTAAATAAAATCATATAAAAATATATTAAATAAAATAATATTAAAAATATTAAGATTAGTGAGACTCTTAACTTGTGGACATTGCGAAGCAGAGCATATTTAATGACACTATCAAGGAGTTCAGAGCTTGAGGCTCATCCTCACAGGGAATTTTCATCTTTTAGACAAGACACATGTTCCAACGGCGTCGTTTGTGTTCATGAAATTATTCAATATGCTGTGAAGCAGAACTGCGTCAAGCAAGTCATTGATTGGCGGTGTGTCCTCAGCTTTTGGCTTATGACTTGTTACTTATGGTGAGTCATAATTTGTATACCTAATTTGTAAAGATCAAATCTACTTTCTATCTCCTATCTATATATCTACTTCTACCATCTATATATATTCTTTCTATATAATAATAATAATAATAATAATAATAATAATAATAATAATTCTATATAATAAAACAATGTATACTAGAAATTACTTCAATAGTATCCTTTATTTACTACAGCTGTATAAGATGGGGTTAGTTTACTCTTCTTACTGCTAATTGCATCCTCCTCTTTTTTATAAGTACACCTTGATCCTCCTTTTTAAATCTTAAATATTTTATATCTTTTCTTTCATCTCTCTCACACATTTTCTCTTTAACACATAAGTTACGGTATTACCGTATTACCTGTGTATATTCATGGGTGTGGTACTAGTTATATGCAAAAAAAAAAACAATCACATAATCATATGCTTTGAGGGAGAACTGCATGTGTTTATTAAATATGCAAAATTTTAACTAACCATTTTTCAAAGATTAAATTGGTAATGCAGTCCCAAATTGGGATTCAATAGCAAACTTTACAATGGTCGGAACAACAAATTCTTTTTTTTTTAAGAGTTTAATGTCTATAAATTTAAAATGTAAAATGTTACACTATACTTCAATCCATTATAGATGCGGTGTGTTTTACATCATTAATGTATAAGTTTTTTTTCTTTCTTTAATAGGACAAATTAAAAAAATTAACAACCCACGGCCCAAAATATTTGCTCTCTATGTTCAAGATCAATCTCACAAAATAACTATTTTTTTAATAATTAAAAGGTATACGATAACTAATCAAACTTAAAAATGAAAAGTTAATATAAAATATTGAAAAAACCAACACCATATGCTTGACATAAAAGGCACGTGTTTATAAAATATAGAAAAAACTTAATTATATTGTTTACCCTCAATTTTTTATTTTTAAAATTTCTCTCAATAAATTAATTTGACATATTTTATCTTCAACTTTAAAATATCTGCATACTTGACTTAGTCATTTTACTACAACTTTATAAAACAAAATTAACAAATTGCACCCTCAACTTTTTATTTTTTTGACAAATTTTTCCCTCAATTTTTTGTTCTTATTAATGGAAAAATAACTAGGGTAAAATTCACAAGTGTCTTGAAAGATGAGAATAAAATAAGCAAAATGAAAAAAGTAAGAGTAAAATTTGTCAAAAATTAAAAAGTAATAAAAAAAACAATTAAACTTATACAAAAATAATATTACAACCACTATTCGAAAAGATAATGAAATGGTGGCAAACATACTTTTCCTTTCGTTATTCATTATATTTATCAAAACACCACTAACTGAATAATGTCAAACTTTCCATCATACTCCCCCACATATTATTACTCAGTAACTTAAATCAGACAACAAAGGCCAAAGAAAATACAAAAAAAAAAAAAAAAAGTTGATGAATTAGTCGGTGAAGCCAGCAATGGTAGCATTTGGCTCAAGGGCCTTAGCAGCAGGGGAAGGTTCAACAGATGGAATTGGCTCAACAGTCTTGACAAGAAGCTCCTGAGGCAAATCCTTGATACCCTTTAGATAAAATGTGTACAAAATCTTAAAAGGATACACAATCTGATGCAGCTTCACTTGACCTTTAACACCCTCAAATATGCCAGACCCACCAGTCACAGCCAAATATGAGTCCTCATAGGTCAGGTAAGGTCCCTGCACTGCTATGTGACCATAGTCTCCAAAGTAGAAGCTGAAGATTGCTTCATACCTGTCCCCTTTCTTCTCAGCTTTGTTTTGGATCAAAATACAGATACCAGATGTTATCCCAATGCGCTTTTGCAAATCCCCAGTGTACAGCTGCATAATCCAAAAACAAAATCAATTACCAAAACATAATTCACTTTCCTAACAACAATTGAAGCTATGCAGTTGAATCATAACAACAGAAAATATATATACCTTTTGCTGCTAATAAAGTTAAGGTTTGAACATAATAAAAAACAACAAATAATTCAACATATCAACATAAACTTCAGAATATTATAATGTTAAAATAAAATTACCATAACAAAAGTAACTGCGTTCAAATGCAGCAAAACAGTGAAGGATAAAACTTATGTACTGGATTTTTATTGTTGTTATGCAATTAGAATTGAAATTTCACTTTATTAATTTGCATAATAAAACTTTACATTAAAGTTCAATATAGGTTGTTTAGTTAAAATTCCAATATTCACTATAAATACTTATGAAATTATATCTAAATTTTGTCAAAACGAAACCGAAGAAACTTACCTTGTTGCTAAAGGGGACTAAATCACCAAGGGAATTGACACTTTTATGGCTCAATCGAAGATAAACAGGGCTTCCACGGTCACGCTCGTTGATCTCATACACAGTCAGTTCTTGGACTTTTTCTACATATTAATCAAGCAAAAAAAAAAAAAACAGACGGGTAAGCGAATGATCAAGCCAAAAGAAAAAGGTAACAAAAAAGAAACAAAATTGAAAATTGGGTATGTCTACCAGAGTCAACGGGCTCAGCCTGGCTTCTACAAGTGAAAGACTTCTTGGGGACTGAAGACAAGGAAAAGTGTGGCAAAGTGGAGCTAAGCTTAAGGTTTTTGGTGAGAGAGTGATTTGATGAGGTGAAAGGTAAGAAAGGTTTGGTATTTGAGGGTGTGAGGAATAATGTTGTTTTGGCACTAAAAGCAACCGGTTTCACCAAGGAAGAAGGGATGGTTTTCAAAGCATGGCTTGAGTAGGTTGCCATTGTTGCTGATCAATGTGTGCTTACTCTAACTAAGTTTAGATGACAAAAACAAGAGTTTATGTTATGTGTGATGAAATGAAGGCAAAGGTGATTTATATATATATAGGAAAGGAGAAAGATTGTGGAAAGAAAGTGGCGCCTAGAAAGGTAGATTACTGGACGGTGGAAGAGAGGTGTGAATCATATGCTGAGAAATAGAAATGTGACAATGGGAAAGACACACTTTGAGAAGGTCAAACGTTCAATAATGGCTAGAGGGATAGTGGACGGTCTCATGAATAGTGCCTCATTTTCTTTTGTTGGAAATCAGAGTGGCACTTCGTTCTGGAGAGGGAAATAATAAATTAATTAGTTAATGTGTTCATGAGCTTAACCTTTTATGTGGGCCTTCCTATGAGCTTGTGTTCTCTATTTTATTTGTCTTTCTTTTAATCATGTGCTGTTATACTGATAATAAAAAAAAACATGTGCTGTTCTTGCAATTTAGAATTGGCCAATGAATGCTGCATGCGTCAGCTTTGCATCTAATGTGGCGCACATTTCGAAGTATTTGTTATGAAGAATGGGCATGGAGGAATAATACAGTGGTGTTATGCCTTGTGTGAGTGGGTTCTACTTCTACAGGGGCAAATCCCACTTGAATGTGGGAGGATTATTACTCTTCTAGACTTCTAGTTATTTTTCTTATTTGTATTTTCATTTTATGGATTTTATTCATTTTTTGTGGTATTTTATTCAAGGTTTAATTATATAATTGGTCTCTTAATTATATTTTAAGATTTAATTTGATCTCTTAATTATTGAAAGGTTAATTTGATCCTTCAATTATTTAAAATAAAATACTTATATCATTTTTGTTAGATAGACTAATTATTTGACGAAAATCAATATTTTTATATCTGTTAACTATATAAAAATGTTGTATTTTTTAAATCGGCTTATGTAAAAGACTAAGTTTATATAAAGTTTGAAGAATTCCTTTATATTGATTGTCAAGTAAATCATTTAAAAAATATAACATTTTATATTAATTGTGTTAACAATTGATATAAAAAATATTTATTTTTGTCAAATAATTAATAAAATTAATGAAAAAGATATAATTATTTTATTTTAAATAATTGAAAGATCAAATTAACTCTTAAAATATAATTAAGCCTTTATTCAATTCTTACACTAGTTCCACTGTGTCAAAGTTTCTTGGTGCAACTTATAAAAGAAAAAGAAAAAAAGGTTTTCTTCTTGCAAGGAATGTGGTGGGAACTTTAGCTGTAGTGGGTAATTGATGGCTAAAGTCCTGACTTGTGAGTTGAGGACCCAGGGGACCAGGAGAACTCTTGGCCCAAGTGTCCATTAATCATAATTGAAAAATCCAATCGTTATGCAATTAGCTAGAATGGCAGGGAAGCAAATAACACAATCATAGCTCTTATTAACTATTAAAATCTATGTTACTTGATTGAATAAGATGTCTAAATTATTGAAATTCTTAGTACTTATTTTTAATTTCTACATAAAAAAACTCTTATTATTGATAAGTTGTTTTGAAGCATAATAGTAGTATTTTTTTATTAAGTTATACTACTACTATTTGTATAGATTCTTTATAGGCCCATTTGTTCTTTTTATATTTATCGATCTTATATATTTTTATACAAAATTTATCTGTAAACATAATTTCTCTTTCATTTAACCTATCAAGGCAGACATAGCTTATAACCAGCTGTTCACATTAAAAGAGATATATTACCTTTTAATGATACATAAACTATTTTGTTTTCTTTAGCATTTCTGCCTACGCTAAATATAAGAAGAAAAAGATTTTTGTAAAAAAACCTTCAGATTAAGATGATTTTGATAATAAAAATGAAAAAAATCACATTGCTTGAGGTATATACACATTAAAAGGAAAGAGAGATAAAAAAAAGGGGGGAGAGAGAGAGAGAGAGAGAGAGAGAGAGAGAGAGAGAGAGGGGTAGGAGTATGATTGAAGTTATGAAAATTTGAAATTAAATTGTCAATAAGCCTTTGTTACTATCGTGTTGAGTACAATAAAAAAATACAAGTAAGCTTATTCGAATTTACTCGTTATTCATTAATATAAGTTATATTTAAGTGTTTCACTTAAGCTTATGATATTAACTGACTTTAAATGTGCGATCCTCATTTTTTTTTACATAAAGTGTGATCCTCATCTTCTTTCTTTAAACTTCATTTAACAAATATAGCTTAGCAACAAGAGTAAAATGCTGAAAGTTAATTATCATGACCATTCTTCTTAGTTATTCATCAGCTATTTTTTTATGAATAAATATTAATTATTAATTTTTTGTTATCATATATTAAACTCTCAATTTATTTTTTTATATTTTTTAACCACTCAATCAATCTTATATCTCCATCAACTAACTAAAAGGAGTTAATCACTAACATATACAGGATCTACTTGTTACTTCACAAAATTGGTATGTACATGAGAACCAAAAACTGGGTATCTCGTCCTGGGCTTAATCGAAGAGCACCAAATTCCAATTGAACCCAAATGGGAAGTTCAAACAGCCCAATGAGTGAAAATGGAATAGATTGACCCAATATCCACTTGAAAAACTTGGTCTAACAATATCTCTATTTTCCATGGGCTTTTCTCTTGCCAGCGACCAAGATCATCTTGGGGGCATAAGGTATTACTGCGTTAATATTCTACATATTCTAAATGAATTCACGACTTCATTAATTTTATTGTTATAATAGATAATTTCCCATATTATATATGACACTCGGTATAAATAAACTAGAAATTTGAACCTAGACAGTTGTAGAAACATCAATAGAAATCTATATCGGTGAACGTTGCAACCGATGATATCACTTGGATTGCCGAATTTTAAATTTTTAATGAATATAATAGGCAAATTACATTAACCTCTCTAGATAATAATGCTAATTAAATTTATATCTTTCTAGTGGAAAAGCTACATTGTTTTCTCTTATTTGTACAAATTTCTCAAACTATCATCTGTTATTTATTTAAAAGTTTATAGATACATCAGAATAATAAAAAATAATTATACACACATTTCTTATTATTTATTTAAAGATTATACACACAATATCCTTAAAATACTAAATAAGTATGGAAATTATAATTTTCTAGTCAAGAAATGGTATAAGTGTAATTATTATTAATTTCAAAATTAAGAAAACATGCAATTATCCCATTTTAATAGAATGCTCTCTTTATTCAAATTTAAAGCATTTTTGCAAATATAGCTTAGAAAAATGAATATGATATGATATGACATAATACAGTGTATGTTGAAGAAAAATAAAGAAATCAAATGAGATGTTATATATACAAAAAAAAGTAAAAAACCTTCTTCCGAGTTCCATATTATTGTTGTGTTCAATATTGGCCAAATGCTATTAAGATTCTTAATCTCACCCAAAGGTATGAGACTCAACGTAATGGCAGATAAATTCAGTAAGGTCTCCAAAGCCATATTTAAATCAAATTGCTAGCTAGCATTCTTCTTGTACAATGTCTTGTATGTAATCATGGCAAAACCAAGTACACTGAACCGTACTAATGAGATATATGGTTATATGTGCAAAATCTTTGATTAAACCAAGAAATTTACAAGATCAGCTATTCATTTGTTTTTATTATTTTATCTGGAAAAGAATTTCGGAATGTTAATGGACAATTAGGATTTTATAAATAGAAACATGAAGTGGACAAGAGAGTCACAAATTGTGAACGCTAAGCAAAAAATCAAGGTTTTGTCTACAGTATCAAAGGCAGTAATCATGCCCACTCACGAGCATTTCACGTGCTGGCATGTCTTCTTAGTGCGTAACAGCTTTGCGTTTTGGTCCATTAAGATATTCTTAGACGAAAGCCCGAAAGGAACATGGTTCAGACAAAATTGATAGTGAAGGCCTTCTAGACATATTTAAAGTTCCCATGTCCCTTAAGGTTAGACCCCTTCTTCCCACACCTTCGGGTAGAGCTAACACAATGGTTCAATTCTTTGGATCCCATTCAGCATGAAAATCACATTTTTAAATCACGCCCATGCTCATCAACACTCACCAACCTTACATTACAATTTTCAACCTCTTTTTTTTCTTTGTTTCTTCATTTTTCAATGGTTTTATATCCTTAACTTTTTTTCTTAACGTGATCGAGGATAAATAAATGTAAAAAAATCCAAGTTTTTAAAAGGATAAGCTATCTTGTTATGCCTTTAACTTCCTTGTCTTTTTCAGAAGGATAAGCTATTTTAAACATCAACTTAATTTTTATATCGTATATAAAGAGGGAGGAAAATCACTAATTTGACATTTTGCATCTTGTCATCATGTAAGAGAAGTTCAGTTGAAGGAATATATAGTGTTTCGATGATGCCACAGCTTAAGGGCCTAATAGAGCACGACAAAACTTTTCTTTATGTTTCCAAAGAGAAAAGAAATAAAATAAAATAGATAAAGAACGGAAGCTGCAATTCTAAGTGATATGGGTGAAGCACAAGACACAACATGTGGGATTATGCTTCGTGTTAAATTAAGATGAAGCCCTAAATATGTAACAATTGGTCGGGTTTGAAGAAGTCTCGGATTAATTTCAGATTCAGCTAGCAGTATTAATTTTTTAGCTTTTATTATTACATACATTTTTCGGCTTCAAACTTATAGGCTAAAAAGGTACACGGCAGTAGAAAAAAATAAAGGAGTCATTAAATATCTTTGATCTTTTATTATATTTGTGGACTTACTTACATAGACAGTGAGAGAATCTTGCTCATTGCCACACGATTAAGCACATTAGGCCATAACTCGTGGAGCCACAGCCATTTTACATTTATACTCTAGTGTCCTTTAAGATAACCTTCTCTGACACACCTTTGTCTTTATATCCCATATTTGAAATCACATGCCTAACTTTGACTATTAGCCTGCCATTACAGTTTTCGGACGATCTAGTGTAAGATAGAAAAGGTGGCATATCTGTTAGTTTTGAACCAACAGGAACATGGGTAAAGACCAAATTAAATTAATTCTTGACAATATTTGTGCTTTTTACCTAACTATAGTGTACAACATATTTTACCCGTGTTAAAAACGACAACTACTAAAGCTCAAATATAGAAATAAGAAAAGGTAAGAAATCATTGTAAATAGACTTAATTATAAGATAGAATGTATTCAGATAAGTTATTAGAAGTTCTTTCAAATGTGTCATTGATTAAATTTTGAAGAGGAAAATTTCACACGGATATAGGTGTCACACAAATAATTGGAGAATATAGTCAAAACTACATGACAAGGAAGCTTCATTGTTTCTAGGCATAATTATGAGGTTCTTATTATCTCGAAACCATGGAATGGAAAGCTCAAAAATCTAAGATAACATTGGCCTTTTACTACTTAGCATCACCTAAACATTAGTATTATTTGTTAATTTTGCTTAATTCAATGGCCGACCACTTATCTTGGTGGTTGATGCCACATAAATGTTGGTGCAGAGAGAGAAAGAATGGGAGCATGGAATCTGAATTGGGGGGCCTATAGACATTTTCTTTAGGAACCATGGACCACACATTTCGCTCTATAAGAAGCCCTTTTGGAGCCCCATGTGTAACACTGCTTCCAGGGGTTTCAAGTTCATTTCAACACACACACACACACTGTCTCTGTACACTACAAAGTGTAAGTTAACAAAGAGAAAGGAAGGAGCATAGACACAAAGATGAGCAAAGACTCCACGAGAGGTTCAAAGAAGAAAGTTTCATGCAGAAGGCTTGGAGGGTACCTCAAAGAGCAGAAAGGAAGACTATACATTATCAGAAGATGTGTAGTCATGCTTCTCTGCTGGCATGACTAGAATCATTCTCATCAACAACCATTACATTGTTTAACGTTCTTCTTTGCTCATCATATCGATCGTGGATCAGCACACACTAGAGTCCTTGAAGCCATAGACAAGGATCAAAGTTAAAGCATGCAGAAAAAGATAAATGTTTTGCTAGCACTTTAATATTATAATTATTAATCCCTATGTAAATAGCAGAGAAAGTAACATTATAGAGACAATTTTCGTTCATATCATGCCTAAAATATGTATGTTCTCTACGTGCAAATGGTGAAAACAGTGAATTAAAATTCAGTTTCTATTTTGCACTTGATATAGATCGATTTGTTTCTTTTGATTCTGAATCAAGAACTCTTAGTTTGAAAGAATAAATTATAATTGGCTTATTTTGTCCATCTTGTATGAGGTACGTATGCTACAAAAACCATTGAGAATAAGCTAATGATAATTAGGTGTTTCTATAATTTTTAATTAGTAAGTTTCAAGGTTTTCAGCTTGTAGTGATTAAAAAAAGAACACTAAATAATTGAACGTTTTCTCTATTAAATGGAGGAGAATGTTGCCTTTAAAGGTCAAAGTAAAAGTTAAAAATGAAAAACGAAGATGTTTAAGACCTATATTTATATACCTACAAAAGAAGGGCACAAATTGGTGCTTATGAGCTCATGAGTGCGTTGTCTTTTCCGTGGGCTCTATTTATTGAGGTCTTGTCAACTCAAAGTTACATTATATTGCATTTTGAAAAAGAGTTTGTGCATCACATGTGGGTGCGCCCGATGATACGACCCTTATTTCAATTTTTATCATGGTTGCTTGGACATGATTTTTTTTTTTTTTTAATAACAGTTTTATCCACTTCTTGATTTGTCTCCTCTATGTCACTATTTCATAAGACTTTCACATTGCAATTTTTTTATTTAAATTTCCTCGGAATAGTTTTGTTTGGGTAGGTTGATATAATGATATGTTTGGAATAACGGTGCAATGAATCAAATTTGATTTTAATACCACAGTGTACGTCTTTAAAGCTAGCTACTCGTAAATTTTTTCAGAAAATTCACGAATGATATCCATCACGATTTTGGTGATATGCGAAGCACTCAATATATGTTGTTATTGTGGGTGTTTAGATACAACCAAACAGTAAAAAATGTACATTCACTATACTTAACAATACTAACTTATGCGTTAACATGGCATAAAGATGCTATACCAAACGCACTAATTATTATTTCCACACTTTTTACCGGCGTAAATTTGTCTTCCTTACTGTTGCATCTTTTACGTGTAGGCTATATAGTTTATTTATTTTCCCTTGACAATCGTGAAAACTTAATAAGAAATGTATATTATGAATTATTCCTGAGGACCATATTCAGCTGCTGTAATACTCTTTCAAATAAGTATGGATTTAGAAAAAGAAATGGATATGAAGCTCTAATATTCCTCTTTGACACTATTAAAACATAGAGAACATTTGTGTCTGTGATATATATATATAGCTTTTCCTTAAAATTGTCAAATCGATCACAAAAATACTTCCTTTAATACGTTTAATCGATTAGTGGTGTGTATGGTGAATATTGTAGGAATATGCTTAATAGATATTGAGCTGAACTAGCTGTTTAGTAGCAGATTTCTTCCTTCTCTTTCATTCTTTTCATTATATTTTTTATTAATTGTCTCTAACCCCAATTTTGCTTTGGGATAGGAGTTCTTGATTACAGATAGAAAATATTTTTTTATATAATAAAAATAATTATTAATATGATATATTATTTATAAATATAAATTTTTAATGTCAATAGATTTATTTTTATTAATAAATAATTATACTATCAAGAGTTCTAGTATCAAATCATTTTAATATAATAATTTTTTAATATATATTAAAAATATCTTGCATCTTCAAAATTCTCGTTGAATGTAAAAACATGGAATCAAATGTTGTATTCTTTCTTTACGTCATTTCAAAAATTATCCATTTAATTAAGCTCCACTAAATAAGAAATTTATTTATTTATTCTTTTGGATTCATAGCAATTAAACTATATTAAGTGACTATTGATAACTTAGTTTATAATTTTCACGGTATACTATAGATTTTCATCTAATGTTTGGAGCAAATATTTACCAAAATAGTTAGAGCATTTCCAATGGGCGAAATCCATTTGGATTTCTTAATCAATTTTTTGTGATCTCTGCAGTATTTTTTGTGGTCCCCACAACGTCATGTCCTCTTAAGGAACTTAATTAATATTTTGCTTCAATGTAAGAAATCATAAGGAACTCAAAAAAATTCACGTATTTATATTTTTTTAATAAAACTTAACATTTTTTCAATTTTCATAAATATAAATTAAAATAAAAAAATAAATGCGTAACAATATAAAACAAAATTTTACATAATAATAAATAATTAAACACAATAACATCGAAATAAATAAAAAACCTAGACCTTGAAAAAAAATTACATCAATTTAGTTATTGTTATTTTCGTTTCCGAAACATTCCCAATTATGCTCAACTAAATCTACTTGGAGTTGTCTGAAAAGAAAAAAAAATGACATCAATTTACAACAATTTTTTTTTTAACGGTCATATTTGTAACGTTAACTTTTCATTATACCATTTACAATTTAAAAGCAAAATTATAATGTTTCACCTTGATATAAGAATATATAAATTATATTATAATTAAATTTTATAATCAATAAATATATTACTACTTAAAAATTATATTTAGGTTTATAATAAATAATTTATTTTATGATATATTATTATTTTTAATTATTGATGTTTTTTAAAAAATATTGAAATTTACTTTAGAACTACTTTTTTTTTTGTAAGATAGAAGTAAAGATATTAAAATAATAGATGGAAAGAGATAAATTATTAACGTAAATAATTCAATTGATATTAAAAGAAGCTTTCTTTTCACTCTCTCTTCCCACACCACACACGCGCATTTAGAAGCTTCTCAAAGCTTCTCCCTCTCTTTTCTCACGCGGTCTCCCTCTCTGTTCGTCACTTTCTCTTCCCCACACCGCACCACCGCACCTTTGTCTTCCCACACCCACTCCGCACCTCCCTCTTCCCCACACCCACACCACGCCTCTCTCCTCCCCACACCCACACCGCGCCTCTTCACCTCCCGCACATGCCGTTGCTGTCACATCGCCGTCACCGCTGAGCAGCATCGCCGGCTTCCTCAACCTCTCGCGGCTACTTCCTCTCGCCGGCCTCCTCCACCTCGCGAGGCCACTTCTGCACAAGAACTCCACATCGCGCCACCATCATCGCCCGCGCCACAATCTGCTTTGTTTCCCTCTTCTTTTTTACTGGTAGTTGATTGCTGAAAATGTTATTTTATTCACAAGCTTCCGTTCCTTATATAAGAAACGAGTCTGAGTTTTGACGGAACGCATCATCCACGTCAGCACCCTCCAACGCGGAAGGTTTTCAAGGAACGGTTTCTTAGGATTAAGAAACCCCACAAGCACTCCCGTTGGAGATGTTTGATCTTCATATTTCAGAACATATATATATTTGCTATTAGTGGCCGAAAGGGCACTGACAGAATATATTCAGCATTTGAGGTTCATTCTTTTTGTGCACACCTTTGTTCGGACTTGGTGTCTCTTTTTTTAATATATGTTTCTCTATGAATATACTTTTCTCTAAGTCTAGTCAAATTATGTATGTTGCTTGTCCTTCAATTCCTGTCCAAATAAAATAAATGCAACATATATGCAATGTGACTTTTATCATTATGGTATTGTATAGTTGATAAATAATCATATTTTTTAAGTATGTTATCTGAGATTTGATTCTTAAGTTCATGAAAAAAATATCTGGTGTGAAAATTTATTTTCTTAAATAAATTTTCTTACCTTGAAAAATTAATTTATGGTCAAAGGGATATTAAATTTAGAGAAAATAAAATTTACTAAAAATCATTAGTCAGTTCTGAAAATACAATGAATACCTAATCCAATAAACCAAGAGGGGGGATGAATTGGTTTTTGCCCTCTTTTTAAAATTTCTTACAAATCAATATACAGCGGAAGAATTATTTGGATCGTATCTTAGATCAAAAATAATTTAGAAAACAATTATCTTCACCAATCAATTAACTCTTGTGTTAAATCAAAGTTTGAATGATACACAAATCGAATATCTCAAGAATTCAATGAAACAAAAACCTAAACTTAAATGCACACAAGTTTATACTGGTTCACCTCTCAACCCTGGAGGTTACATCCAGTTTATCTTCTAACCCAAACAAGGTTAGAGTTCCACTATAACAAATCTTAGTTCTTTACAAGCAATCAACAAGGTCTCTTTCACCTACCTAAGGCAAAACTCAAAATCTACTCCCTAAATTTCTCAAAAGACCTAGAACCAGAGATCCCTTCTCTGTTCAACCCCTAGAAAATCCTTTCTAGTAAAGCTTTAAAGAACCCCAGATGTTATATGGAAAATCAACAAAGATTACAACTATTACAAACAAAACAACAAAACACTAAAGCTTAAAGTCCATTTTCCTTGCAGCAAAAAAGATATAAACGAATTATACAACCTGAGATGATGTATGAACTGCTTTCTTGAATCTTCTTGAATCACCAATTTACATGAATGATCACACACAATGAGTTCTTTGACTAAGCATCCATGTTGAATCTAACTCAATTTAACAACTCTCTAAAAATGAACTTTTAAACTCTTTTGAACATTTAGAGAATGTAGAAACTCTGATATGAACGAAAGCTCTCTTTCTGAAAACTTAAATTTCAGTGACACAACTTTTCTATTTATAAAAAAA
>CM023948.1:12821821-12855763 GCA_013407115.1 Glycine latifolia | reverse complement strand
TAGCTTGCAATGCACTAATTGAATAAATAAAAAATTAGAAAACAAGACATTTTTAGGGTGTTCGACGATTAAATCGCAATTTTGAGACACTTAGAGGCCTCTTTTGGGAAAATTTTTTTTGGATACTTGCTAGCGGCTTCTCCTCTCAATTACGATCATTTTGACATATCATACGCCTCAATCGGACATTCCAGTCAAAAGTTATGACCTTCCAAAATTTTTACGCATTCCGCCTCAAAATTGAAATACAATTCAAATATTTCCCACAGAATTTTTCTGTCGATAAATCCGTCGGAAATTAAAAAATTTCCCACGGAATATTTTCCTTCGAAAAATTCCGTCGGTAACTCTACCATTTCCAACGGATTTTTTCTGACAGAAAATAATCCGTCGGAAATTCCAAAATTTTCCACAAAATATGTTCTGTTGGAAAAATCCGTCGGAAATACTAAAATTACCGACGGAATATTGTCCATCGGAAATATTCCGTCGGAAAAACGCTTATTTTTTGTAGTGTAAAAGAGTGTTGGTCCAGGGGCTTTCTCAAGTCAAATTATTACAGTAATCATGCTAATCACCAACAATGTAATACACTACATGATTTGTAGTATTCATTAATATGCAAATGTTCCATTTCCATAGGACATCATAAAAATTGATCACAAATACTTGTCCTATACTCTTTCAATTGTTCATTTTAGAATTAGTTTCCTTAATTCCTCATTATCTGTGACTCTTAGGATTGTTTATCATATTTTATTATCTTATTATTTTTTGCCTAATTAGTTAGGATTATAATTAGTATAAATAAGGGTAGTAATCTAGGTTTCTAGGTTTTATGAACATATCAAATATACCACTACACTAATAAATTTCAATTCTCTCCTTTTATACCTAAAACCACATAATTTCAATTCAACACATAATTAAAATAACTACAATGCAAATTGATGTATAATAAATTGTCCATAATGATATTTAGATAGGCACGTATTGTTTAATTGTTACAAGAAGGGGAAAAACTAGCACCACAAATGATAATTTAATTGAAGAACAAACAATGGAAATAAGAGTATAGATAAACTTACCATTATTAGTCGTCTATGTCAGCATTTCAAACTGCAATATGAAAAAGAACTCATGTATATAAACCCCACAAGGTACCTGAATACACTCCACCATTCCCACCAAAAGCCTTTGCTACCTACATTTAAAAGTTTCAAATATTAAACCACCAGACATTTAACCAAAAAAATAAAATAAAACAAAATTCAAAATAGGGTCATAAAAAAATAAGAGCTAGAGTTCAGAAGTAGCAAGATAGAAATAAAATTAGAAAAGTAAAACAAAACTAAAAGTTGTGAATAAAGAATTGTCTCTTCATGTTCTCATTCCCTAATTAGATACTTTAACATTTCACATTCCTTGAAAAATTGAAAAAAGATGAGTGAGAAAATAAAGGTTTTTTTTAATAGTTTAGTTTTCTATTATTTTTGTTACTTAAATATGTTAATCATTGCATATGTTAAAATTTTAAAAATGTCATGCCATAAGAAACCCTGAGTACTCCCTAACTATTTTAACATATTGGTGAATAAATTTGTCTTTCCAACTGGTAATCCTCAATTTTAAATAGTATGTCATTTGACACCAAATTATTTACACAATTCAACACAAAGAGAAGGATCCGGCACCTCTAAAATGAGCAACTACAGAGTTGTCAATAAACTTAATGAAAATTGCACCAAGGTGGTAGTACACTCAACCTCTCCAAAAATGGTGATAATCAACTCTCAAAGTGTTTCACTCTGATCATTCAAATATGCAGACACGCAGACTTGCTCAACAATGACACTCAAGAATGTCACTTGAGGCTCTCAAATGCGGAGTCGCACTTAACACTCAATTTTTCTCGACGTCTGTGTCGTTTCACACTCTACGTCTTTTTCTTGTTCTAACCTAATTTCACCCTCAACTAATGTATATATAGTGATAAATTAGGTTTAGGATTTTAGACCCATCAAATGGACTTGGGCCAGCAATGAAGGAGTACGGTCCAACACTTCATAATCATTGGTTAAATTGTACAAGTTGGTGTCATTCGATGCACTAAAAAGTGGTTACACTTGGTGGAATTTTCCATCAACTTTTGATTGATATGAGCTCTTTAGGTACAGGCAATTAAGGACTCCCATCCTATAGGTTCAAATGGTTTTGCTTTCTTGGGTTTGGTTTAGTCCCCAAGTATTTTTTTTCCTTCTTTGCTTATTAATATATTTTGGGTGTGTCTCTTTGAATTTAAGAATTGAGATGCCAATATAATTGGGGTTCATTTCCCCAAATATCATGCCTTAGCATACCATTTTGATAATGAAATTACTTTTTTTTGGAAGGAAAAGTAGTTTATATATATATATATATATATATATATATATAAGGAAGAGAATTAAAAAAAAGAAGAAACTTGTACAAGGTATACAGTATGAGAGGCGAAGAAAATTGCCTCTGTACTAACTTCCTTGCGTACTTACATAATCATCCCAAAGAGTATACCCCCAAAACATCAAAAAATCATAAAATGCAGTCCAAGGATTTATATAGCAAGAAGAGCAATGGCGAAATCCATAAATATTTTTCTTAATGGGGAAAGAAATAATTTCTAACAAATTAAATATGAATTTTTTTGGATCCAACATTGAAGCCACTCCATTAACAAAAAAACAAATTCTTACACATTTTGTGGAAACAACTTCTATATTTAAAGGAATCATATAGTATCTTTTTACCAAGTCATATTGCATGTTAATAGCACCTTCAATATGTTGTTTTCTATTCATTAATGCTTGACAACTTCTCAAAGCTTGTTTGTGGACACTATCAAATTCTCCAATATTGATTTTCCACCTATCCTTTTTTTTTCCAATTTGAAAAACCATCGACCAAAAATGCATCAACATATTTTTGTTCTCTAATGTCAAGTCTCATAAGATAACAATATAAACAAAATGTAACATCTTTTGATATACTATATTCCAACCAATTGCTTAATTCCGAAAACCAATCAGTATTAAACTTTCAAAATAGAGTCCCAAATTGTGGTTTTGGAAAATCACACCATTTTGGTTGATTAGGTCCTTTTTGCAAATAAATTTTTCGGATATTATCTCGATCATTAAGATGATCATATGATATTTGTTTCCTCTCTCTTGGATCGGTAGGAAGATTTTTCAGATCAACTTCTAAGAATATTTTTTTGTATATGACTTTAATTGTGTTGTGGAATCCCTTTTTAAAAATTTATTCATTTTTAGCACAATTAAAAAAATAAAGCTAATTAAGGTAAAAAAAAGAACAAAATAAAGCTAATCCCCCTATTGCTTACAAATAAAACCCCCTACACTATGTTAAGCCTCATCAATAATTTATATTAAAAATTTGAAAAGAGTAGAAGACAATTTTTTTTTATAAAAGTCTTATCACAATTTTTGCAAAATTCGCAATTCCACAAAGACCACAATGCTACCAATGCACACAACACATACGTCAGAGAGTGAGACCATTGTGATTCCGTAAATGTGAATAACTGAATAAGTTTAGGAAATAAATCTAATTAGATTTATGAAAAAATGAATAAAAAAGTATAAGTGAGGGATACAATGATTTAGGGTGAGAGATGATAATGTTTGACCGTTTTGAAAATTGGGAAGATCAGGAAGGATGAGGGATGATTCACAATGTAATCAAACATGTGTAATAAATTACTAGTGTGTTCTATGCATTATTTGGTGTGTGTGTTTTTTTGTGTTAATATAAGAATAATAAGAATTAAGCTAAATGATTTGGATTTGAATATATAATTTTTGTATTGAATGTTGTATATTTATTTGAGCTTTAGGTTAAAAAATTCAATAAGGATAATATATAATTTTTTTATATACATAAATAAATAAATAAATAAAATCTGATGGAGAGAATTGTCCCCACACCAGCATACATGCATCCGCCAATGAAGAGGAGTAAGGTATTTCAGTCTTGATGAACCTTTTGTAAATCAGTCACTGCCATAAGAAGGATTTGATATGTGCCAGTCTTAATGAAATTACTTATTTTGGTTAGGTATAGTAACCTTAATTGAAAGGGAAAAATTGAAGCGGGGCCCTTCCCGCCGCTACCGACAATGAAATTGAGTAGTATATTTTCAACGTCATTCAGCCCTAGAAAGAGATCATATTAATTAAAGGTCACATTTAATTAGACGTATCAATGATCCGATTTGTATTACGTCGAGTTGTTATCAGGGACCCAACCAGTTTTATTTTATCTATTTTTAAGGAGCAATGCTTATTCATCCTGTTTAGTTCAGTGTATAAAATTTGAGAAGAATAAAAAAATAAATTTTAAATTTGAATTAAATAAAACAAAAAATAAATTGAACTCAATTTTTAACTAAAAATATACATTATTATTTCTCTTTCACTTTTTTTCCCACTTTCTTTTTACCAATTTGCCTAACGTAAAAATGTCAAAGCTAAAAGCTGAAAAAGGCCTCACTGCTGAGCATTACATATCAGCTAGAGGGCACATTTTGGTTTTCCTGATTAATAAATACTAGTACCACTCGAATAGAGAGAAATTAATTTAAGGAACGATTTTGTTTTACTTTTCTATTATGTAGGCATGACAACAAATCAAGATAAATTTAGGGTCAGGTTTTGGAGAAATAAGGTTAAAAAATTTAAACTTAAAAAACAAGTTTACTTAATACACTAGTTTTATGTAAGTCAAATAATTCAAATATTTTAAAATATGTTGATTTAAATTTTTTAGACTTAATTATTTTAAAAAGTTTCAATATAGACGGATGGTTGAAAACTTAGAAGTGGAAGAATAGATACTTAGTTTTGCATATTATAATTTTATTTTATAAAAGGTTAATTGTTTGACAAATAAGTGGAAGGACATTAAGAAATATTTTAATGGTTGATCATCACAAAGTTATTTTAATCAATAGTCATGGATGATTAATGAACTGTTTTTTGACAACTTGAAAGTGTGTGTGTCTATATATTTATATAAGAAAGATAGATAGATGTATATCTAGACGGATAGTGTTGTTTTAAATTACAATTTCTTTTTTGTTACCCTAAAATCATGCGATAGCTGCATGCCCTTAACAGTTAAGAGTGAAACACTGAAGTGAATGGTGAAATGCGATTACTAGTTTACTACAAATGGTAGGGAAAAGAATGAGGTCAAGAGACAGTTATATTCCGTTTTTGAATGCCTTTGGAGAAACGTATCATGAAAATTGAAATCCCTCATGCCTTTACTTTATTTAGGTAGTTGGGGTTTTAGAGCCATGGCATCAAAGCCTTTGTATCCGCTCAAACATATTTATAGTTTTGTACCATTTACCAATGCACAGTGCTGATTTCATGTTGGGATACAAAAGTAATACTCTGTATATTTCATTTGATTCGTTTCTTATTGTGACTAGTGTAAAATATTCGTAATTTGGGTCGACTGCAGAGAAGGAAGAAGTAACCCCCACCCCGCTGTCAGACATTGAAAGAGCTTTCTAGCTAGATTGAAAATGACAGTAGGTGATACAATACGACCTAGTCAAAAGAACACAATTTCTTACCATTACCGATTTTCTTTTAGCGTGTGCCTACAGTGGACCAGTTTTAAGTGGTGCACCAGTTAATCACTTTATTATACTTACAATTAAAGGTTAAGTACCGGTTATCTTTTATGTTTGAATTAATTTTTTAAAGACTTTAAATTAATCTTGTTAATTAGCACTAATACTTTCGTTTTCTTTTTCTGACCTAATTTTCCTCTTAACCCAGGAAAGCTCTATTGGTTGCCTTTATTGATTTTTCTAATTTCCCTAGCACTTCTTCATCTCCTTCTTCCCCGCTCTATGATTTTGAAGCATGCTCACCATCCATCTACTCAAAATAAAAAAGAAATTATTAAAAACAAACCACCAAATAGAACAACACCAAGAACCTTCCAATCCACATTCCTGTAAAATGAAAAAGAAGGAAGAAAGCTGAAAAAATGTGAAAGAGGGATTAAAAAATACCAACGTACAAATCGTCACACTACAGCGTTTTGTGCGTTGTGTTTTGAATTGTCTATTGGTGTTTGTGTTTGTGTTTGTGTTGTTGGTGAAGAAAGGGGAAAGAGGAAAGAAGGGAGATGCTGGCCACGACGGAGCGAAAGAGGAAACGGGAAGATGAAGTTGCCGCCGTCGGAGAAGAAGACGCGGCTGAAGTTACGAGTTTAGAGAGAATGAAAGAGAAAGAGAATTCAAATTAAAATAATTAAAGCTTTAATTAATTGTTAATTACTTAATTATTTTAAAACTTATTTTAATGATTAATGAAAATATATGATAACCGATTAACATATCTGCTGTTACCAGTAAAATAAAGTGGTTCACTGGTGGACCACTTAAAACTGCTCCATGGTAGCCACACCCTTTCTTTCATTAAGAATGATTTTCAACACATTTGAGGTTGATAAAGGCAAAATTGTACTGTATAATTACTAGTTTTAGGACTCTTGAAATGCACAGAAATGTAAAGAGTTTATGCATGAATATTGTGTTAAGCTATTGAATAAAATTTAACCACAACTTTTTTCAAACATTATTTTTTACAATCTGTGGCTCAGTTGTAATACTAATGTTTATTTGTATATTTGTATAAGTATAATGTATATATATTTGACATGTAAACATGCATGTACCCTCCAAGTAAAAAAAAAACTGATAAAAAAGATA
Source organism: Glycine latifolia (assembly GCA_013407115.1). Lineage (NCBI taxonomy): Eukaryota > Viridiplantae > Streptophyta > Magnoliopsida > Fabales > Fabaceae > Glycine > Glycine latifolia. Next base: position 12,848,970 of record CM023948.1, on the reverse strand, counting down.
TAATAAAAGTGAAGGAAAAAATAAAAGAAAAACTTTTACTATAATATTTTATAATTAAGAAAGAGATATGGGAGAATAAAAAATATAATAAAAAATACTAGTATAACAATATAAAATAAGAGTTACAGAAAGTGTTATAATATAGAGTTTAAACTCTATGCATAGTAGTGTGAAAAAAAATTATAATCTCAACTATATATTTAGAAAATATTAATTATTGATATAATTTTAAGATGTTTATAGTAAAACTTAACAGATTTTTCATGCATTAACAAAGATACGTGATTAAACGATGGTATGTATATACATAGACTATTAAAGATGAATGGAAATCATGATTGTTTACCTAAACCTTCTTTTAAATTTTATCCCATTTCTTCAAAGTCTCTACAAACCAAGTTTAACCCTAAACCCAACGCACATCTCACCCATATACGTATAACACATATTAAAGAGCTCAAAAGCTGATTGATTTGACCCTCTCTTGCTTACGTTGCTTCCACATAATGAGGCACGAAATCCACCAATTATGTGTGTCTTATCCTATGTGTTACTGTTACTCATACATACCTATACTCTCAGTCTCTCTCTCTCTCTCTCTCTCTCCAGACCCCACCCCACCCCTGTGAGCGAGCATGGTCCTGCACCAGGCAGCACACACCCTGATAAATAAATATGGAGCTATTTTCCCAGTATAATGGAAACTGTGCAAAACAAACCACAGTTCCATCATTACTTTCTCAAACCACTTTCTTTTCCCCCTCGGATGAGTTCTAGTATTAATTTAGCAAATAGTTAATTTCCCTTATATACTCACAAAAACATTGTATAAAAAAAAGGGTGTATTCTTAGAGCTAAGGAAGCTAACTAGGAAGATAGATAAGATACCATCTTCCTGTGTTTGGTATGGTCCTCATTATTCCACAGAACCTGTCTAGGGTTTCTGTCCATTGGAAATTGCAAAATCTGCATATGTAAACATGTTCCCTTCCACTAATTACACCTCCTCAGGCTCTTACCCTCGTTTCCCTTCTTCATCTTCTTCTTCCACTTCACCCTACCCTTCTTTTACTCTCCTTCATCCTGAAAATTCTTCTTCCGGCAACACCTTTCTTCGTGATCCACTTGCTCTTGCCTACATACCCTCTCATTACCATGCTCCAATCCCAGAAACACTAGCCAATTGGGCAGTTGGAGATTGTGCAATACTGAATCAGGATCTCGGTGGTGCCTTTTATGGCATCACCAATAAACCAGAGAAGAAAGCAGCCAAGAAAGACAGGCACAGCAAGATTCACACATCTCAGGGTTTGAGGGACAGAAGGGTGAGGTTGTCCATTGAGATCGCACGCAAGTTCTTCGATCTTCAAGACATGTTAGGGTTTGACAAAGCTAGCAACACCCTTGACTGGCTCTTCACAAAGTCCAAGAAGGCAATCAAGGAGCTTACTCGAAGCAAGCACAGTGCTGATAGCTTCGAATTCTCCTCATCCTCGGAGGGTGAAGTGGTTTCTACCATCCAGCAAGACCTACACCAACAACAAGGGGTAGATTTGGAAGAGGGAAAGTTGAAAGAACCTGCAGCTTATTGTGTTAAAGCAAAGATGAAGGAATCTAGGGAAAAAGCAAGGGCAAGAGCAAGGGAAAGGACTAGTAGCAAGGTATTGTGCAACATAAGTGGCGAAGGGAAGGTGCAAGACTTGAAGAAAAATTGCCCTGCAACTGAAAACCCTCAAATCCTGAACCAATTAAGGTCACCCCTTCGACCTCCTCATCCTCAAGATGTGGGTGGAGAAGTGCCAAGAGATGATGAATTCAATGTTATTGAGCAATCCATTGTCATCAGAAGAAAGTTGAAACACACTTCGATGTCTTCCATTCATCACCAAAACGCTGTGATCCCTAAGGAAGCAAGTGTAAACAACAGTGACTACTACTCCTTCCCCCATCTGTCTCCAAATTGGGAAGCTAGTAATAATGGTGCTAATGGACGCTCCACCTTTTGTGCAATAGCCAGCATGAATCTATCTACAGGTAAGTCATAAGTTTTTCTTTTTCATGAACAAGTAACTGATTTTTTTAGCCCTTGAAACCGCTTGTGATCTTTGTGATACTTACAGTCCTATATATGTCTTGATTTTTAGGGCTTCAAATTTTTGGAAAATCTTGGGAGGAGTGCACCAATCCTCATCCAAGCTAATATATTTGTTTTCAGTATTATTCGATGATTGTCTCTAGTGTTTTGCCAAGGAATATCAGTGTCATGGAGGCATCTTTCTGTGTTTTTCCACCTGTAACTTTTTCTGTCCTATATTTCCTTTCTACAATGTACTGATTTTGTTGTTGCTCTAGACCTCAGCCAAGGGCATGTGACAGTTGGCAAAAAAGGATGCTGCGTGTATAATTTCTGACCAATATTTTCAGTGTGGCTGATATTATATGTAAGGGTCTATTATATTTATCAAGAACCGTCCTTTCTTTCCAGTAAGTTTCAATGTTTATAATTTATATAATTAGTTTATGATCGATATATATTTATTAGTAATTATTGGAAACTTTTAGTGTAGCTGTATCCTTTGCTCATTGTAAGAGAAGGATGTGCAGAAGAAACTTCAAGATCTTTTTGCTTTTGATTGAAGTACTGAACTATAAATGTTAGGCATGCATCTGCTGATTTACCTTAGTGATCAACCTAGCTGTAAGAAAGTTTCCGTTTTCAAAATTTTCAGACAATAAATTCATGTAAAGCTATTCATATATATAGTATAACACTTAAATATACATGAAACACACATGGAAGAATGTAAATGGTCTACCTAGAAATTTCACAACTGATACAATAAAAATCACAAAGGAATGTCGTCCAAACCTAGAGTAATTAATTTGCACAAAGTAAGATTCTTTTTGCATATATTTTTTAATTCTGTACAAGAAGCTTTTTGCTTCATTCAAACAAACTCTTTTGTTCTAAAAGGTTCAAGTTAAAAGCCTCTGATAATTCTTTTTGTTTTCATATTGTAAATTTATTCATCTTAAACATTGTTAATTTATATAATATCCGAAGGCTTGATGGTATAAGATAATTTGCTAAATGCATACAACAATTAAAGCCATAGATAAACTTCAACCCTAATATAATTCTTGAGCCTTGTTAACAAGTATCATAAGTATATTTATTAAGAAAAATTTAATACACTCTATCAAATGTTTTCAATTACTTAGAAAACAAGTATTAAATGATTTTGATATATTTAACGTAATTTAGTTGTTCCTCTAAAAAAAACATAATTTAGTTGTTTTTATTATTAAAAAAAATTCCACCAATGTCTTACATGTGAATCATCTTAAATGCATGTGCAACTTATAAGTCTTCATTTTATTGGCACACTTTCACTAAAAAATTAAGAAGGATATTTGTCTCCACAGTCCATACATAATAGTTATTTTTCATTAGAATTCTAAGATGCCTATTGTGAGAGAAAATCGACAGCAATATGTGTTTCTTGATGGACACATTAAGCAAGGTGAACAATGATCTCATAAGAGTTTATTTAAGTTTGCATTCGTTTTTATCTTTGCAGCTTATGTAAGACTTGGCTGCATCAAGTACGTAATTATTGTAACATCTCTTTCTCACAGAGTGAACTGAACTTATGAACCACTATGATATATTGTCAGCTACATATTTTGTAATTCTAACCAAATAAAGGTTAGCACTTCGGAGTACATGCAATCAAGACTTAACAATGACTTTGTCAGAACTTCTTAAAAATATCAGACGTTTATGGATCGATATCAAGTGGTGGACAAAATAAATATTATCATATATTCAATCTGATTAAGTACTACACCCTTGACTGGCTGTTTACCAAGTACAAGAAAGAAATTAAGGAGCTAACTCAAGCGGCAAGTATTCAATCTTTATTCTGTTCACTTTCTCATTACAATAGCAGCAATGATCTATTCAATTTCTTTTTCTTATTTAATTTCTCTTCCAATCATTAATAATAGGTAGGTAACTTCAAGAAGTGAAATGTACTTAGATTGCTTTAGCAGATTACTGATGTACTGATTATAGGCATTTGTATTTCATGTTACAAATTAAGACAATTTACTGTCTTACAGGTCAGATAGACTATTTCCTATAATGCTGATTTTCTAACTACTGGCAGAAACTGGTTCATGTTATAATTTTCTTATATAAAAAAGAAATTAATTATAATAGCCATCTGACTAATTGAATCTGGATCACATTCAAGAACTCTCAATGTGGACTTTAAAATTTCCTTGTTAAGTACTTGGCCTAGCGTAACAAACTAAATTGTGGGGTTGATACCATAAGCTGCATAATTCTTTGGTCTTTATATATATAGAAATTTCTAGCCACATCTGGTTTTTGTAGATCTAAGTAAAATAATTATATCAGTATAAGCCTAATATTAACCGATATATTTATTTGCCGATCTCCCCTGCATGGTAGTTCTAACAAAGCAATACCACTCTCCAATCAAGATTTCCTGTAATTTTGTATAGTTTGAGTTTAATGGAGAAATTAGCTTGGGCGTCCAATAAGCTCAGAGACAGCATTCAAAGGGGTGCCTATAACTTTTCTAGCCTCATACAAAGCTATTCTATTAACTATTTATTTTTTTACGGTAAAGATATATTCACACATCTGTTTTTTTTTTTTTTTAAAGATATATTCACACATCAGACTAAAAACACAGAAAGAGGTTAATTTCTGTAACGAAATTATAAGAGAAAAAAAAGTGTATACAGTACATTCTTAGAGTCACGTAAACATGTTCTCTAGATATCCCAGCAAAAAAGGTCTAACAAAATATTTTAGACAACCCTAAAAAGCGATAGAATTTTCATTAGGTTGGAAAATAGGTAGAATAGAATCTACTCAATCTAGTATAAAGCTTTTTTTACATAGGTATAAGTAGAACTCATGTCAATGTATAACGTTCATTGTTTGTAACTCAGAATTTTAGGCCAGTACACTTCAAAACTGGATCTGAAGTTTTGCTGAAATCCAAGCGAAAGAAAATATCAAGGTTTATTGTGGACACTGCTCAAAACAGGAAATTTGTTTCAATTAAAGTGTCAAGAGTGACTTACCATCAATTAATATTCTAAGCACCACATCTTAAAATCTTAAAGTAAAATCTTAAATCATTAATTTTTTTTATATGATTCTCGCTTTATCAATACACTTTGATATAATAAAAAAATTTAAAAAAATTGTTTGACACTCCAAAGAGTCTATCCAGAGATAAAAAAGGAGTGTATGTGTACAACAAAAATTAGAATGCAAAAAGGAGTGCACTCTTTCAATCTTGAGGCATCCATTTTACTCTCTTTTTTCTTACTTATTTATGGTCATCAGACTGCACACCGGTGCTTATATACTCATTTTTCACATTATATCATAAATCATTGAATAATATACTTGGTCTATTAAAGAATCTACTTTAATTTTTTTTTATAATCAAAGAGAAATTTGACTATTATTAGAGTAATACCCAAAGAAGACACAAACAAATTAAGTATTTTCTGTACATAAACTAAAAACATGAAGGGTACGTAGATATACTACTACATAGAAAAGTACTCTCTTTTAACACACGCACATTAGTAGTAATATATATCATTCTGTTATAATATCACAGTTTGAGATGCATTAGCTTGTTTGTAGACCTTTATGTGAACTCTAGTTGTACACCACACAGCAAAACTACTTTTCATTACCATCAAGCGCTTGTTTCTTTACAAATTACATAACTAAGCTTGCCTCACTCTATAATTCTTTGTTTGGTTTACTTCCTGGTATTTCTTTTTACGTCTCTATACAGATTTTTCAAACCTCTTAATGATAAAGGAGAACATTAAGGGCTTAGGCTATTTAAGTCGCTTTTACACATGTAAGAGAGCTATTTAAGATCCTGTTTAAGGCAAAGCAATCTTACATATGTAAAATGGGGTAGGGAAGTGTGGGAATGTACTTATCATACATACATAAATAACCGGGCGCAATCTTCATCAGATTGTTTATAATACTACTTTTGTTGGTTTAATTAGTGTAAATATGGCTGAATGAGGTGTTACCAGGATGCTGTTTTGAAAAATTATAATTCATGAATATAGAACTAGCTAAGTATGGAGAGTTGAATGGTTGAAGAAATTGACTGATTTCACTATATATGAAGATTATTTTTTTGGTGAAAATTTCACTATGAAGATATTCGTACTTAACATTAGCCTATATTAATTTAGAACAGGGAGATTGGTGTTATTATGTTTGCGACAAACGTACAGTACTATTGAAGGCATGTTAGGTACTCAAAGGTAAGGATGGCGAGATGATCTTATTGTCACCGTAAATCATTAGATTACTATTGCTAGATCGGATTGCATCCTACCTAACCACCATCATCCATACAAAATGTACAGTTTAATTGTAATATAAAATAAATTAAATTTTATACCCACACTATGTTTTTCTCAAATTACACATAACATTTTTTTCTTTTTTATACATCATTGTTACCCCTTTTGTTAATATAATATGAAATTATCCGTTAGAGTAAATTACATTTACAACTCTTATGTTTTTCTCAAATTACATCTAATACTCCTCCTTTTTATACATTATTTTTACTTAATGGTGCCAATGTCCAAAGAACAAGACACAACTGTGATAGTGACCGAAGTTACGATGGAGGACGAGGAGGTGATGGAGGTGGATATGACGATGACTATGGTGGAGGCGATGATTACGGTGGTGGTGGTTGCTCTGGCAGAAGTAGATGAACTCGAGAATCATGTTGGTGGGTGAGGATGATGAACAGGAAGAAATGATATTATTGTGGGAGAGGGAAGAGGAGGAGGAGAATGAGGTGGTAGAGGTAAGTGAAGAGTGTTGTCGAAGAAGATGAAAATTTGTAAAATTTAAGATGTGATTTTGAGAAAGAAGATAAAAATATTTTATATATAAATTTTTATTAAAAGTCATTTTATTAGTATGTACTGTCAAATACAATATTTATGAGAGATGAGTATGGGTATAATGTGAATTAATAAAATTAAGACATATTTTGTAGAATAAAAAAAATATAAAGTAAAACTAAAAAAAAAACATAAGAAATACATGTATAATTTATTATATAAAATATCATACTGGAAACTACTATAAACAGCAAATATAAAACCAAATCACACGGGGTAAAACATCGTCTTAATTAACTAATATTGTAATATTATTATAATTATCATATAAATTAAAAATCGAAAATACAATTTACTCACACTGATTTCAGTTTATGTAACATTTTATTAAGCAGGAAACCGGAGGCAGCGATAGATAATCAGTAATAAAAGCATACAACTTTACCAAACTCCTGATGTGCACAGCATATCAATTATTAAATCGCTTGTTTCAACTTTTCTTGCATATGTGTGACGTTTTTAAATTTAACCATATAAATTGTTCCAAAGAGTATTGCTCGTCCAAGTGTTTACAATAATTCTGTATTTTATATTTAATACATATACCATCCTGTCTTTTAAAAAAAAAATTGATTCTTATTCAAGAAGGGTTTAATTATACTTATAATAAAAACTAAACTAAAAATGAGTATGGAATAAAGTATTTTTAATTAAGTAAAAAGAAGAAGAAGATAATCATTGCGTACCAGATGGCAGTGACCTTTATACATGGCTCGCTTCCCTGTAGTCTTGTCGTTCTATCATCAAAAAGTCAATATCTTCACCTGAAAAGTTGTGATAGATTTGCAGTTTGGCTAGTGACGAAAGAAGGTAAGACAAAATCATCATAATTAGAAGATCGATCTTTAAATACCATCAATCCATTACTGCATATATAATATAACAGATCGAGTCTGCGCAGTGACTAGAAGGAAAATTATTGATGGATTTTTTTTTTACAAGATGGATGATACTTTGGGTTTAATGGTTAATCCACACAAGAGATGAAAAGATAGAACATAATCTTTTTTTGTAGATGTAACATAATATATAATGTAACAAGAAGAACATATAGTGAGAAATTAATAGTATCAATTAAGAGTATGCATTATTCTCTCAAAAAAACGTACGTATATATTATTGTGCATGCTGATGTTCATATATAATCATCTAATTAAATTAAAAATATAAGGTTGGGCAATACACAACAATATATATGGATAGTTAAAATTAAAATTAGTTAGCAATCACGTAATTATTTGAATTATATATATAATCAATTAAATATATAAATAATTTCTAAATTTGTAATTTTTATTTTTCACATTTAAATATTCTTCCTTTCTTTATTTTTGAATGATGATAAACTGTATATGGATTTAACAAGTGGTATTAATTATTGGGTTCAAATTTGTGTATATAATTATGTTAAAAATTATAAAAAAAATTATCACTCATAAAAATATTATTTAACTTGAGCATGAACTATTATAATTTCAATTAATCTTTCTATGACACATAATCAACACTTGAATATTATTTATTAAGGACTCATTTGATTCAAACTTACCGGGTAATCTTTTAAAGGTCCTTTGGAATGAGTTATCTCAATTTTATGATTTTTTTTCTTTGACTAAAAATTACAAGTATTATTACTTAAATTTTCTTATGAATTGAAGAGCTTAAATACATGATGTGTACAAAAAGATTGCTTGAGATCATAGGCATGTGATGACCTAGAACTACCTAGAGGATGCATACATGTGGGTTTTTAAAAAAAAAAAATGACAATGAACTTGCGAATCCTCATATGAAATCAATGAAGAGTAAAGAGACTCATAAGAAAGGGAGGTGGGGGTGGGGGATAAGAACTCCCCTTGTAATTTTGGATCCATTATCACACACTTGATACTGAAAACCGAAAACTAATGTTTTTAACTTCATCGATTAACACTTCATACATTATAATCAAAGAAACGAGTTGAAGTTGTCATCAAATCCCCATATTGATTAAAAATCATACCCTGATAAAACCACATCCATAAGTAGAAAATGAGGCAAAGTAAAACAATGCAACATGATTGAACATCCAGTATGTATTATCTATCTATCTATCTATATATATAGCTTGAACGATTAAGTCTTCAGAGTCTCACAAAACAAATTAAGAAATAAATTTCTTGAACAACAATATATACACATATTGAAACATATATAGATGATAGATCTCACTAGCTCGTACAATTTACCAAAGAAAATTAACAAATTAAGTGAGAAAGAAGTTAAAATGTGCGTATGTAGTAGTTTACCTACAAGAAGAACTTGCTGAACAGAAGCAGCATATATTCAGTATATGGAAGCAGCTGGTACTGTACGTAAATAACCTCAAGTAAAACTCCTGGAAAGAACAGTTGAAAAGCAGAACAGTGGCAATAACCTCGAGAGAGTGAGAGTTAGATAAAGATCTAATTAAGCCTCAGCACTAGTGAGAGATAAAACAAAGAGGGTAGTAACAGTAACAGGTATATAGCAAATGAGGTTAGGTACGTTACTATTTGCAGAAGTGTCCGATTACTGCATGTTTTGGTAATCTCTTCTGCATGCTCTACCTAAAAACCATTACTAGCTTAGGTTCTGGCACTCTATACCATATATAGGGAAAAAAGTTAGTGTTGATACATGATTAGAGAGAGTGATGGATATAATTTGGGGATGATTTATGATGTAGTTTTTAAATTTTGTTATTATATTATTTTGTTCACCATCATTATTAGTATGAAATATCTATTATCCAAAGAGATGATTAATCTCCTTCAACTTAGTTAAAAACTGCAAGCAGCTAGTTACGACTTGAGCTAGACACAACCAGTTTTGGTTTTTTGCAATTTGTTGTTTATAATTTAGAAAATTATTTATAGATATCATCATTGATAATGATGATCAGTGCATGGCATGCATGCAGATACCCCGGTGCTGAGCTTGTACGTCTCTCTTTCCCTCTGAGCCGTATGTAACAGCAATAAAATATAAATTAATTTCCTGCAAAGGTGTTCTGATGAACACAGCTACGGCAATGCTATTAATATTATATTGGGGTAAAAATCATCTTCTTAGATATTATTCTGACTAATGTTCTTCAGAAATTTCGAAATTGGTACGTTTACATGTATGCAGCACTGTCCCATTGGTTTGTGTAAGCTAGACGTAGTTCATGACCCATCCCTATCTTCAGCTATTTTTCTGGGTCTCATGTGAATTATGAGAATGTGAAGATCACTAGCTCCGCTACCCCACGTTATTTATCACTCTTTACCTAATCCAGCTTACCTACCTACACGCCTTGGTTAACTTTTACCTACACTCTTTTTTACTCGAATTATTACTTGGTAAAAATGCATTCCAGAATCACCTTTATACACAAATTTCCCTTGTTTTCCAAGTTTATCAATGGATTTTCAATCCACATAACTTTCGTATGGGCTTGCTAATATTGAGATTTCGAAATCACTCATGTATACAATGTTTGTTTTTGTATTGAATTGTGCTATTTCGAATCCTGAAATTATACGAACGTGACTAGAAAATTAAGAAAAATGATATTCATAAATCCTATTTTTGGTGGAGGTAGAAGGACTTATCTCTCTTCCTTTTCAATAGTAAGAATTTGATAATTTGATATACAAGTAACTTTGACAAAAGACGAGAATTAGCTGCTAGCCACCGTGCACGTCCTTTATTTAATTTAATATGAACCCCATTTTGTACATTAATTAACAGAGATTATATATATAGTAGCTTAATTATTTTTCTTTGACTCTCAGACAATTTTGACCAAACCCTTGCATACGTTTTGGTGTACAAGCCTTTTATACGTTTAAATTTAGAAAAATTAACCCTAGCTATCTATAGGCCATGATGAAAATCTTCTTTATCATTCATTATTAGCAAAGCCAAAATTAATTTAGCCAAAACTACTCGTCATGACCCTTTGCTACAATCATGACTGAGATTCTAGTTTGTCAGCAAATACACCAGTACAATTTTACAGAGTGAAGTATATATAAATACGAGGTCTAATGTTTTTTTTAATAATATAACTGAAAAAGGGATCCAATTATTATGTGTTTGAAATTTGAATATTAGTAGTTTTATGGGATTTTTTACCATCAGCAGAGGTTTTGATAAAATTGATGGAGGTTTTGAATATGAGATTGAAGAAGATATCTTGAATGTTGTATTAATTTACGATTTGATGCTAGTGAACACCTTTTTTCAAAAAATAAAATATCATCTTATCATTTATCATAATGGTCAAAATTATAGTCGAATTAATTTTTTTATGACTAGAGGGGAAGATAAAAATTATTGCATCAACTGCAAGGTCTATCTTGGAAAGTGTGCACTACGCAACATAAGTTGATAGTTCTAGAAGTTCGGTTCAACAAAGTACTTAATATGAGGAATAAGATTCAAAAGCCAAGAATAAGATAGTGGAAGTTAAAAGGAGGAAAATCAAAATAGAGTTCAACGAAAGCATGTTGCATGAAGGATTGTCGGAGTCTGTTGGAGAAGCAAATGATATATGAAATGAAATGGCTAAGTGGATCCAAAATATGGGAAGAAAGGTATTGGGAGAAAGCAAATGAAATATATTTTTTACAAAGAAAATATGGTGGTGGAATAAAGAGGTGCATGAGGCAAGTAAATAGAAGAATGAATATTTTAGATCTTTACATAAAAGTCTCAATAATGAGAATTTGTAAAAGTTTATATTAGCAAGAAAAAATGCAAAGAAAGTAGTGCGAGAAGTTAGAAGCAAGATTTTCATCGATTTGTATAAACATCTTGAGAGCAAGAATGGTGAAAAAAATATATACAAACTTGTAAAAATGAGGGATAAGAAGAGTAAATGCTTCACCCAAGTTAGATGCATCAATGATGAACATTAAAAACTTTTGGTAAGAGATGAAGATGTAAATGGAAGATGAATGAACTACTTTAACAGACTTTTTAATGGTGATGGTGATAAAAGTGAGGTGGACTTAGAGGACGCTTATGATGATTTGAATAAAAGATTTGTGCGCAGAATTAACACACATGAAGTTAATGAGGCTTTAAAGATGATGAAGAATTAATAATAAAGTTTTGAGACCCGATGACGTCCCTATTGAAGTGTGGAGATGCATGGGGGATGTGGCAATAAAATGGCTAACCAATCTTTTCAATAAGATTCTTCATACAAGTAAAATATCTGATGTTTGGAGGAAAAATATGTGTGTGCATATTTACAAAAACAAGGGAGATATCCAGAATTGTTCTAACTATAGAGACATTAAGCTTACGAGTCATACTATGAAGTTGTGAGAGAGAGAGAGTTATTGAACATCGCTTGAGGAGAGAGACCAAGGTTTATGTAAATCAATTTGGATTTATGTCAGGAAGATATACCATGAAAGCCATTTTCTTGATGCGACAATTAATGGAAAGGTATCGAGAAAAAAAGAAAGACTTATATATGATGTTCATAGATCTTGAAAAAGCATATGATAGAATCCCAAGAAAAGTTTTATAGTGAACTATTGAGAATAAAAAAGTATCATTAAGGATAGTATGATGGGGTTACCACGGGTGTGAAAACTTGTAATGGAACATCAAGTTATTTTCCTATTACGATAGATGTACATCAAGGTTTGACTCTTAGTCCTTATCTATTTGCCTTAATGATGAATGAACTAACAAAAAATATTCGAAAGGAAGTGTCATGGTGTATGCTTTTTTTGCAAATGATATTCTGCTTACTGATGAGACCAAAGACGGTATTAATAAGAAACTTGAATTGTGGAGAAGCACTTTGGAGTCTAAAGGACTCATGTTAAGTTGGAGCAAAATTGAGTATATGAAATGTGAATTTTCACTGATAAGAGATGATGATCAATACCACATGCATCTACTTGGTGAAGATGTACCTAAGAAAACTGCTTTTAGATACCTGAGAATCAACTTTGCAAAAAGGTGACGAGATTGATGATGATGTAAATCATAGAATTAGAGCAATGTGGATGAAATGATGGAGGTCATCTAGATTGTTGTGTGATCACAAAATTCTCCTTAAGCTAAAAGGAAAATTCTATAGAACAACTGTAAGACATATAATGTTATATGGAGTTGAATGTTAGTCAACACATAGGAAACATGAACATAAAATAGGGGTAACAAAAATGAGGATATTAAGGTGAATGTGCGGTTATACGAAGATGTATAAGATAAGAAATAAAGATATTCGATGAAAGGTAGCAGTAGTATCAGTGAGTGAAAAGATGAGAGAACATATATTGAGGTGATTTGAGCACGTAATGAGACGACTCTTAGATGCTCCCGTAATAACAAAAGTTTGTTACGAAAAAATCGACACAAAGAGAGGTAAATGTAGACCAAAACTTATTTTGGAAAATGTAGTTAAACAAAACTTAATGGAATGAGATAAAGATTGACGGACAATGTGTCTAAGGATGAAATAGAGAAAAAAATATAAATTTGGTGAAAAGTTAAATCTATTGTTATCTTTATATTTCAGATGGTTCATTTTTAATTATTTTCTCTTCATTTTTTCCCTTCTTTTTTTTCCTTATTTGTTTTTTTTTCAACTTCTTCGTATCTATCATTCGGTTCATCTACCACGGATCGTAAGTTGTTTGGGTTAAATGTGTTTTTGATGATATTGATGTAAACTTAATTATTATTAACCATCTATTAGTCAAAATAAAATAAAAAAATGAATTTTACGATAGAGTAACGATTATGCATGTACATCCCAAAATGGGGTGGATCGGATGAAAATAAGAGAGATAGGAAGAAAATTAAAAATGTGGAGAGAAAAATAAGGTGAAAGTGTAACGGAAGCGAAAATGAATGAATGATAAATCATGAATATTTTTTCTTTAAGGAGACATGAATAGTCAGCAACGTGTATGGATAAGAATGCAAGAATTTTTTTCCACTCATTTTTCTCACTGTACGTACATTTTTTTTTTTTGCAATCTGGAAAATAATTTTTGAAATATACAAAAATAATTTCAATTATTTTTGGAGATGTTAAAAAATGGATGGTGTAAAGTGGAAAAAAACAAAAATAAATAGAATCACCCTAAATATGTTGGCAAAGTCCAGTAAGCCACATACGAATTGCAGTAGAGCCTCAATCCAGAAAAAAGTATGGGCCTGCTAATCCTGGCCTTTGACAAGTGATGTAAGATCAAAGTCAAATCCAACTATGATACGGTGACAAAAGTAAAAATGAGAAATGGCATATGTTTTTGGCATAATATAAGTGAAAATACAACAAATTACACCCACTAAGAACTTCATTAAAAGGTACTTCTTTAATATAGTTATTAAAAAACTAAATAAATAAATATCTCTTAACTTGTAAAATAATGTATAGCATAAAAATGATATATATGATCGAAATAAATTTAGTAGATGAATATATCAAAATATTATTTTAGTGAAGTTGAGGCTTTTAATTGGTCATCAAAGTTTTTCTTATCGGTCAATTTTAGTTGCTAATGTTTTTGTTAATTGGTCATCAAAGTAATTAATGTCCCTAATTCGTTATTATCATACCAAATGAAAGTTGGAATCAATTTTTCTAAACATTCTCCATTTCTTTTACTATTAATAATCTATATAATTATATTGAAAAATTTACACAACTAGCTATATTACAAAGTTATACACACTTCGGTATTTTCTTCTTTTAGGAATAATAGATATCATTTTTAAAAAAATGATTACAAGGGTGACAAAGCAGGTTAAAGTTAAACTCATCAAATCAAACTGCATAACTCGTAAAACATAATGGGGGTGGATTGTTATGTAATTCTACCCACTTAATCAGCTAGTGAACCACTTGATTTGGATTGTTTCTGGCTTGTTAGACTGACTTGTGATCAACACACCATTTTAGATTTTTTATTTATTTTTCATTTCTTTTAAAAAGGACTAATTTATAGTAGACTTGTGTTGATGGATTAATTTGTATTTGTGGATATATTGATAATTGATTAAAGTATTTGATTTCTTATTATTATTGTCTTTAATTTGTTTGTCTATTGAGAAATTTCATTTTATTATCAAGTGTCATATTGACGGTTGTTTGTTGAATTTGTTGAGAACAAGAGAATTGTCTATAAAAAAATTAGATGAGTACTTAACACATATCATACATAGTTCCTTTGAATAAAAAAAACTATAGGAGTTTATGAGTATTGAGATAATATTTAAAAAAAATGCAGAGTTTAGTGGGTCAACCCGCCAAATAATCATTTTATGAACAAATAAAGAATTCTTGTAGGTAATGGTCCTATAACATATTAATGATTTGAACAAGCCCAGCTCTTGCCCAATTTCTTTGAAGTTTGTTCTCTAAAACTCAAAAACCTTTACGAAATCTACAATCCACTTCTGTAGTGCCACCACCACCATGAACTCGATCATTGATGATCTAGGAGTCTTACTGCGAACAAGCTTTCAGAGAGGGAAATTGAGAGTGAAAAGGTGGAAAGAGAGGTGGGAGTAGAGGGACAAGCTTGAAAAAAAAAAGAAAAGAAAATATACTAAAAACACATACTATTGCTGGTTATATTTCTTAGTCCATAAATCATAAAAAAAATTGTCCATCGTAACTGGTGACTTCTCTTATATAATTTGACATTACTGCATGGCTCCGAATTCATATTATTACAATCTATTATTTTCTTAATGACACTTCGTTTATTGGGATTAAAATTCATAGAGTACTTGATACTAAGCTAATTGAATTGGTTTTGATCAAATTTCCTTACAACAAACATAAAATTAAAGTCCATTACTGTCACTGAGAATGAAAAATAATACTACTAGTAGTAAAAAAAAAAAAAATTTGACTACTGGGAATTGGAAAAGCCAGTACGTAATGTGAAGGTGTAAATTGTGCAATGATTTTATTCAAATGTCCTCTTAGGGAACTCAAAAGACAAAGACTATTACTGTAATTGATTGAAAATACAACATTGGAAGCTATAAAAAATAATTCCGATGCCGGGAATCGAACCCGGGTCTCCTGGGTGAAAGCCAGATATCCTAACCGCTGGACGACATCGGATTTGTTGACGAAGTTTACATAACTTTATCTTTAACAATTTTATACTAAAATAAATCCTTGAATGACCAGTTAAAACCAATTAAAATTTCAAAACATGTTCTATCTATCTTTTAATTTTTTTTATAAAATAAAAAGTTACTTTAATAAACTAAAATATATTTTTTAAAACAACAAAAGTTACATAATATGTTTATAAATATATGTTTCATCAGTTAAATTTTTATATAAGAAAATCCAAGTATTGATTTAATCAATTGTTTTTTTTTCTAGATGAAATATATTTTTTTGCTAGAAATAAATTAACAATAACATCAATTACATATTTAAAATTTAAACTTAGAGTTAAAATCACTTATGCTCGAGTATCTCATGTTAAATTGATCATTATTAGACCCAAATAAGACCTAGCCTAACTCTTTTTCCTCATGGACGCGCGTCGTGCTCCACGCGCCGTCATTGACCCAAGGTTCCCAGGGTCGGGTTCTTCGCTCCACTCGAACCCGACCCAATCTCATTCGAAGTCTCTCCCTCCGCAACTCCCTTTCGCCGGTAATGATCCCTCAGCCGGGGCATTCGTCTGAGATTCTCGGCCTCCACGCTAGTCCCGCCGCGTCTTCCCCTTCCGGCGAGGAAATCATTGCTGCCGGAAGCTATTCCGGCTCGTCGGACTTCTTCCCCGCTCCGATGACTCCGGCGCCGGCGTCTTACTCGAGCAGGATCGTAGCCGGCGACGGAGACGGAGAATTCTTCGACGGCGGTAAGGTGGGGTCTTCGTTTCCTCGCGGCGGGTTTGACTTGACGGCGACGATGGCGAGTAGCGTTCCGGCGAGCAATTGACAACGGTTTCGGCGGTGAATGCTGCTTCCCTTTCGATTTGCGGTGAGGTTTTGCTTCGTTTGCATGGTTCCGTTATTTGAATTGGAACTTCGTTTGTGAAAGTAAAAATGAAATTGCAACTTAAGAGCGTTGATTGATTGAGGTTTATGTCAGCTCCTTGAAGTTCTAGATTTAACTTTTGATAGGTTCTTCAGTGCTACTAAGCTCTACAGTGCTGATCAGTAGCAATAAAGTTTTACAGTATAATGTAGCTTACGCCTTATTGGATAGGTCTCTAAATCCGATTGAATTTAGAGGTATTTGATGCTTGACTTCGATGATGCATGACAGAAATGTTAGTTGCTTCTTTGTGAAACATGCTTTTAATACTTTAAATTGACATGAATGCTACAATTTTGTTTAGTATAACCACATTTTTTATTGCTAGTTTACTTCTGGATAATTGCTGGAGCTCCTTCGTGGAGCTGGAGCATATCATTTGATGTTAATGGCAGCATAATGTGCATGTGCTTGTCAAACAAGGGCCATTGTATTTCTTAAGTCAAGCTGCCGAATATCATGTTTTATTCTAAAGATCCTTTGCATGCATTAACATTAAGTCAAAAAGTAGTGCAAATAAATTCTTTGTTCTTCATATCTACTTCTCACAAATTTATTGACTTCACAAATCAGTTACTTTTTGTCACTAGTATTTTTTTTATAAAAATAATACCTGTTTCTTTTCATAATGAAAGTCTACTAGATAAAAAAAAAAGCAACAAACTAAGTTTTAATACAAGTATGATTCAATATCAATGAATAACATAACTTGGATAAGTAAAAATATTCAAAGGGAAATAACAATAATTGGTTTTGTGGTAGATGCCTATTTGTTGCTATCTAAATCTAAAATGGTTCACAAAGAAAACTAATTAAAGCTTTTGTAGTGAAATTGGATCTAAGTCATGTCGAAGTGAAACCCAAAATAAAAGGGTAAAGTATAATGTGAGATTCAAGTATGCGAACTATAGCTATAGTAGTACCTAATGTTTTGTATGCCCTGTCCCTGTGGCTACTTTCCAGAAGTAGCCAACGCTTCTTAAGTGACTCAAATTATTTTAAGAAAAAAATTCACAAAATCCACTTATTTCTGTGCCATGTAAATCTTAGTTTTCTGGTTTTGATACTCTGCTCACTAGAAAAGATACAGTTGTTTATTAAAAAAGGTTGTTTGTGTTTTTTTTTTCCATCTGCTTTATTGTCCAGTCGGAACATTTGAGGAATAATTGCCGTATCAGTCTGACTTACTTGTTGTCAATGTATTATTGTATTATTTGTGGATGTCATCATAAGATGCTCCCTCTGGTTGTGGTCATCTTTTATTTTCTTCCTTGTATGATTTTTTTGAAGGAATCTTGGACAATCAGAAGTTATGGTTAGGCATGGTTTGGTTTGGTATTTAAGCATTTTCTCTACCTTTTTCTCCCTTAATCCCCATTAGAAAGAGAGAAAGCTGACAAAGGAGGAGGATCAGCAGTGGAATTGAAATACCAAGCTCTGAGCACTAAGAAGACCTCAAAAGCTAAAAGACGAGCTCTTCAAGAAGCTCAACAAGCTGCTAAGGCTGCTGCGAAAGGTGTGTATTAGCATTTAACATATCCTTGTTTGAATGGGATTAGTGCAATGTTGATCTTGATTATTTTAGGCATAAAAAACTTTTCAGCTAGAGCTGTTGAAATTTTTAAGTTTCTTTGCAAACTCAAAAAGTTAATTGAAACTTGTACTTATTAGTTTGTTTGTCTGTTTTACATTTCCCATTGAAATGTTACACTTCTATTATTGGTCCTTGGACCTAGTTTCTTCTTCAGACCCACTGTATAAAAACTAAAATATTGTTTTTTAGCAAGCCTGAATTGGAAATTTATGATCAGATTTCACAACTCTTCTTTTCTAAAATATTCACTGTTACTGACACTGCTAATTAGTTTGTACTTTTATAATTTGTTGTTATCTTAAGGAAACAAGGCATCTGGAACTCTTGCTTCAGTGAATATAAAACCAGCTAAAGCTGCAAAGCCCCCACAAAAAGTTGATAATACTTCGGTTGTAGCCTCTGAGAAGAAAGGGGGTGATCGTCCACCAGAAAAAGATAGAAAGAAAGATGTTCCTTGACCACACCTGCAATAATATGATGATAAGAGCAGAGTGGAGAAAGCCAAACGGTGTGCTGTGGTAAAACAAACTGAAGCTAAGAACAGAGTTGAACTTTTCAGGCATTTGCCCCAGATGAACATTGGAGTCAGCTCCCAGATCTTGAGGCAATTTTTTTCCAGCTGGGTCCTGTGCATCCTGCTGTTTATAAGGTGGCTATGTTATTCCACTGTCTAATCTTGTTACAATTCATGTTTCTTATGTGGTCAGGTCGGGATCCATCATTTCATGATATATATGGTGTTCTTATGGCATTCTCATTGCTCAACAATTAGATAATACCACATGATAAATGGTGTTCCTTGCCCTATATGAAGTTGAAACTTGTAAACAGAAGGACTCAGCACCAAATTAATTTAAGGCTTAAATACATTTTTTGTCCCTGCAATCTAGTACTTTTTTCAATTTTGTCCCTGTAAATTTTATTTTTTTCGTTTTGGTCCTTGCAAAATGTGATTGTTTTGTTTTCCGTCCTTAAAGTGCTTTAGATAGCTTTTTTACTGTTCAAAGCGCTATCTAAAGCACTTTAAGGACGAAAGACAAAACAAACACATTTTGCAGAGACTAAAAAGAAAGAAAATAATTTGCAGGGATGAAAATGAAAAAGCACTAAATTACAGGGACAAAAAATGTATTCAAGCCTTAAGTTAATTTAACAGTGTTTAATACAGCCTGGAGTGAAAAGGTGCCAAAATCATTCAGCATGTGAGAGGTCATTTATTGTATTCAGTTGCAACACTTTCTATGTTTAAATTATTAAATGGAAATGGGTTCTTTATGCCTAGCCTTGTGTGCTACATTAAATTGTAATAGTTTCATTTAATACAATTTCAGAACTTATTTCTCTTCTAACATTTCAATTTCTTGCTTTAGTTTTCAACTTTTCATCAACACAAATTCATTGCTGAAATTTTAATGCATCACTTCCACTGCTAGGGTAAATTCTACACTATTTCCAAGAATTTAGTTATTTCACTTGCAGTTAAAGTTTCAAACAGTCATTTAGATAGTAACATCACATGGTTTGCAGGAGTCTAAACATTTTAAAGTAAACAGTTATTGGTTTATATTTTGGACTGTTTCCAACGCTACATTGCTGCCTTCATTTCTTTGGTGTTGATTTTGACAAGAAGAGGGAGTCAAGTGGAAAGGAGGAATGGGAAATTAAATACAAACCAAGTACTACTAGATTTAGTGTAATTGTATGTTTGAAGCAAAACACTTAAAGGTTAAAGCAATTAGCTATTCCATGGTTCATATTACAACAAATGGTGAAAATTGGTCCTCTTCTGGTTGCAATGTTTGTTTACTAGGATGGCTAGGCAAGATGAAGAATATGAAATAACATGTGATAGGACTGGAAGTGTGGGTTTGGAAGTAGAGGGAGGCTCAAGATATGGAGGGTGTATGCTAGGAGAAACAAGGGTGAGAAAAGAAGGGATGAGCTGGCATAACAGAATTACCAGAATCGTGAGAGGGGGTCTGAGGGTGAAAAGTTGAGAGAGAGGGGGAGAATATTAGAATTCAGTTATGGACAGAGAGCATTAACCTCTCTGGAGGATCTTTGCTCTGTGGCAGTGGGATTATTTCCTTCTGTACTTTTCTTTTATCAGTGAATAATACACATTCCTCCAACTACTGTTTACTGGTGTTTTCTGTTGTTTGGTCCCTACCAACATGAGTTACAGTCCTTAAATTTGTCTCACTCCTTACAAGGCTCAAAATGATTTCACGCCTGTTTTATTCATAGTTATCAATCCCGGATAGCGGAGCGGAGCGGCCGCCCTCAAAACTGGGATAGCGGGATAGCGGATAGCGGGATGACCGCTATTCTAATGTTTTTATATATGTATTAAAAAATTTATAATATAAATATATAAGCTGAAAAAGAGAAATATAACTAAAAATTCATGCACTAATTAGCATTAACAATGGAAAATCTTAAGAACAATATAAAGCAAATTTATACTAAAGAAAAGGAAAGTATTAGAGCATGTAAGTGCTGTTAGCTTTTGCTAATAGCACTCCTTTGTAAATAAGCTGTAGTTAGTAATTAGCAAGGCTGTAGTTAGTAATTAGCCTTTTATGTATTCTGCACAGCTGTAAGTACAGCTGCCAGTTACTTAGTGATGTTTCATCAAGTTAGTGGTAAGAGATTATAAATACCTCACGTGTACAGCTTTGTAACTAATTTTTCATTCTTTGGAAATAAAGAAATGCAGTTACTGTTCATTTTTCTCTCTCTCTTTTGTTCATTTTCTGTAACATGGTATCAAGAGCTCAATTTTTGCACTGATCGTGCATTTTGATCCTTTGCGTTTCTGTTCAAAGCACTCATTCAAGCTATTGTTCGCGTTTCTGTCCCTATTTGGATTGCGCATCCTCTGTTCTAGGTCTAGTTCGTGATTGGTTTCAGATTGGAGTGCGAGTAATGAGCTTCTCGTTCGCGTTTCTGTTCAAAGCACTCGTTCAAGCTCTCGTCAGAGACTAGAACGACTCCAGACAAGGCCGTCGGAGAAGGAAGAGCCGTTGGCAGGAGCAGGTAGAATCGTCGGAGGTTTGCGCACGCAGGGAAGTGAGGGAACGAAGGTTGCACGAGAAGGATGACGGAATCGCGGACGTGCCAAAAAAAGATTTCACCATATCAGACACGCGTCCGATATGGATTCGTTGCCGACACGTGAATTCGCGTATCCAATTTCAAAGCATTTCTCGCTTCTCGTCGCTGCTTGTGCGCCGTCGCTTCCTTGTCGCAGCTCACCCACCCCCCTGCGCGTCCCCCTGCTAGACCTCGACAACCAGGCCCCAGCTCACCGTCCCGACACAGCGACACCAGGTCATCGTCGTGAGGGAGCGCTCGATGGAGATTTTTTCGAGCTTCAGGGCGTTTAGGGCTTTGATTACGGTTTCGATCTCGGTTTTGGCGGCCTTGAGGGCGCGGACGGCGTTGCCTTGGGCTTCCATTGCGGCGTGCTTCTCGGCGAGGGATTTGCAGAGGGAAAGAAGAAGAGACTTTGTGAATGTATCGATATGTCGATCACTTGGTAATTGCTAATTGGGCTCAGTTGTCTTGGGCTCAGTTGGGCCTTAGCCTACTAGATTGGTAATTGCTTCCTGCACTTCCTTTTATTTCTTTAATTGCTCTACTTGACTTTTTGTAAATAAATAACTAGTACAAACGGTTAATATGGCCGATCACAGTTGATGTTGTATAGTAACGAGTATGCTCTCATGACGTAAAATGTTCCCATTAGTGTAGGTTTTACATTTACATCTATATAAAAAAAATATTATTTAATACTAAGACGTATCGGAAACGTATCGAAATATTAGAATTTTTGAAAAACGTATCGAAGTTTCGTATCGGGAGCGTATCGAAAACGCTGTGTCGGTATCAGTGCTACATAGCCGCTACCCCCCTCCCCCCCCCTTCTGGTCGCGGCTGCAACAGCCACAACAGTTAAAATGCACTGCTACTCTACCCATTGTAGCGGCACATGTCCGCTCCGCTCCGCCGCAATCCCGGGCGCGACGATCACTATTGATAACATAGGTTTTATTATTATTGCGCTGCTTTGTCTTGCCCATTATACTATTTGAAAGTTAAGAAGTTCATCTTAAATGACATCTAAATTGAAAATAAATTGTATCTAGGCACCTTTGTATGCATGGAGATACTATGAGCTGAATCATGAATTTATCATTAAAATTTATTTATGGTGTTGCAGTGGATACTGGATAGGTTAGTGATTAAGACCTGGTTCAATTTGTTTTGAAATTTTGGCTTTTTACATGTAGTTTCCTTAACCATTGTAATCTTTATGATGATTATCAGGTTGGTTTGCAGTATCTGTCTGGAGATATATCTGGTGGCAATGCTCGTTGTATTGCTATGCTTCAAGTGTTTCAAGAGGCCATCGAAGACTACAGGATTCCATCTAAGAAGACTCTTGTGAGAGACTTGACAACAAAAATAAGTAGTTATGTTTCTTTTCTCATTGAGTGTCGACCACTTTCTATCAGCATGGGCAATGCAATTAGATTTCTCAAAAGTTGAATTGCCAAGCTACCTTTGACACTGTCTGAGTCAGAATCAAAAACCTCTCTTCAATCAGATATTGAGCGTTTTATATTTGAGAAAATTATACTTGCCCACAAGGTGATAGTCAAGCATGCTATTACAAAAATGAGAGATGGTGATGTTCTTCTTACTTATGGGTCTTTGTCAGCGGTTGAAATGATAATGTTACATGCACAGGAGATAGGGAAACAGTCTCGAGTTGTAGTGGTAGACTCTCATCCAAAACTAAGAGGGAAACTTTTGCTTCGTAGGCTAGTGGAGAAAGGTCTTAGCTGTACATATACTCATATAAATGTCGTTTCCTACATAATGAATGAAGTTACCCGAGTCTTTCTGGGTGCTTCATCAGTGTTGTCTAATGGAACAGTTTATTCAGTAGTTGGGACTGCTTGTGTTGCAATGGTTGCCCATGCATTCTGTGTCCCTGTTTTAGTATGTAGTGAGGCTTATAAATTTCATGAAAGGGTACAGCATGATTCTATATGCACAAATGAACTTGGTAGGTAAACAATGACAGATGACGAGCATTACAGTGAGCTCTTGCCTTATGTCTGGAAAAAGGTTGATGCATATCTGATTTTCTTACAGGTGCTCCAGACATCATTTCTATGGTTCAGAGTAGAGAGGATGTCAACCGCTTGGAAGCTTGGGCCAATACGGAAAATCTGCAACTTCTAAACCTGATGCGAGGCATTTTTATTTGCATAATACAACGCCAAAATTGTCATTTACTTAGTCTGACCCTGCAGTTCTATTATTGATGCCAGCTATGATGCAACACCTTCAGATTACATTTCCATGATAATAACAGATTATGGCATGGTAAGTGCTGGAATTTGAAGATTTATTTAGTTGCTGCTAGTAGATACCTATGAGCATGCTTTGTCCCGGGCAGCCCTATGTTAGATTGTTAGTATAGTATGGATTCTGTCTCACCATTTTTAATTTTTAGTAG
Organism: Glycine latifolia; assembly: GCA_013407115.1. NCBI lineage: Eukaryota > Viridiplantae > Streptophyta > Magnoliopsida > Fabales > Fabaceae > Glycine > Glycine latifolia. The sequence goes on along the minus strand of CM023948.1, from coordinate 12,824,775 downwards.
AATGACACAATCAGGACTAAGGTAACAGTTTAGACTAAGAAATCCAAAAGGATAAAATAAAAATAAAAACAATTTTTATTTTTATCTTTCCTCCTAAATATTAAAACAAGAAATAATAGATGAAAGAGGTACCTTAAAATAGTGGACGGCAAGAATCTAAACCAGGTTAATCCTCATAACAATAAAGCCCTCTATCTCTGGTTAAATAAATGCACTTTTTGTGTAGTCTTGAGGAGAATTTTCATTTTATACTTTTAACACTTAGTCACGATAATGTAGAAGATTTAACAATTTAAACTTGGCAGGTCCCACCCACAAGTGTACTTGTAATTGTTGAATATATGTTATATATATTAATAATAATATGTTCACATACAAGCCCAATAGGTTATTGTATAGTTATATGGGTCCATATGGGCTGGAGCCCAATAACTTACTATATTACTAGGGTTTTCCTTACGTTGGAGGTAATACTGTTGAACATTTCAAATCTGATGCCTCTTGGTGTAATACTTCAAGCACCTAACACTAAACCTTTCTCTCTCTCAAAACCTTCTTACCTCCAACAATCTTAAAGCATTAACTTCGTGTATCAGATTTGAGTGAGTAAGGTGTTGTTTCGAAAATCTCATCAAGAGCAACTCAAGGGTGTGATCACTTTCGTGTTTCGACGGAAGGATTGACCGGGATATGAGATTGAAAATTGTGCAGCCGCAACTTTTGAGGCTAGATCCTAGAAATTTCAGCCACTTTCACGAGTTGAAACCTTGTGGATTTTGTTCTGCTCGTCGAGACGATCATTTTGAGTGGTCGTTTGCGTAAAATGGAGGTCAAACGAAGGAGATATAGCCGTTGGAAGTTTCTGCACTTTTCCGGCGACTGGTTCGTCTTCTCCGGCGACTAGCTCTTCTTCTCCGGCAAACTTTCCGGCGTCTAGTTCGTCTTCTTCGGTGAACTTTTCCGGCGACCGACGACTTTCCGGCAAATTTTCAGCAAATCTCCGGCGACCTAAAATCATTATTCCTAAGGTTTTTGGGAGTTCCAGATCCATTTTTGGGGTCAAATTTGACAAATTTCACCTCTACAGTACTGTTTTGAAAAGTGAGAAGGTTTGATATACTTTGGAGGACTTAAAGGTGCACTCTTTCTAACTCTTTTACTTTGATTAAATGGCAAAATATAACTCGCATGATATCATAAAGCTGAAATCCTTTGATGTCACTGAATTTCATGGTTGAAAATTTCATGTTCAGTTTGGCATGAAGGAACGTGATATATTCTATACTATATTAAGTGATTTTGCATCTACTGTTGAAAATGTGGATGAATATCAATAGATTAAAGATGAAGATTTTTGTAGAGATTACTTGTTAAACTCCTTAAATCCTCGTTTAGCTATGACTTATAGTGAGTATAAGACTGCAAAGGAGATATAAGATCACTTAAACAGTCAATTTCAAAAACAAGAGTGACTTTCTAAGATTCTTCTAGCGGAGAAGTTCTTTGACTTTAAGTTCAATATGAACTCAAGCATCACTTCTCAATTAATTGAACTTGAGAATATGAGGAACAAGCTAAAAGAGGACAATTTTGATTTGTCTGATAATCTCTTTGTTGGTCTTGTGTTGAGTAAGTTACCTGCTGAATGAAATTCTTTTAAGACTGACATGCACAGAATAAAAGAATAGATGAGGCTGAATGAATTAAAAAGGTATATTCATATTGAAGATCAAAACATTTGTAGGTAGAGTTTGGAACAAGTAGGACAACAAAAGTCAGTTGCCAACTTAGCTTCACATTCCTATAAATATCACAAAAAGTCCAAGCCACCAAAAGGTGAATCCTCTTCACAGTTAGAGGCCAAAAAGATTGTCTTCAAGAAGAAGAAGGGAAAGTGTCATAACTATGGAAAGTGGGGTCACTGGGCAGCAAAGTGTAAGCTACCAAAGATGTTAAAGAACAACACACCACAAAATGAGGCTAATATGCTAATTAGTGAACCTAAGCCTCAAGCCTTCATTGGAATGATGAATAATGGAAAGGCCAGTGTCTCTTCTGAGTGGTGATTGGATAGTGGTGCTACATGTCATGTGACAAATGATGGGAATTTACTCATTGAGGTCATATAAATGAAAGACACCGTGGAAAATTGTAATGGTGGTGAGGCAGAGGTGACTCATGCTGGAACTGCTAATTTGGTGCTTTCTTCAGGTAAGTTACTAACTTTGAAACATGTTAAAGTAATACTTTTACTTAAAAAGAATTTAATATCTATGAGTTTACTTGATAAAGCTGGTATGTCTTTTTCAACTATGAATGGTAGAGTAACTTTATCTGTTAAATCATGCTACTTCGGTTGTGCATTTATGATCAATGACATGTATAGTTTGAGTTTAGATACTGATAGCATAAATCATGTTAGTTCTTCTTTAATACTCACTTACCGTCTATAGCTTTAGCCCCTTTTGGCAAATTGACTAGCTGCCAAGTGTGATTCTGTAGCAAAAAACTCATTTCATCATCTATGGCTTCTGCCCGCAGTAAGGATTCCCTAGATCTCATTGCTTCTTGATAGGAGAATGGATCACCCTCTATATGATAAGTGACAAAGTTCTCACCAAAACTCTTAGAAATTTTATCTCTTGTAGATTTTCTAACTGGGATTGGTTCAATAGCTAGTTGTGTGAAATTAGTGTCAGAAGGACAAGCTACAGATTCTACAGGAGATTCTGAAATCATATCTGTAGATCCAAAAACCTTCAAGTCAAGATTGCTAATAAACTTGTACTCAGAATTCTACATCTCTAGATTCTATCACTGTATTAGTAGATAGATCCAAAAATCTATTTGCAGCACTATCTTCTGCACTACCTAGATATACACAAGTAGTTGTTCTAGGTCCCACCTTAGGCCTTTTAGGATCTTGTATCCTTACATAGGCAACACAACCCTAA
>CM023948.1:12774347-12821721 GCA_013407115.1 Glycine latifolia | reverse complement strand
TGTATTAGTAGATAGATCCAAAAATCTATTTGCAGCACTATCTTCTGCACTACCTAGATATACACAAGTAGTTGTTCTAGGTCCCACCTTAGGCCTTTTAGGATCTTGTATCCTTACATAGGCAACACAACCCCAAGTTTTAAGGGTGTCATATCTACAAGGACGTTTGTGCCATATCTCATAAGGTGTCTTAGACAATTTAGAGTGCGGCAACCTGTTTAAGATGTGATTAGCAGTTAAAACAGTTTCTCCCCATGCCTTCCAAAGCACAAAATTCTTTGAACCCAGTCATTGTATATTCTCCTCCTCTATCACTCCTAAATCTCTTAATTTTCAAATTAAGTTTATTTTCAACTCTAGATTTAAAAACCTTAAACTTCTCAAAAGTCTCATCTTTCGATTTCAACAAATAAACATGACAATATTTAGAGAAATCATCTATGAATGTGATTAGGTACTTCTGTCCCCATCTGGTGAGATAGTTTTTAAAGTTACAAAGATCAGAATGTATAAGCTCAAGAAGTGTTGTGCTTTTAGAAACCGACTTAAAAGGTTTTCTAGTGATCTTAGTCTGTGCACACACTTCACATTTGTCAAATCGAATAGAAGTATCTAATGAAATGTTGTGAGTTTTAGACAAATGTTGCATTTTCCTATAGTTTACATGTCCAAGTCTATTATGTAATAATTTTGGATCAATCAAAGTAGAACTAACATGGTTTATGCTATCAGTATCTAAACTCAATCTATACATGCCATTGATCATAAATGTACAACCGAAGTAGCATGAGTTAACAGATAAAGTTACTTTATCATTCATAGTTGAAAGAGACATACCAGCTTTATCAAGTAAACTCATAGATATTAAATTCTTTTTAAGAAAGCACCAAATTAGCAGTTCCAGCATGAGTCACCTCTGCCTCACCACCATTACAATTTTCCACTGTGTCTTTCACTTCTATGACCTCAGTGAGTAAATTCCCATCATTTGTCACATGACATGTAGCACCACTATCCAACCACCACTCAGAAGAGACACTGGCCTTTCCATTATTCATCATTCCAATGAAGGCTTGAGGCTCAGGTTCACTAATTAGCATATTAGCCTCATTTTGTGGTGTGTTGTTCTTTAACATCTTTGGTAGCTTACACTTTGTTGCCCAGTGACCCCACTTTCCATAGTTATGACACTTTCCCTTCTTCTTCTTGAAGACAATCTTTTTGGTCTCTAACTGTGAAGATGATTCACCTTTTGGTGGCTTGGACTTTTTGTGATATTTATAGGAATGTGAAACTAAGTTGGCAACTGACTTTTGTTGTCCTACTTGTTCAAAACTCTTCCTACAAATGTTTTGATCTTCAATATGAATATACCTTTTTAATTCATCCAGCCTCATCTATTCTTTTAGTCTGTGCATGTCAGTCTTTAAAGAATTCCATTCAGCAGGTAGCTTACTCAACACAAGACCAACAAAGAGATTATCAGACAAATTAGAATTATCCTCTTTTATCTTGTTCCTCATATTCTCAAGTTCAATTAATTGAGAAGTGATGCTTGAGTTCATATTGAATTTAAAGTCAAAGAACTTCTCCGCTAGAAGAGTCTTAGAAAGCCTTTCTTGTTTTTTGAAATTGACTGTTTAAGTAATCTTATATCTCCTTTGCAGTCTTATACTCACTATAAATCATAGCTAAATGAGGATTTAAGGAGTAATCTCTACAAAATTTTTTATCTTTTATCCATTGATATTCATCCACATTTTTCAACAGTAGATGCAAAATCACTTAATACAGTATAGAATATATCACGTTCCTTCATGCCAAACTGAACATGAAATTTCCAACCATGAAATTCAGTGACATCAAAGGATTTCAGCTTTATGATATCATGCGAGTTATATTTTGCCATTTTAATCAAAGTAAAAGAGTTAAAAAGAGTGAACCTTTAAGTCCTCCAAAGTATATCAAACCTTCTAACTTTTCAAAACAACACTGAAGAGGTGAAATTTGTCAAATTTGACCCCAAAAATGGATCTGGAATGCCAAAAAACCTTAGGAATAATGATTTTAGGTCGTCGGAGATTTGCTGAAAATTCGCTGGTCGTCGGAAAAGTTCGCCGGAGAAGACGAGTTAGTCGCCGGAGAAGACGAATCAGTCGCAGGAGAAGAAGAGTTAGTCGCCGGAGAAGACGAACCAATCGCCGGAAAAGTGCAGAAACTTCCAACGGCTATATCTCCTTCGTTTGACCTCTGTTTTACGCAAACGACCACTCAAAACGATCGTCTCGACGAGTAGAACAAAACCCACAAGGTTTCAACTTGTGAAAGTGGCTGAAATTTCCAGGATCTAGCCTCAAAAGTTTCGGCTGCACAATTTTCAATCTCATATCCTGGTCAATCCTGCTCAAATCCGATACACGAAACTAATATTTCAAGATTGTTGGAGGTAAAGGCTTTGAGAGAGAAAAAAGTTTAGTGTTGGATGCTTGAAATATTATACCAAGAGGCATCAAATTTGGAATGCTCAACAGTGTTTACCTCCAGCTTAGGGAAAACCCTAGTAATATAGCAAGTTATTGGGTTCCAGCCCATATGGATCCGTATAACCATACAATAACCTATTGGGCTTGGATGTGAACATATTATTATTAATATACATAACATATATATTCAACATAATTGTAAGGGAATATAACAGAGAACAGGTGAGGATATGAATGCTTCAAATGTGGATCATCTCAATTTTGTATGCCTGCAGCGAATCCCTTTAGCAATAATTTTTTTAAAGGTTCGGATGATGCATCTTGCCGTATCATTTTCTTATCCTGGAATAATGTAACGGTCCTTTTGTTCTTTTCGAAGTTTTGATTGCTTGTCTGTAGTATTCACCTGTCGCAGTGAAGAGTGCGGATTGTCGCCTCTCCAGACAGATTGTGGCCATGCATTCTCACTTGCAACAGTTTTTATTTCTTGTTCTAGTGGTCTTCAAATTTTGGATAGTTGTTCAGTCAATTTTGGTGGTTAGTTATTCTATACCCAATTTTTTGTATCTTCGATTATAAAGACTGCGAGGCCACCCCTTAAATCACTCACTGTCACAATGGTTGGAGTCGCTATTTTACTCCATACAGGAGTCTCTATAAAATGGTTGAAATTATTACCATTGTGCTCGGTTTAATTTTAAGTGTCCAGTTTTGTAGAAGTTGTTGATGGTTGATGTAGCATTAGTTTGGATACTCGTGGCAGTCCCTTGATTTTGGAACGTACTGATCTGTTTTTCATTAAATAATTTCAAAGCAAGTGTTATAACTTAGAACAAAGACTTCATATTAAGAGGTCTAGTTCGGTTGATTGATTGAATAAAGTATGTTGAGTGTTGTAAACCATGGGTATTGTGTGTTAACATGGGAGACTCATTTAATGTTAAATGTAATTTTTTTTTCGTTTCATATTATTTGTCTATAAGATAATATATATGTCGCAATAAAATTATTAACTACTCAAGTTATAATAAAATGATATTCTTTAATCAAAATAAGAACCTTATGAAAAGAATTAAAGCATAATTATAAATTCATTTCATAGTTTAGAGAAGTTACCAGAAAATGAAAGTATTATTAGAAAAAGTTAATGTTTTCTTATATGAAAAATATTTTAGGGATTAATACTATATCCTTTTATAGCTGTACCAATTACCAAACACTATATATCCTTTTGTAAGTATTCCTACCAATTTTCCTATAGTCTCATAAAGAAAACATTAAATAGAGAAGTACAAATAGTAATATTTAATGTCCTAAAAATACAAAACACATTCAATCTTTACTGTATAAGGAGAGTAGGAGATTGATAGGAAGATGTAGTAAGAGAATTTAAAGAGTACTGTATTCTTTAAAATGACATAATACAAAATGAAATGAGTAGCTAATGCATTAATTGTCGAACATATGTCAACTAACCAATAAAAAAAGACCGGCTAGCATTTACTGGCACCTGAAATTATTTTTAAAAACTAAAGTTGAAGTATCTTTGCATTTCCGATTAGGTAAAATTAATACATGAATATGAATTTCATAATTTCAGGTGTAATTATAATTATAATTAAATTAATCTGTCCTTATTTTTTTATTATTAATCCATCCGTATGTTTTAGTTTGTAATAAGATATATAAAAAAAAAAGATGAAAGATAGTATGAGAAAAGAAAAACCATTTATTTATTTATTTTGCATAAAAATCTTGATCCAATGGGTCTGATAGCACAAGCTTCCCGTTGTCATTTTTATCTGAAGTATTCCATACTCTATGGTACAAGAAACCGTTCCCAAATGACAAACGGTGCCTTGTTCCTACTAAGTGTCAACATAACATATCCTTGATTCTCCTTTAAGCTAACACGGTCATATTTGTTCACCATCCTTTATATTGTAGTAGTGTTATTAAATATAAGCGGTTCAACTCATTGAACCGAAAATTGAATCATTTACCGAGTTGATTTGAGTGTTAGATAGTTTCTGCTTTTGACTGGTTGACATGTCATCAAATCGAGAGTTGAACTAAAATAAATTGGTATTTTGGCTTAAATTGGATCGCAAGCTCAGCTACTTAAGACCTTTTTTCATAACGTTTTTCTCTCTGCAAACCTGCAACGTTTCTTCTGTTTCTCTATGCTGGTCACTTCACGTTTCAGTTCCACTTTTGTTACACAACTCATAAAAAGCAAATAATTAATGATGGCACAAAATGACTCAAACTTAGCACAAGCAACTTTCTAACAATGTTAACTAATTAATTATCACTAAATTAACTACAAGATCCAACACAATTGATAAAAATGGTTGGATTATCTATTTATTGCTGGCAGGAGTTCGTTTCCTAGGAATATCTTATTTCTAGCAAAAACAAATTATCACTAAGTGAACTATTACACTTGCTTGTTATGCATAATACAAAAAATATTTTGTATAAATATAAATATTTAAATAGATTATGAATTATTTAATTATTTAAAATATAAACTGAGTTAATACGATAATTAACTCAATGATTCAATATCTCAATCAAATCGATGATTAGTCTTAATATGATTATTATTGATTGTAAAATCTTTTTTACTTTTTCCTTCTCTTTCCTTATATCAATCCCAAGGAGGCAATACCAATCTTAATAAAGACTACTAGTAAGACTAATATACAACATTAATCCAAAATTAAATCTTTTGTAATTTAGTCAAAGACGCATTACTACTCCATCTTTAAGTGGCTTAAGAAAGTACTATAGTACTTGTAATTAAATAGGTAAGTCGAGTACATCATTATCCATTAAATAGTGTACTTAGCCATCCTCTTTCATTTGTTGTTTTCCTCGTGCATTGGGCAAAGTCCCTTATTTATTGATGGCTTCCGTTTCCCAAAGTCCCCCCCTTTCTTTTTTATTCATATGTTTTACAAGCAACCAAACGACATGAACATAAAAGAGCCATCGTTTTTTGTTCATAAAGTTTTTTTAAGATAGTCGAAGAAGACTCGAAGTAGATAAGTAAACAGTAGTTGTTGTTTGTTCACTCTAGCAGAATGATTAAGTGTGTTGCAAGCCAAATGGGACAAAAGCCATGCTTATCTCGAAACCCCAATTGGCCAAATCTCTTTTCCAACTTAACAGCTCTAGCACACCGTGGCATTCCCACGCGCATGTTCTCTTAACCTAGATCACCATTCATTTTACCAAAACAACCCCACACCCAAATCTATTCCCTATATTAAGAAACCTATTAATATATTCCTTAATACAGTTTTTTTAATTAATTACTAAAATTCATTAAAACTATTCTTTTCAATCCTTTATATAATAAATACATGAATCTATTTTTTTTCCTAATTTCAAATATATTAAAAAAAATACATATAATTTTGAGGAGTATTAACAATAAACTTCCTAACATATTTATTAGAACACTCTACTACTAATGAAATTTATTAAGAATATATTTTTGTGAGCTCTGCTGCTTATTATTTAATTAATATTAGAAAGTGCGTTAAAAATATACTATTAAAAAGGATATTAATAACATTTCTCTATATTTTTAAGTATTATATGTGCTATTCTCCATTTTAAATTTTATCTTAATAAAAATGTGCAATTTTTATTGCGTTATTTATCAATGCAAAACTTCAAATTTGATTAAAAACTCTAAGAGTCCATCTGGTAGAGTGAAACCAAATAGAAATAAAATAAATTGAGATAAATTTTTAAATTAAAATAAAATATAAAAATATGAATTTTATGTCATTTTATTATTTATTTATATTTTTTTCACTTTTTCTCTGTAAATAAAAACACACACTAAACAATCAATATCATCTAACAAATCACTTTATATATATTTTTAATTGTATTTAAAGTTTATCATTAAATAAAATAATCAGTTTATTTTAATTTGTTTATTGAAAAAGAATTTATTTTAATAAAATAAGTAGTTTTCTATTTTTGATGTATTTCTCTAAATTATTTCTATTCAAATCAATAATTTTAAATTTATTTCTTATAAAATATTTTTTTAAGTTATTTTTTTTAAATTTAAACAAATTCACCAAAAATATTCGTTTCTTCCTTTGTTTGTTACTCTACCAACCATGGGCAATACCGTCACGCCAAGAAAAATACACGATAACCCACGTTTCGAACCATAAAGCCACCCGCTGAATCCCGATATTACCCTTCACAACGAGGCGCAACGGAAACAAGTCAAGGGCACTTACGTACTTTCCACCACTCTCCAGACATTAAACCAATAAAGTAAAAACAGGGAACGTGGGCGATCCGCGGAAAAAGCATAAAAGAAGAGAGAGAAGACGAAAGAAGTAGAAAGAGAAACAGAGACATAGAAAGAGAAAGAGAACCGTTTGAGAATTTTAGAGACGTTATCGGACTTCTAATCCACAATTCGCCGGAATTTGGGAACCGCGGTCGCGTCCGGAGCCTCTTGGCTTAGTTAGTTAGGGTTTCTTTTTCTCTTTCTTCTCTTCTATTCGGTTTCGAATTCTCGCGATTCGCGATGGGGGAACGACGCTGAGGCCGAATTTCAAGGTTCTGGTTTTTCGTCGTCGCTGTGGAGTGAAAAATTCTGTGTTGCTGGTGGTGGTGGTGGTGATGTTTACGCCGCAGAGGGTTTGGTCGGGTTGGTCCCTGACTCCGAACAAGAGCGGGGTTCGGGGAGGAACCGGGTCAGGTTCGGAATTGGGTCCGAATTCGGGAGATGGAGCGAGCGCGAAGGGAAAAGGTGTCGTGGTTGTTGAGAATGGTGGGAACTTGGATCGCGAGGTTTTGGTTGAGAGGGTTTCCAGCCTCGAGAAAGAGGTTAGTTTTAGTTGGTTATTATTTTAGTCTTTTGGTTTTAATTGTTGAGCGATTCGTTGTCATTTTACTGTTTTACTGTGACGTAGGTGTGTCTTCAGGCTTTTAGATAAGGGTTATTTTGTGTAGTTTCAAGTGTTGATAGCTTTTGGTTTTGATTTGAATTTGTTGGGTGTGTAGTTACTACGGTGGAAATGGAGCTGTTGCTACGGAAGTGTTTTTTCTAAAAGGATTTTAATTTATGGGATGTATTCTGGGTTGGTCATTTGTTAAATTTGGATGATATCTTCTTTTTTTTTTTTTTGGTTTTTGTTTACTTTGTTTGGGTACTGTAACTTGAAGCTTGATTCTGGGGTGGTAGCTTGTTATGTTTTTGTTACACAGGATGAGGTTTGAAGATAGTAATTACTGTGGATTTAGTTCTTAATTTTCAATTCTGTCCTCTCCCTTCTAGTCTTGTGATGATTCACATTATAAGTTGGCGGTAAAGCTAAATGTGATATTTTATCTTTGGATCTGGGTGTTTTTTTGGATTGAGAGGACTGCTAGAATTTGTCAACAATTAAATTTCAAATTTACATTTAATTTGGACTAAAGGTGAACCTGTTCATTTGGCTTCTCTCAAGTGCTTGACCCCACCCTAGGCTCTTGAAGGGCTATTTACTATGAATTCAGTGAGATTGGGGATTTCGTTGTATTATTATTATTATTTTGTTATTGGCTTTGTCTTATCTTCATTTTTATATCCTTGTTTATCTCTCATTTTTTACTAACATTTTTATTGTTCTGTCAAGGAAGGTAGGGAATATTTAGCATTATTGTAACTAACTTTATTATTGATATTGAGAAGTAATGTTTTTGTTTGTGTGAATATGGCTGTAAAAGTAAATAGAAAAGAGATGCATTTCAATCTTCATGTTCGATTTTACTGAAGTTTATTATTGAGCCGCAATGTTGTATGCAATGTTTAAGTTGTCCTATCATTAAAACTAGGGTCAGACTTCTATCTTAGGTATAACACAAATTTTAGCTTATATGTTGTTTGAGTCAGTGCACTTTTATTTCAAAAGAAATTATGTCACAATTTTGGTAGCTTCAGGTACTCTTTCATTTTCATTTACCCAGGGTTCTCCATTTCTCTAAATGTTGTACTTTGAATGTGATGAATACGATTGGCTTTAGGATGACCACATGATGTTAAGAGGGATCTTAAAATGAAGATAAAATATATAGAAGGGGAGCTTAATGAATAAAGACAATCAAATGCTACTTATCTTTCTTGTCATTAATATTTGTGCTTTTTACCAATGAAACACAAGAGGACACTAGATAAGTATGTGTGCCTGTGCAACTTTAACTGTTGTATTATTTTTCCAATTATAGTTTGTGGATTGAGCTGATTATAAGTTTTTCTGGGCCAGCTTTATGAGTATCAATTCAATATGGGACTGCTCTTGATTGAGAAAAAAGAGTGGAATTCTAAGTATACTGAACTAAGTCAAGATTTAGTAGAAGTGAAGGATGCTCTAGAAAGAGAAAAAGCTGCTCATTTAATTGCTCTATCTGAGGCTGAGAAGCGAGAAGAGAATCTGAGGAAGGCCTTGGGTGTTGAGAAGGAGTGTGTGCTTGATGTAAGTTTTTTTACATACTTGTTTACATATGAATCAACTTCTTCCTAAATAAAAATGCACGACTCTTGTATGAATTCTTATTTGTGGATAATCTGTATCTGTATACTTCTATTGTCTTAACATTGAAATATGATTATTTCTAACTGATACTTGGAAATTTATGCATCAACAGCTTGAGAAGGCTCTGCGAGAAATGCGGTCAGAGAATGCAAAAATTAAATTTACAGCGGACTCAAAGTTGGTTGAAGCAAATGCTTTAGTAGCTAGCATTGAAGAGAAGTCTTTAGAAGTAGAAGCCAAGTTGCATTCTGCTGATGCCAAATTTGCAGAAATCAGCAGAAAGAGTTCAGAGTTTGATAGGAAATCACAAGAGCTGGAGTCTCAAGAATCTACACTTCGAAGGGATCGATTGTCCTTCATTGCAGAGTACTGTTCTTTGTCGTTTTTTAGTTTAAATATCTTTTTCTGTTCTCTTTTTAATTTAAATATTTCGTATTGATTCTGATTTGTGACAGGCAAGAAGCACATGAGAGTATATTGTCTAAGCAGAGAGAGGACTTGCGGGAATGGGAGAAGAAACTACAGGAGGGTGAAGAGAGGCTGGCCAAGGGTCAAAGAATTATCAACGAAAGAGAGCAAAGGGCTAATGAGAATGATAGACTATGTAGACAGAAAGAGAAGGACCTTGAAGAGGCACAGAAGAGGATTGATGCAACTAATATAACACTGAGAAATAAAGAAGATGATATGAACAATAGGATTGCGAATATTACTCTAAAAGAGAATGTAAATTTTTGTTTGTGTTTGTAATATTGTTTATCTTTATTTTTTGTTTATCTGGTGTCATGTATTAATTGGTCCATATCCTCTAATACAGGAATATGATTCTCTGAGAATAAACTTGGATCTCAAAGAGAAGGAGTTATCTGCATGGGAGGAAAAGCTCAATGCTAGAGAAAAAGTATGTTCTTATACCTATTTATTTCCTTATTATTTATTCTTGGAAATTTTGAAGATGGCAGTGAATGGTCTTGTGTAAGTTGCTGAATTTTGTTGCTTTATTTTTTCCATTACTGTTTTGCAACTTGGTCCTATGTAAGTTGCTGAAATTTTATTTAATGGTCAATGGTCCTATGTAAATTGCTGGAAGTTTATTGAATTCTTGGAATATTGGTATTAAATTGTCAGACTGAACATAAAATATGAGAGACGAATTGTATATGCCCATACTCTTCTCCATTTTCTTTCTTCTGCTGAATACAGCTTGGACTCTTTGCAGGTTGAGATGCAGAAGCTTCTTGATGAACACAACGCTATTCTTGATGTGAAGAAGCAGGAGTTTGAGGTGGAATTGGATGAGAAAAGAAAATCCTTTGAAGATGGATTGAAGAATAAATTGGTGGAAGTGGAAAAGAAAGAAGCTGCAATCACTCACATGGAGGAGAAAGTTGCGAAACGGGAACAAGCCTTGGGAAAGAAAGCAGAGAAGCTTAAAGAGAAAGAGATAGAGTATGAACAAAAAGTCAAAGCTTTGAAGGAAAAGGAGAAGTTAATTAAATCTGAGGAAAAAAGTTTGGTGACTGAGAAAGGGAAAATAGAAAGTGAGAGAGAGGAATTGCTCACACATAAGGCTGAAGTTGAGAAAATAAGAGTTAACAATGAAGAAGAGTTGTTGAGGATAAATGAAGAGATTGATCGACTTAAAGTGACTGAGGAGGAGAGGTCTGAATATCTGCGCTTGCAGTCACAATTGAAGCATGAAGTTGATCAGTACAGACACCAGAAAGAGCTACTTCTGAAGGAAGCTGAAGACATAAGGCAACAGAAAGAAACTTTTGAAAGAGAATGGGATGAGCTAGATCTGAAGAGAACAGATGTTGAGAAAGAGCTGAAAAGTGTGATTCATCAGAAGGAAGAAATATTAAAACTACAACAATATGAAGAAGAAAAGTTAAAGAACGAGAAGCAGGACACACAGGCATATGTGCAAAGGGAGTTAGAAACTCTTAAGTTGGCTAAAGAGTCATTTGCTGCAGAAATGGAGTTGGAGAAGTCAAGCCTAGCTGAAAAAGCTCAAAGTGAGAGGAACCAAATACTTCTGGATTTTGAGCTGCAGAAAAAGGAACTTGAAGCTGATATGCAGAATCAGTTAGAGCAGAAGGAAAAAGATTTGATAGAGAGAAAGCAGTTATTTGAGGAAAAAAGAGAAAGTGAATTAAACAATATTAACTTCTTGAGAGAAGTAGCTAATAGAGAAATGGATGAAATGAAGCTTCAAAGAAGTAAGTTAGAGAAGGAGAAACAAGAAGCTGATGAGAATAAAAAACATCTTGAAAGGCAAAGGATGGAAATGCAAGAGGACATAGATGTACTTGTTGACCTCAACAGGAAGCTGAAAAATCAGCGGGAACAATTTATTGTGGAAAGACGACGCTTTATTGAGTTTATTGAGAAACTTCAGAGTTGCCGGAACTGTGGGGAAATGATCTCTGAATTTGTGCTTTCTGATTTACAATCCTCTGTTGACATTGAGAACTTAGAAGTGCCTTCTCTTCCAAAATTAGCAGCTGATATTGTACAGGGAGTTTCTAATGAAAATTTAGCTTCTTCAAGGCAAAATACTGGATTGTCTCCTGCAACTGATCCAAAGTCACCTGTTTCTGGTGGCACTGTCTCTTGGTTACGTAAATGCACCTCTAAGATTTTTAAAATCTCCCCGATTAGAAAGATTGAATCTGAAGATTCTGGTACTTTAAGAGATGTTGTGACTTTGTCTGTTGAGCAAACTAATGTGGAAGATTCACCAGGAAGAATTCCTGATGCTGAAAATGAAGCAGAGTTGTCATTTGCTGTTGTAAATGATTCTTTTGATGCTCAGAGGGTACAATCTGGCAATGATATCATAGAGATTGAAGCTGACCACGATCCTTCAGTTGAAAACCAGAACAATATTGACAGTAAAGCACCAGAAGATTTTCTGGCTCCTGATTCAAAGGTTGGGCAGCAGAAATCCCGCAAGGGAGGGGGAAGACCCAGAGTAAAGCGCACGCACACAGTGAAAGCTGTTATCAAAGAGGCTAGGGATATACTTGGGGAATCTGCTGAAGCATTACCTGGGGAATCTGTGGATGATCATGAGACTGAGTTTCCAAATGGAAATGCTGAGGATTCTGCCAATGTGAATTCTGAAAGTCAGAAACCATCCAATAGAAGAATACCAGCGAATGTCAGGAAGCGTAACCGGGTTCAAACATCATCTCAAATGTCTGTAAGTGGGCATGATGGCGATGCCAATGAAGGACATTCTGATAGTCTAATTCCAGGGCAGCGCAAGAGAAGACGACAGAAGGCTGCTGCTCCCCCCACACATACTGCTGGTGAATCAAGATATAACTTGAGACGACCCAAAACGTTAGTACTCTGATTTAGAACCATAATTTCCATTTTATTATTGAGTATGATAGTTGCTAAATGTTTTTTTTTTGCTATTTGCGCACTTACTCATGGATGTGCACTGAATTTTTATAGTGGAGCAACAACTTCATCTGTTAAAGCTATGTCTCATGGTGGCAAAGAAAGTCAGGGAGAGGTTGATCGTGTAAAAGATACAGAAGAGGGAATTATTGACTCAAAAACTTCTCATTCACATTCAGTGGGCATTACTAATGAGAATGGTGGAAGCATACATCATGAGCAGGTAAGCTCAGTGTAGCTTTTTAGTAATGCAGATAGTTTAAGTTCTATACCTTGCCTCATAAACCCCTGTGTGTGTGTATGTGTGTCTTATGAATCACTGAGTTATTGAAAATTGGGATTTTGATCGTTGAATCCAGATCTCAACAAGTTTTGGATTTCAGTTTAATGTTTTTTACCCCTCCTGGTGAACGGTATCAAGCTAATGTTAAATTGCTTGTCATTATTTGTTTCAGTCTCTGAAAGGTGTGGAGACAAGGGCCGGTTATGGTGGGGATACCATGGAGACCTTTGCCAACAATATGGCCTTGAGTGAGGAGGTGAATGGAACAGCGGATGATGTGGAGGGGAATATTGTGGAGGGGAATGATGCTGAGTATAGGAGTGAATCCCGTGGGGAAGATGCTGGTGGAGTTGACAATGAGGATGATGAAGATTACCTGCAACCCGGTGAAGCTTCAATAGGGAAGAAGCTTTGGAATTTTTTTACAACATAACACCACAAGCTTATTGATGATAATGAAGCTGTGTCTTGACCTCATCAACTTTAGGGATGATGTCGGCAGTTATCTTGTATTAACAATTGGAGGTAGATCTCTAAATTATAACCATGATGGGTAGTACTTAGGTGAGTTGATTGAATTTTTTTCTTGTACGTTTTCATGGATGTTTGGATGGAACCTCTGGTATTTGTTTATAGTTTTAGGCATTCGATAGTGTAGCTAAAGTTTAGATATTGGATTTTAGCTACCTCCCTTTGGAAATTGATTGAATCCAAATGTTTGTATCTCTTATGAGAAATGTGATTGTTTGACTTTATTTAGGGTGCTGTCGTATCTCATTGTGTGAACTACGGGTGCACATTTCTTTCTACATCGAGCAATAAGAGAGAAAATTGAAAATATATTTTTGAAAATATGTTTTTGTAAGATCTGTACAGATTATCAATTCGTTAGATTTATATGGATTGATAATTCGTATTGTCTTATATTAAAAATGTTTTACTAAATAATTTAAAAATAATTGTTTGTGAAGGTCTTAAACTTATAACATTTTTGTTATTATCATGACCTTCTAATCATTTCAATTAATAGACTAATGTTAAAAAATAATTAATATTATTATATAAAATATTAAATTTTTTTATGCATATTTAATATACATATATGTTTATATAATAAATTTTGTAATAATTAATTTTGATTTAATAATGTGTTTTTTTTTACATATATAAATTTTAAATAAAAATTATAAGTTTAATAAAAAAAATTATATGTAAAAAAGTATATTATTAGATTAAAATTAATTATTATAAAATTTATTATGTAAATTTATATGTTTTAAATATGCATTAAATATTTTAGTCTTATATATAATGATATCAATGACCTATTAGCTGAGTTGATTAGAGCGTTGTGTTATGGACCATTATTTTTAAATAGTTATGCATAATGGTAAGCATTGATTGAAACTGGCCACCAAAACAATGAATGCATTGTTAGTTATCGTGGCTCGGTTCAGGTGCATGGAGGTCCTGGGAAGATGCGTCTTTCAGATTTTAATTTTGTTTATGTGCGGTAAATGGTTATGTTTGGATTTTGATAAACTTGTGGCTGTGGTAAAATACACACTTCGGTATCAATGATCAAAGACAAATAGTATTTATTTCATACAAGAGAATCGTTGATCATGGTTTAACACAGTCAATTCTAACATTTAGAATGGGTGAAATTCTTTCTCTCCTTCACGAGGCAGTCGTAATGATGATTATTAGGCAAGAAGAAACCAATGGCCTTAAGACCTTCCACATATTCCATATTCCAATCTCGGGAAAGATTTAAACTTGAGACCTGCAAAACTTTTGTCCCTGGGGCAGTCATAAGGTCCCAAGTAGTTGTAATAAGAACTAAGCATTCCATTTAACATTGTAGTACTGTAATAAGAAAATTGTAGATTGAGATTCCTTTAATCAGATAACACAGGCATGCAATGAGCAGAAAGGATCATAAATAGCACTGTTAGCAGATAAATGAGAAAATAAATAATTTATGGAAAGGAAAGATGACCAATTAGGACAGAACCAATGATTACAAAAGGATGCACCAAACTATATTTATACATGTGTGTTTTCCAATTAACTTAAAGTGGATGCTTTATAAGGTGAAAGTACCTTTGCCATGTCTTTTCCCCCAAGTGAACTAAACTAAATTATGTATAACAGGTTCTCTTAAATTTATACGTGTCATACTTGTTTGTGTTTGAAAAAAAGAAGATAATGCTTAATTTTTTATTATGTACGTAGCAGGCATAGTTGCCTTTGAATTAGGCACTCAGGATTGAAACATTTCAATATTTATAGACTTGTTCGGTACAGTGGTATATGGAATTAGCAGTATTCGCAATTCTATAGTGGTCCAAGACTTTGTAAGACAGGTTGGATGTTATTGTGCCATTGTTAAACGAGATCCACTCCTCAATGCTTGCTGTAGAGTGAATATTTTCACTATATCACGGGGGAGAATGGAATGCAGGAAAATTGATTGAAAGCCTCACAAAGAATTCAAAAAAAATAAGATGTAAGCCTTCGAAAGTTGATTTCTTACAAAATGCAGGACTTTTCTAATGTAGTTTGATGCAGGGTGTATTGTGAAACTAATCTAAGACTCGTTTGATCCTATGTATAGTAATGAACAATGTGCAGAGATAGGATAGGTTGCTTTAATTAACTTTTTCCTTTTAAACTGATGAAATTTCACCTCCTGTTGTCAAACACAATACAACAGTTTAACGAACAATTGCATAGCCATAAAAATAGATTAGAGGTGTTAGAGTTTTAAACGCACAATCAAACTGAAATTAATGTGGAAACAAATAAAAGAGAAAGAAAAACACAAGAGTATTTTACTTGGTTTAGTAACTAGGATAAAATTCTTGTTACCTACATCCAATGGCAAAGAACCTGTAGATCCTTTATTAACACTAAAGTATCAACAGAATATTATAACAACATTCCTCAGGATTACAAGGCTAAACTTTCAACAAGAACAAAACTTAAAAATAACAGGTAAGCAAGAAAAACAAGATTTACAGGGTACAAAAGAGAACTACTATTTATCAATGTCAAGAACAGACATTACCCAACCTTCCACCTTTCTCTCACACAGTTCCTTACAGAGAATAGCCTCAAGAACACCAACGGGATCAAACCCGAGAGAGAGATGACCTCCACCTGCAATACCACATTAACAGGAACACAAAACACAGACCACAGAACAACCTATATAATCATCATTCAGTTTTCGCTCACCATACTCAACGTTTGTGCAGAAAATAGCAAACCCTAGCAGAGCTAGGTTACAGAAGAAAACACAAGATGAAAAGTAAGCAAATAGGAAGCTTCTGGAGTGTAAGAGAGAAAAGAAGCGTAAAAGCCAAAAATGAAAAAGGCACACACACTTTTTGCTGTTGCCCACAATTTAGCTTATATACTCTAGGTTAAAAACAAAACACACGGTTTCACTTAAAAGGTAAGCATAAAAGTTTATTGAGCTTCACAGGCCCAACAAACTCCACTTTGAAGCACAATAAGACAAAGCACAAATAGAAAGACACTAGGGACTATAGATTCAATGCATGACCAGAGGACATTAAGACACTAGGACACAGAAAAACAGAACAAACATATACAAAGAAAACCAGAACAAAACCTACAAAACAAGAAATTGCATTAACATTTCCAAGTAAACAATTAGAACAAAAATAACAGAGATAAGAGAAAGAAATCATTGCTGTTGGACTTTTAACAATTTCAGAGCATCCTTGAATTTGTTAAGAGGTACAAATTTAGTCAAAAATATCTGCTGGATTGCACACAGTGGATATTTTCTCCACTTTTACCTTATCACCTGCAATAATGTCTCTAATAAAATGTAATCTGACATCAATATGTTTAGTTCTTTCATAATAAGCACTATTCTTAGATAAATGAATAACACTTTGAGAATCACACATAATTTGTGGAATTCCATCTCCTAAACCAAGTTCATAAAATATTTCTTTCAACCATAGTGCCTCTTTTACAGTTTTTGACAGGACCATATACTCAGCTTCAGTAGTAGACAAAGCTACTATATGCTGAAGATTTGACTTCCAGCTAACAACATTTCCACCAATAGTGAAAACAATACCTGTTAAGGATCTCCTATTGTATAAATCAACCGCATAATCAGAATCACAATAGCCTTTCACAGAAAAATCATTAGATTCATTCCCAGTAAAATTCAAACAAAAATCAGAAGTGCCATTAAGGTATCTCAAAATCCATTTCACAACATTCCAGTGATCTTTTGAAGGTTTACTCATGAATCTACTCACAACACTAACAACATATGCAATATCAGGTCTAGTGCTAATCATTGCATACATTAGACTTCCAACTGCATTACAACATGACACATTTTCCATATAGGCAGATTCATCTTTATTTAAAACATCACATACAGATTTTAAACGAAAATGAGCAGCTAAAGGCAAACTAACAGATTTACAAAGATGCATAGAAAAGAGTTTAACAACCTTCTTAACATACACAGCTTGAGATAAAGATAATGTTCTTTCTTTTCTATTTCTTACTATATCCATGCTTAAGATTCTCTTAGCAGGACCAAGGATTTTCATATCAAATTCCTTCAGCAACATCTATTTCAATTTGTTAATGCATTCAATATCATGGGAAACAATTAGCATATCATCCACATAGATCAATAGATAAGTATATTTATTTCCATTATCTTTCTTATAATAGACACAATGATTATACTTACATCTAATAAATCCATGTGAAAGAACAAAATCATGAAACCTTTTATACCACTGTCTGGGTGCCTGTTTTAAACCATACAGGGACCTTTTCAGCAAGGAGACTTTGTTCTCAAAACCTTTTTGTATGAAGCCTTCAGGCTGCTCCATATAGATATGTTCATCTAAGCTTCCATGCAAAAAAACAGTTGTAACATCAAGTTGTTCTAATTCTAAATCAAGAATATCAACAACAGATAAAATAAGCCTAATAGAAGTATGTTTAACAATAGGAGAGAAAATTTCATTGTAATCTACTTCTTCTACCTGTGAGTAGCCTTTGGCTACTAACCTGGCCTTCTCTAAACCTGAGACTTTAGGCTTCAGCTGGAAGACCCATTTGCATCCAATGATCCTTTTGTTCTTGGGTCTGTCCACAAGAACCCAAGTCAAATTCTTCTTTAATGAGGAAATTTCATCCTTCATTGCTTTCAGCCATCCTTTTCCAGATTTTATGTTCATTACCTCTTTGTAAGTTGTTGGTTCTTCTTGTTCAACCATTTCAGCAACTTGCAAGGCAAAAGCAACAAAGTCAGCATGAGCAAACCTGCTAAGAGGCCTTATATTCCTCCTAACTCTATCTCTAGTTAGAAGATAATCATTGAGGTTGAAGTCCTTTTGATTTTCTTCACTAGTTTGTTGATCATTTGCAAGCTGATCAGGTGTATCTCCTTGATCTTCAGTTTCATCATGATTCTGAACAAGTTCAGAATCATCACAACCAATGGTGTTCTCCACCTGCAACTGGACATTTCCAGGTTTTTGAACCTGTCTAGAATCCTG
Organism: Glycine latifolia; assembly: GCA_013407115.1. Taxonomy (NCBI): domain Eukaryota; kingdom Viridiplantae; phylum Streptophyta; class Magnoliopsida; order Fabales; family Fabaceae; genus Glycine; species Glycine latifolia. The sequence goes on along the minus strand of CM023948.1, from coordinate 12,803,405 downwards.
CACAACATCTTTATAAATGTCAGTTCATCAAATACAACATTTCTGCTAACAACACATTTATTTTCAGATATTAACTAGAGTTTATACCTTTTTGTCCCTGCAGGATAACCTACAAAGATAGATTTAAGAGCCTTAGGGGCTAACTTATCCTGTTTAGAGTGAACATAAGCTAAATAGCCAAAGGGTTTCGGATAACTCAGGTTAGGAGGCTTACCATACCATATTTCCATGGGAGTTTTGAAATTGATAATAGATTAAGGTGACCTGTTTATAATATGACAAGCATTAGAAACAGCTTCTGCCCAAAAAGATTTCTTAAGACCAGAATCAGCAAGCATGCATCTAACCTTATTTAAAATAGTTATATTCATTCTTTAAGCAATGCCATTTTGCTGCCAGCACAAGTTCTATGTCTTAAAATACTACATTGTTTGCAGAAATCATTAAATTGGTTATTACATAATTCCAATCCATTATCAATTCTTAATGCTTTAACCTTCTTTCTTGACTCAGTTTCCTCTTGGACTTTCCAGTCTTTAAAACAATCAAAAGCTTGATCTTTTTGTTTTAAAAAATAAGTCCATACACGTCTAGAATGAGAATCAATCATAGAAAGAAAGTAATGACAACCAGAAAGTGAACTAGGAATATTAGGTGAACCCCACAAATCAAAGTGTATATAATCCAAGATATTTTTAGTTTCATTCTTTCCTATTTGAAACTTTAATCTGTGAGATTTTCCCAAAACACAAGTTTCACATAAATCAATAGGAGAAAATATTTTAAAACTTAAAATACCTTGTTTATATAACTCTTGTAATCCTTGATTACTAATGTGACCTAGCCTTTTATGCCAAAGAGAAGTCTCATTAGGCTTCCTACTGGCACTACAAGACTCAGGTCCTAAAGCTTCTCCATCTAGAAAATACAGACCATTATCTAACATCCCTTTTATAAGAACTATGGATCATTTAACCACTTCTAGAGTTCCTTGAAAACTCCTAAAACTGTATCCACTCGTGTCTAACATTCCTAGAGATATTAGGTTTCTCCTAAGGTTAGGGACCCATCTCACATCCTTGAGAACCTTAACAGTCCCATCTCTCATCCAAAACCTAACAGCTCTAATTCCTTCTACTTGACAGGTTTGGTTATTTTCCATCATCACCTTTCCACCTTTAGTAGTCTTAAAACAGATTAACCAGTCATTTTCAGGTGTCATATGATATGTATTTCTAGAATCCATCACCCATTCCTTCTCACAAGAAGCATTAGACACAACTAGAACTTCACTATCCTCAAAACCACTAGTCAGATTAGTATAATCTGTCCTATTCCCATTATTTTGACTTTTTCCTTTTTCTGGACAATTTCTCCTAATGTGCCCATCCTTATGACACAGCCAACAAGTCACATTTCCTTTAACAGGTGGCTTATTCTTATTTTCAGTATTGTTCTTTCCTTTTTCTTTTCCTTGAAATTGACTCTTTTTACTAAACTTCTTTTTAATAAACAATCCCTCTGCAATGACCTTCTTATTTACTACCATTTCTAGTTCTTTAGACTTTAAGGCTCCTATTACATCTTCTAATGACAAAGACTCTCTTCCATACTTAATAGTAGATTTCACATCCTTGTAGGAATCAGACAAAGCATTTAGAAGAATAATAGCTTGGTTTTCATTAGTAATCTTTTCATCAATATTAGCAAGACTAATAGCTATCCTTTTAAACTCATCCAAATTATCATCTAAAGATTTACTAGATTCCATTTTGAAACCAAACAGTTTTTCTTTTAGATATATTTTGTTTGAGAGAGATTTAGTCATGTATATAGATTCCAATTTTAACCAAATACCAGCAGCAGTAGTTTCATCATTAACTTGTCTAAGAACATTATCACTCAAATGCAGAATTAACAGACTAAAGGCAGTTTCAAGAATATCATTTTTATCAGTTTCAGATAAAGATAAAAGTAAATCTTTCTCACCACCAAGTGCTTTATAGCACTTTTGATGTACCAAAACAATCTTCATCTTCTTGCGCCACATGTTGAAGTCTCCTTTCCTGTCAAACCTCTCCACCTCCACTCTAGATGACATTCTTGAGTGTCTGAGGGTCTGAGGTAGAACCTGTGCACCAGAGCCTAAAATGCACAAAGAAGACAGCAACACAAGAACCAACCAAAGCTCTTGATACCACTTGTTAGAGTTTTAAGCGCACAATCAAACTGAAATCAACGCGAAAGCAAATAAAAGAGAAAGAAAACCATAAGAGTATTTTACTTGGTTCAATAACTAGGATAAAATTATTGTTACCTACATCCAAGGGCAAAGAACATGTAGACCTTTTATTAACACTAAAGTATCAACAAAATATTACAACATCATTCCTCAGGATTACAAGGCTAAACTTCCAACAAGAACAAAGCCTAAAAATAACAGGTAAGCAAGAAAAACAAGATTTACAAGGTACAAAAGGGAACTACTCTTTATCAATGTCAAGAACAGACATTACCCAACCTTCCACCTTTCTCTCACACAGTTCCTTACAGAGAATAGCCTCAAGAACACCAACATGATCAAACCCGAGAGAGAGATGACCTCCACCTACAATACCACATCAACAGGAACGCAAAACACAGACCACAGAACAACCTATATAATCATCACTCAGTTTTTGCTCACCATACTCAACATTTGTGCAAAAAAATAGCAAACCCTAGCAAAGCTAGGTTACAGAAGAAAACACAAGATGAAAAGTAAGCAAATAGGAAGCTTCTGGAGTGTAAGAGAGAAAAGAAGCGTAAAAGCCAAAAATGAAAAAGGCACACACTTTTTGCTGTTGCCCACAATTTAGCTTATATACTCTAGGTTAAAAACAAAACACACGGTTTCACTTAAAAGGTAAGCATAAAAGTTTATTGGACTTCACAGGCCCAACAAGAGGGATACATAATCATTATGTCTTTTCCCCCATCTAATATTAAAGAAAGGTAGTAATAATGCAATATTTTACTCTATATACTACTTTTGAAATTCTGGTTAGCTCTAGTGTTTGGTGAACATTATTATAACCATGATTGTTGTAACTCATAATTTCAAGTTACTTAGTTCTAGCTGTATATGAAATCAAGTATGAAATCTTGGGTTTGGAAATTTTCAGCTATATATATCTGTCATCACTTTATTGATCAGAGGCTTGCTTGCACCTAGATGCTCTAAATCATGCAATGAGCATGTTAGACTATACATAGCAGTGGTAAATGAGTAAATTAACGAAAGAATGAGTCAATGTTTTGACAATTGAAATATCTTCCAAAATAAGATATTTCTATTGCTATGATGGAGATGTTCATTTTGTCCAACGACAAATGCTAATGTGAAGGATAAAGGGATGACATAGCATATATATACTTTTTCAAATACATCCTTCCCCAAATCGAGTAGGTACAAATAAAAGTCCCTATACTTTTCCAAAAAGTAAATCATAATTATATTTTGTTTGTACAAGAAGTATGAAAATAAATAAGCCACATGATTAGTACCAGAATCAATCATACACAACATATTCTATGAAGCTCTTCTATATTGGGACAGTCACAGATGTTCAATATATTCTCAGACGCACAAACTAAAATTCCTATGCACACGGTCTTCAATTATGGTAGACATTCCAAATCCAAAGTGGTCAACTTGGGGAGTATAGTGTTGAAACTATCATCATCACCGCTGTAACTCACTGCAAATATCTCCTTTGTAGGTTTTGAAGTTGTGGCACTAACCCTGGTGTCAGGAACGTCTCTATTGCATGACATTCTTAGATAGAAAATCTCTGTTGGAGTTAAGAAAACATCCCGCTCAAAGACAGATTGTGTTAAATAAACAATATCCTCCTTGCATATGGCAGTTAAACTTTCCAAACAAACAAGTTCCAAAGATTTGAGGTTTTGGATATTAGTGCATAAGGAACAAGATACACAGAACAAGGTCTTCAGTTTTGTGCAATAACTAATGAAAATCTCCTCCAAAGAAGGACAACCATTAGATGACAGAGCAGTACACAAGCATTTTCATTGATCATTGCGAGTTATAAACAATTCTGCAAGATGTCTTGGCAGTAAATAGGGTAATTCATCTTAATCTCCAAACCATACTCTTCGACGCTTAAATTCAACATAAACAAAATCCAACAAAAAACAAGTTTGAGGTCCATAACCACTGTGCTGGATTTCTCACACGTAACGGTTGTAGTTATCCTCATCGAGAAAGATTCCTGCAAACCATTGAAGCATAGTCATCCCTTGTACATCTTCTATGTTTATACCTGAACAGCATATATCCAAATATTGCATATTGGTCAAACCGGCTAGTACACTTCCTGGTAGTTGTATAAATGTTGAATTCTCATCCTGGAACATAACAAGCCATTTCAAGTTTGTTAGACTTTCCAAGCCTTAGGGTACTTAGAGGATCGAACAACGTGAAATGTCCAAACATGACAATGCATATAGTTCTCCAAGTGGAGGTATATACTCCAATTTTGAACATCCACGGAGCACTAAAGAAGTAAGAGACCTCAAGTTAGATAGTGAATTTGGCAAAGACGTTAACTCATTATTTTTTGATAAATCAAGTACCGCCAAAGCACTTATGTGTGTGAAAAAACAATTGGGAATATGGCTGATGCAGTTATGAGATAAGATGAAGGTGGACAAGCGTGAGCAATTAGGTGATATGCCCTTTGTGATTTCTTCTATCATGTTACCTGCCAAAGAAACTACTTCCAATTCAACTGTCTATTCCTGCATGAGAGGTATCTTCCTCAACTTTTCATGGCATTTTACCATGCAAGTGTGACTCTGGTTCATGATATGGCATGCCATGTTTGTTCCTCACTAGACCATGCATTCGTAAAACGTCAAGTTCATCCATCAATAAAGAATGGTCCATGAGTTTATCCACTCTGGCATGCCCCTCATAAAATATTTCCTCCAACCTCCTTTTTTCATTTAACAATCCACTCTAAACAAGCATCATAACCAAACCTTTTTCTTCAATACCAGGTGACAGTGCACAATATAAAAAACATTTTTGTAGATCCTTTTCAATTAAATTGTCATATCTACGTTTTAGTACGGTTAAGACTTGTTCCTTCAATTCTTCTCCCATTTCAAATATATAAAGTTTATTCAATGCATGTCTCCACCAATGGATGTCATTTTTCCCATTCATTAATCCAGTCATCACACTGATTCCAAGTGGTAAGTCATCGCATTTCATAACAGATCTTGCAATCTCTAGTACATGAGGGGGAAGTGTTGCATGTGTTCCACAGTGTCCAAGTTTTAGCAAAAATAACTCACAATCTTGGTCTTCTTTTACTTCATGAGAAAGAGTGTGGACATTGTTATGGTATTACTTGGTAGGCAATTCATTTGTCGACACATATGTTTCAAACGAGTTGTAATAATCAATTTAATGCCATTAACTTTAAGAGGAATCCCCACCTTTTGCAGATCAATATATTCCCAAACATCATCCAAAATAAGTAGTATTTTTTTCTATGTTCTCCAAGGCCAATGACAAAATAGCTTCTCTAGTTCTCTCATGGTCTTGCTAAAGCTTTACCCCTGCAATGTGATGTTGCAATTTGGAAATGGTGAAATCATGGGACACAGTGACCCAAAAGACATCCTTGAAAATTGTCTTTCTTTTAATCTCATTCTCCGTATAAGTTGCTAGGAATGCTTTCCCCACTCCCCCATTCCATTTATGCCAATGATGAAGACCTGATCATCCTCCGGAAGATGCCACATCTTAACATTTTCCTAAAAACGTTCGCCAACAAATTCATTTGACAACACCTGAGGCTTCTCTTCCTTATACCATTTCACTTGGTCAGTCAATAGTGGTATCTCCTTCAGCACATAGAGATCAAACTGATCCATTGAGTTTTTAATATCAACGGCTCTTTTCTTCAAGTCCTGCAGTATCTTTAACCAATAGTTAGCACCACTCTTGAGCTTCTTGCCGCGACACTGCAGTCATTGTAATTGTTTCTTAATGTCGTCTTCCTCACTTGTTAGATCGGAAACCAATTGGTTTATGTTACTCATCTCACTTTGGAAAGGATTCTGCTACCCAACCTGTTTTTGTCATTTTGTCATAGCGCATCATAAAACAAAACTCTATGTTTTATTTAGAGGGAAAAAAAACACAAACTCAATGAACTGGTAATTAAAATGCATACCTGCTAATAAAGCTACTGATTGAGTATTGTTTAGATGGTTAATCGAACCACCAACACTATCAATCATTTCGTAGGCCCCTTCAGCCACTTCAATGTAACATGAAATGGATTAAAAATAATCTAGTCATCTTTTTTAAACTTCAACAGAAATCAAGAAGAGAAAGTAAGTAAAATGGTAATGGTGCCGCTAACCTATTATTACCTCAAAATTAGATGATATAGATTACTTAGTAATAAAGCATATAATCAGGGAAAGTTTCATGAGACAACTCTCTGTCTGTCTGTCTCTCTCTCCCACACACACGCAACAAAATAATAAAATTAAGGACTGAAAATTAAAAACGAAACTAGGTTGTGTGACCCAAAAATAATAAAAGCACGTACATGTGTGAAGAGAAGGAAAACTGGAAAAGAACACAACGAATTGGTAACCAGAATATGTAAATATACCTCCTAATAAAGATGTTGATTATATTTTTGTTTGATGGTTAATTGAACCACCAATAGTATCAATCATTTCGGGAGCACCTTCAGCCACTTCATTGAAACATGCTATGGATAAAAATAAAATAAGGAGCAAGTCTCACATAATTTTATAATTTTCAACAAATTTCAATTAATAATAAAATAAAAAAGTGTGTTATTAATATTTTTTTTCCTTGATAGCTGGATAACATACATGCATACTTATATAAGCACACACGCATGTATTATTATTATTATTATTAACACATAATAACCTATGAGGCTATGATCAAGGTATTAGGCAACCTTGTGGCCATACCTTATTAATGAGTGTTGTTTTGCAATGAAAGTGCCCCTTCTATGTCTTTTCACAAGTGTATTAAACTAAACTATGTATATTGGATTTGTTAAGTAGTTAAGCTTATACATCATACGTGTGTCATACTTATATGTGTTTCAAAAAGAGAAAATAAAGCTCTTTTTTTTTTTGGGTGCAGCTTTTGTTCTTATGTAGCAGGCGTAGTAGTTGCCCACGAATTAGGTTTTGGTTGCGATTTAATTTGACGCCTTTTACTGCTTATATTTTTTTTATGCGGAGAAGTTAAGTTAGTTGTACCTTGTAATGTAGTCATGGCATTTATAGCTTCTTGCGAATTATTTGAAGTGGATATGATATTGTTCTGAATATCAGGATCAATGGAGGAGCCTATACGAACGCTTTTCCCTTGAATTCGATCCACATGTGCTTTAATTCTTGAAACACCTGCTTTAAACTTGAGTCCACACTGCTTGCACTTCAACATACCGTTTTCTTCTTTGCTAACTTTATTCCAGTACTGCTCATCCTTAGGCCTACCCATTATTAAGATATTTCTTGAACTGAACACAAAAAATTAAATTTAAATATTTATGCACGTTTTTTTAACATGTATAGGAATGAAAGATGAGTATACAAAATTTACAATGACTCACCCATTCTATTCCAACAAATTAAATTAAATTCCTTTAATATGTAAGCACGTGTATGTAGTATGTGTGACTTTATAAATTATGTTGCATATTTTTCTTACAAATATATTAGATTTGATATATATAAGGAACATGAGATATAGCATGTCTATTGTGCTCCTTTAATATAAGTATATATTAACATGTAGAGTTCTTTGCAACTACGGATATCTCATATCACAATATTTCTTATTATCACAATATTTCTTATTATTAGATCAGAAACCCTTAGATTTTAGTTTTGGTTTGATAATTTTACTATGTCTAATATGTTTAATAGATAAGACATTTATATTGAATGTTTTAAATTAGGTACCTGTGAGATATAATCTTAGCCTTTTTCATGCTTAGTGATTGATTAAGTAAGAAGTGGATGAACTATTCTTATTTTCTAAGTTTCTTAAGAACTTACTTTTACTTGAAATTTGACTATCAGCATCGAATTAATCTAATCGATTGTCTTCTTTAATAATCGAATGCTCAAGTTAGTTTAATAAAAAAGAAAGATCTGCAACTTAGGATAATCAATTACTTTATTTAATAATCGATTACTTAGTTTTTGGAAATAAAGAAAATCTTTGTGTAATTTTATAATCGATTACCCACATATTTCTATTATAAATATATAAATAAATCAATAGTGTATTTATTTAAAAGTAACTCATTGTTGCTTCTAATTCAAATTAGATTTGCCCCAAACATAATACAAAACTGATTTCAGATTCCAAAAATACGTTTGAGATCTCAAAACTTACCTTAAAATACAAAACTGATTTTTTTTAATATTTATCAATTTTGTATTTATTTTATATATTTATCCTTTTCATATTATTTATTTGATATTTTATATACTTTTTATAATTAGGTGATAAAATTTATTACTATAAGATATATTATTTTTCATTAATAAAATAGTGCAATTTTAAGATGTGTAAATCATTTAAGTATAATTTTTATTATTTATTTTAAAATTTAAGAAAAATAAGTTTGCACCTATTTTTCATTAAAAAAAGTATAATATTCTTTTTTTAGAGTAATGAAATTTGAATTTCACCCCCTGTTACCCCTAGAAAGCTATAAAAAATAGTATAGAACTCAAATTTCATAACTCTATAAAAAGACTATTTTGATGAAAATATTAGTGATAAAATCACATTTAACTAAAGATTCTTTTTGTATAAATCCTAAAAATTAAAACCTTGGGATGATAATACATGAATTGGAAAAAATATTACTATATTAATATTAAAAAATATTTTTAAGTTCAAGATAATATTATATTGCAAATCTTGATTCCTGGGCATTAACTTTTTTTTTTCCTACAGAAGAAAAAATACAGACTTGGGTGGCAAGTGGCAAGTGGCAACTTTGTGTATAGCCCTACGTAAAAGAGTTAACCTCAACATGATGTGCTGTGTCCACATACACATAAGCAAGTACCAACTAAGGATAAATTGTGATTATAAGGGCAGTGCTGAATTCAGATCGATCATGGTTTTATACATGAAGAAATAAATACATTGCGTTATGTAACAAATAGCCTAATTTACAAAGAATAGCCAGCAAAATCATGTTAGGAAAATGAGATTTACACAACAGGAAATGCATTGGCAGGTAGGTGTCTGTCTGTGTTGAGTGAGTCATGTCACTCAAACGTTCCAAGGCCCAGTTTTATTTTGGGAGAACACAGTAGTTGAGTTGTGATCTCTACTCCTCCAGCTACTCTGAGACTCATTGAAGAAACTGGAACTATCTTGGCTCCCAAAAGCCATCCTCCTAAACATTCTGATTTGTGCAGATTGCTGCGCAGAATCAAACACCGAACTCTGCCCCGGTTTCATTCCGTTATTGAGATCCGTAAACTCATCCAAGGAATCTAAAGCTCTCACCACCTGGGAGCCAGGAGGGAAGCAAAGCATGCACAATAAGTATCTTTAAATTCACAACAAATATATATGCTTCCCTGCATGGCATGCTCTAGTCCAGAGAATAACATTACCTGACTCATGCGTGGTCTCTTCACCGACGAGTGGCGTACACAGGCTGCAGCAGCCTCGATCATCCGAAACATTTCATTTCTATCGTAGTTCTTTCCCAGTCTTGAATCCACCAAAATTTCAAAGTCCTCATTGTCAAGTGCTTCCGTCAGCAGAGGCCGAGCCTGGAAATAGGTATGCAAATTATTAAAATGAGCAATTTAAATTTTAATGTGCTTGGGATTCCATTCCCTTGGGATTCAAAGAAAACAAGGAAAAAATTGTGGTGTTTGGTGGTGCTCTGTGTATACATTTTAAATTCTCTGTTTCCACTGATAATCGTAATTACTTTGATTTTATTTTGTTTCTGGTTTTCAGAATTTTTAAATGATGAAAACATGATTTGTTGTTTTACAATATCTGAACCTACTAAGCCATGTCAAATAATAATACAGGAATCCTTCACTAAACTACTACTACTACTACTACTACTAATCAAACATATATTAGGGGAAATTTGTGACTCACCCATTCAACCAGGCTCTCATCACCAATTGGCTGAGATGCATCTACCGGCTTCCGACCTGTAATTAGTTCCAAAAGCACAACCCCAAAAGAATATACATCAGATTTTTCAGTAAGTTTCCCACTTGTCGCATATTCTGGTGCCATGTACCTGGCAATTTAGACCATTATTCCCATTAGGTATACTCAGAATAGGAACAGTTCATACTTGAGTGATATCAGTATCCAAAAGACTAAGTTTCACATGTCAAAAAAGGGCCTAAAACAAGGCATAATAGATCAAAGATCAATAAATAATATCCATACAAGATACAACTTCAGAGGAACAAAATTAAGGTGATAGTCAGAAAACATAATAAAACTGAAGGGCTAATAATAGGATTCCATTAAAAAACACTAAATTATGTGACTCAAGCTACATTATAGACAAAGAACCTACCCAAAGGTTCCCATTACACGTGTAGTTACATGTGTATTTGAATCTAATGCCAATTTTGCAAGCCCAAAGTCCGAAACCTGATGACCAAATTATACCAAAAATAAGATAAAGTCAATAAACAAAATAATTGAAGATGCCAATACAGCACAAGTTGGCATTTAAGCATGAATCAATTTACTAAACAGACTTCATAAAAAATTTCAAAATGTATTCCACATCAGAGGTACAGATTATAAAAGTAGCTTACTTGAGCTTCATAGTTGAGATCAAGCAGAATGTTTGATGACTTAATATCTCGATGAATAATGCGTGGATGGCCTGATAAATTAGTTAAAAAGAAATAAGAATATAAACTGTGTAATATGCTATAAAAATAAAAAAGACAAAGTGTAAAAGCATAAGTAATTCAATATGAATGTGCAATCAACAATAAATTCAATAATGCAACCATATCTGTTGTTACTTGTTAGCATCTTAATTGTGGTTGCAAAATTTCTACAGATCCCCTTGTACTTAGTTTAAAGAAAAATATATATTTCAAAAGAATGCCTCCAAGCATAAAAGGAACATGTAATGCCATGGAAACACCCTATCTTCTGTGGATAATTATACTCTTGAGTTGAGAATACTAAGAAAAAGAAGAAACTTACAGTCTTCATGCAAGTAAGCTATTCCACGTGCTGCACCAGCAGCAACCTTGACTCTAGTAGGCCAATCTAGAACGGGTCTATTTTCACCTGCAAAAATTTAAATTTACTGGTCATGTTTTAGATCAAATTTTAGATGAACTATAAAGTCCTTAAACCTAAAACATGGATTTATAACAATGATGGGAACTTATTGAACAACCTACTTGGATTGTAAATTCAAGGGCAACAATAATGGTGACAATAATGAATTCATGGAAAAACAATAAATTATGTGTTTCTATGACCTTAGTGAATACTGATAAAATATATAGTCCATAATTTTTCAATATTCTTGAAGTTCACCACTCAACATCATCAACATCAACAGCACCTTTAACCCAAGTTAATTGGGATCGGTGGTAGATGAACCCAATGATAAGTCGAAAATAAGACAAGAGAGAAAAAAAAAAACTAAAATAAAAGAAGGGTGAAAGGAAGAAGGGAGAAAAGAGGAGGAAAAGGACTAAAACAAGGGAACAAATGAAACATAAAACTACTAAAGGAGGAGGGTTGGCGTCAGGTGTTACAAACCGGCCGTAAAAAACCAGCTATTTTAATGTGAAGTTCACCACTGAAATATTAAAATTAAAAATAATTTAAAAAGAAGGGTTCAAATCATTCGTTATCACACAAATAAATTATCTTCATTAATGATACTTCTCCCATGATTTATCAAAAGGATATATCAAACATATGTTTGTTGGATACCTGTTTGTGTGACACAACCTTAGTACAAACACTAATGAAACCTCGAACACAAGTATGTGTCCATTTTATTTTGGCTCTAGCATGGTGAGATGCAGCATAGTTGCATAGACATGACATGGACATTTAAAAACAATTAAGCATAGCTCTGTTATAAAAAAATATAAAAAATGAATATAAGGCAGGGGTGCTACTTGGAGGAGTTCATTAAGATTTTTTTAAAGAAAATGTCAACAGAAATGATGATCCATGTTTTCTGGAAGGGGGCTACAAAATAAATAACAAATATTGGTACATATGACATATGTCAAGATTTTGTAAATGTTGAAGTTTATGTATAAAATTATGATTACACATTCACACCTCATTTCCACTCTCTAAAAAGGGATGTCAAACACTCATTCTCCTTTTAAAAATTGATAAGTCCCTGTGTCAGTGTATATATTTTATAGCTTGTTTTGTAAATTGGTGATGAATTCATTATTTTTGTTTATTCAAATTATTTAATCAGAGATATCTATCTTACCGTGGAGATGGTAGTGAAGAGTATCGTTGGGAACATAGTCATATACAAGCAATCTCTGATGCTCGGATATACAGTAACCAACCAAAGAAACCAGATGACGATGATGTACTCGGCTAATAATCTCAACTTCTGCCCTGAATTCACGTTCCCCTTGCCCACCACCAACTTTGAGCTGTTTCACAGCTACTTCTCTTCCATCTATGAGCAAACCTTTATAAACACAACCAAATCCACCTTCTCCCAACAAATTTTGTGCTGAAAACCCATTTGTAGCTTGGATAAGTTCTTCATATGTGAACCATGATCTTGAACTACTTACTCCACCAGGCTCTGATGGAGAATATACAAAATCACTACCAGAACCACTACCTAAAAAGTTGGCTGGAGACTGCGGCCTCAAGAATAATGTACCTAGAAGAGAATATCAATGTTTAAAAGAATTATTCTAGTGTCCATTTACAGATAAGTTGTAGCTGATGGAGATTAATACATTGACATTGGACTTCTGGTTTTTAATGAAAATTTTAAGAACTGAAATTGCAGGACTTCTCTGATTCAATTTGAAGTATCCAGGAACCAAAATCCATTATATCTGAGATTATCTAATCCAAGTTTAAGCACAACTGGGAAAATCCTTTGATATTTATCTCAATAAAAAATTATCAAGGTTAACAACAAACAACTTGCAAGAACCAGCAAGATTATATATTCCTAAATTCTAATAGTTGGTAGTACATAACATAATGCAATACCTGAATTGTGGGATGAGGTAAATGGAGAAGGAGCAGCATAACCACCTCTTGATCCTGTTCCCTTCTTCTTTTTCTTCTGTACAAACCACACGGCCATAACAAGAAGGCTGAGGAAAATAAAACCAACTACAATTCCAATAGCCACAGATCCTCCAGTGCTCAACCCTCCTGACTGTGAAGGTGTGTTGTTTGAAGACATACTGTTAGTACCATCATTAGTTGGTCTAGCAGTGGGTTTTTCGGTTGGAAGAGATGGTAGTGACACCGTAGGACCCTGGGCCGTTGTTGTACTAGTTGGAGGGTCAGGCAAAGTAGCTGGAGGTGAAGATCCTGAAGTGTCTGAAGGAGGAATTGAAGGCAATGTGGATGGTGGGGGAACATCAGAGGAAGGAGGTCTAGGAGGACTTTCAGAAACTGATGGAGAGGATGCATGTGAAGGAGGAGTTTTTGGTGGACTTTGTTTCTGTGGAGGGGTACTAGTGGATGGTGGCCTAGGAACATTGGCTGGAGGAGGAGGAGACGGCGAAACCGGTCGAGAAGGAGGTGGAATTGTTGTGGGAGGTGATTGAGGAGGAGGGGAACCACCTGGTGGAGATGGTGGAGACAAATTTGGAAGGGAAGGTGGAGTTTCAGCTGGAGGAGGGGCAGTGGTAGCTGGTGGTGAGGGGGGAGATGTTGTAACTGGTGGTGTTGGAGATGTTGGTGGCAATGGTGGTGGAGAATCTGGTGGTGAAGGAGGGGGCAGAGTTGGTGGTGGAGAGAGTGATATGGAAGGAGGAGGGGTTACAGGCACTTCCTGAGGAGGAGAAGGAGGTGGAGCTGAAGGTGATGAAGGAGCAGGGGCATTGGGTGTTTGTATTTGATTAGGCTGAGGAGAATTGGGAGGTGAAGGTGATGTGGATGAATTTGTTGAAGAAGATGAAGAAGGTGGTGGTGATAAAATACCACCAAGTGCTGGAGGCACTGCAACAGGGGAAGCATTTGGGGAAGGGTTTGTTGAAGCCATCACTGCACAAATCTTCCCTCAAGAACAAAATGTACTAGTTAAAATTAAACACTTTCATCACCACTTCTTTGATGATACCTTCCAAAACCACTCACTAAACACTCCAATCTCCAATCTTTTCCCAGAATCAAACTTCATCACAACACCCCAGATCAAGCATCAACTTAACATTTTTCAGATCAAACCTTCCACAAGCAATGCTCAATTCCTTAAAACAACACAACCACGAAGACAAACCTAATTTCTTAAGAAAAAAATAACTTAACTTTGGCAAAGAGCAAAAAGTCAATACCCACAAACTACTTTCAAGAAAGCCAATACTAATTTTGTAGGGTACAACACCTGACAAAAAGCAAATTCAGTGGGGGAAAAGAAACCCAGCTCATGCAAACAAAACCTTTATGCAAATCAAGGAGCATCTAATCTTCAAGAATTATTATGACCCAGATTTGTCATTGGCTCATTGCTCAAACACACTGGAGAAGCCAAAATGTATCATACCCAGATCTCCAAAACTCGGCAATGAACTAAAAATGCAACCTTCAGCAAAGAGGGTCTTTGCATGTACAAAAGAAAGGAAGCTTGAGAAGACTCCACAGGAAAAAGCTGATTTTGCGGAATATGACAATAGTGGCACACACAGAACAGCACACACCACAATATGTGCAAAGGAGAACGTGGAGACGACTTTCAGAATAGGCACCGTTTCACAGTCTCTCTCTATCTCTCTATGTCAGTCCTTCTTCTCACTCACATGCACTAGCAATGGGAAAACGTCGTGTCCCAATTGAAAATTGGGGACAAACCAATCATTCAACCATATGCTTTTATTTTTGTTTTTACTTTTTTTTTTTCCAATTCGAGGGAGGAAAGTGGTTCTGATGTTTTATCACTTTGCCACTTTATTTTTGTTGAGGAAAAATCCCACTAACAAGTTGATTTGAGTATACTTTATTTAAAATAAATTGGAGTAGTAAGTTTTATTTATGATTTTATAACTTTTTTAAAATTAACC
The DNA here is from genome assembly GCA_013407115.1 of Glycine latifolia. Lineage (NCBI taxonomy): Eukaryota > Viridiplantae > Streptophyta > Magnoliopsida > Fabales > Fabaceae > Glycine > Glycine latifolia. Next base: position 12,788,048 of record CM023948.1, on the reverse strand, counting down.
AATAATAAATATGTTTAAAAGTGTTTTATTAGCATTTTTTCCTATTGAATTGTTAATTTGCTGACATGAAAAGTATTAATTCATTAATACACTCTTTCTGGTTTTATATTACACCTTTTAGTAGTATTAATTAATAATTATTAGAAATTAAAACACAACATGTGTGAGTCATTAAATGAAAAATAAAATTTGAAAACTTGTTATTTTTAAGAGTATTTATGGTACATATTTGTTTATATGAGTTATTTGTTATAATTTTATGAAATCTTACACATATATTTAAGTTATGTTTGATAAGATATTTAAATTAATTTGTAGCATTTTTTACTTCATGAAAAATTTATTTGACAATTGGATAAGTAAATTTATTTTAGTAATTTTTAACGTTTTTTTTAAAAAGTACTTAAACTGATATTTTTTTAAAATGCTAACTTTTAGTTTTTCATATTTTTTTTTTCATTTTTATCCTTTATATATTTATTAATTTTCCTTATTATCTTTTTAAAATAAATTATAATATTATTATTTTTCTATTATTTTATTTTTTTAACTACTTAAATAACTAATTTTATCAAATACTTCTAATTTAATAGATTAATTTTTCAAAAGCTTTCACCTATCCCCTACCTTTCCCATAACAGTTGTGAGTTCCGGTTTTCAGTATTTTTAAAGATTCTTTCCTATTTTGGTGAAATATTTCGTGACATTCTATTCCTCTTATCTCTTTGATTTTTTTCACTTTGTTGGTTCTAAAGAATAATGTTTCTTGTCCTCAGCAGAAATCGCCATGTCTCTTTTGATGGCTTAAATTTTTTCTAAAGAGTATCTCAAAAAGTTTTTGTGTATAATCATAAAACAAATTAAGAAATAATAATAGTGATATGCAGAACAGAATCAAGGGCCAATTGGTTAGCTATTAGCTTGTGTACTTGTAGTCGATTAGGAGTTTAATTATCAATCTGTTACAACAGTTTATTGTTCTCTGTTATAAGTACAATCACTGTTTAATTTTACATAGTGGATTTTCTTGATGATAAGAGTTTTATTTCTTCCTCTGATCACAGCTCTCCAAGTTTTCTTTTATTCGGGTCAATCCCTACTCCAATTTCCAATTGAAGTCTGATTCCTAAGAAACTCATTCTTAATTGTAATTTTTTTTATTATAATTGCAACTTTATCATTTATAATTTACCCCCAAAAAATCCATTTGATAAAAGAATATTTTTGGCATTTTAATTCATTTTTCAAAAGAAGTTGTTTCTTCTTTTTTTTAATTATAAGGTGAGTACATCCTCATCCTCACACACATGCAACCAAATAAAATTTCGGAAACAAGTAAATTACAATAAGCAGTACTCTACTCTACAATAATAATAAAAATGATTTTATTATAGTTGGAGAGTAGTGGCATAGAATGTTGCACTGATTGGCTGTGATTGTGAGTTATGGTTGGCATTAAATATAAAAGTCTAGTAAGTGAAGAAGAAGCAAAGCAAGAGCATTAGTTGGAATAGTCAGAGGTTGATTCTAACTTCTATTTATTCTATTATTGTATTCGATTCTTGAATCTCATTCTTGCCATTGTCATCATTTCTACCAAAATCCATCACACACACTGCAAAAAGGGAAATAGTTCTCAAAATCACAAATGCAATGACATGATGAAGTTGTCCAATCAGTATTGTTTATAGGCACATAATTCTTCAAAGCAAAGTTTGCAGTTTGTTGAGCTAGTATATTTTAATTAGATGGCTTGCTTGCTTGCTGTCGCATTAAAAAATATAATGGTTTACTTGCTCTCTTTGCCAACTTTTCAAATATGTAAAGAAAAAAAATTAAAGAAAGAAAACTATTAATAACGTGTTTGATATTTCGTCAATAAGAATCACTAAACAAGTAAATAAAAAAGTAATAAGTAATACTACACACTTAAATAAAGTTACTAATTTAATGAGTTTATTTATCACTTAAAAAAAATGATCCAACGGATCAGGAGAGAGGGAGAGTCTCCACCATTGAATTAAAATTAAAATAAGAAAAGAAACTCTCTTCTTCCTCATTTTAACGTCGTGGAGAAGCGGGGCAAATTTTGTCCCTCCCTCACGTAGAATTGGTTTCAAGAAGGTGAAGAGATTAGAGAAGTGAGTTTTAAAAAGAATCTGATCATTAAAGAGACTAGCGTGAGCGTGAGGCAAAGAGAGAAAAAATGAGAAGAGTTTAAAATTAATTATACAATTAATCTTTTAATTATATTTTAAGATTCAATTTAATCTCTAATTATTTAAAATGAAATAATTATATATTTTCTGTCAGATCAATCAATTCTTTAATAGAAATTGACACTTTTTATATAAGTTATCAACTTAATTTATATAAAATATATTTTTTAAATTGATTGTTTGACAATTGATATAAAATAATGTCTTTAAACTCCGACAAGCTTTATCTAGAACATATCTTTTATATCCAATAGCCTATTTAAAAAAAATATAACATTTTATATTAGTTGTGTTGAGAATTGATAAAAAAAAAATATTAATTTTCATTAAATAATTAATGCATCAAACGAAAAAAGATATAATTGTTTCATTTTAAGTAATAAAAAAATTACATTAAATCTTTTAATAATTGAGAGATTAAATTAAACCTTAAAATATAATTAAAATATCAATTATATAATTAAGGAAAAAAATACGTGCGTGCATGCACGCGCCTGTGTCAAAAAAGATACACAGCATCAAAGAAAAAGGGAAAAAAATTAATTTATTGTAGTTTTAAAAAATAATTACCAAAATATTGCAGTTCAAAACCTATTTACAATTGTATAGCAATGAAACGCGTCCAAATGAAACGTGAATAAACACGTCCAAACTCGACGTGATTAAACACGTCCATATAGGACGTGACCCAGCCCCAAACACGTCCATATAGGACGTGACCTTGCTACACCCATATATACCCCTTTCAGCCAAAATCCTCATTTGCACATTCTCTTCATCTCTCTAAGTTTAGTTTCTCTGCCTTCTCTCTAGAATCGGAGGTAGCTTTGAGTGTTTTTTGCAGCGAAGCTCTGTTGCTTTGTCACTCAAGTAAGTCTTGCTGAAATATATGTTTTTTAAATGATATGAAATATGTTATATTGTTGTGTTAGATAATTATTATTGATATAGAAAATTGTTAGTGACTTAGGTTTATTAGAAATGGTTAGTTGTTTAGTGTGATAGATTTATTATATTACAATACTATTAGTTAGTGAATTAGCTTATTATTAAGAACCTGTGTAAGGTGATTACCTAAGTTACATTGGTTTAGGGTTTAGGTTAGTATTAGTTGGTGACATAAGTTTTCATTAGTTACTTAGGTAGTTTATGACCATTATTTAGTTACGTAAGTTATGATACGCAGGTTATAACCAACAAAAAATGAGGGTAAAGATATATATTTATTTGGTTAGAATATTATCAGTTAGTGGCGGCATAAGGTATGACCTAGGTTACATAGGTTTTACGACCTAGGTTACATAAGTTATGGCTATTTTTCTTAGAATATTATTAGTTAGTGACCTAGGTTTTATGGCTTAGGTTTTATGGCTATTTTTGTTAGAAGTTAGGTTTTATGATGGACGTACCTAAGATATATATTTATTTGGTTAGAATATTACTAGTTAGTGACTTTGGTTATTTATTTGGTTAGAATATTACTAGTTAGTGACTTTGGTTATGGCCTAGGTTATTATTAAAGACCGATGTAAAATAGACATAATGTATTTTTATAAAATGTGTAGCATATTATTATGGCCGAGTCATCATCGTCTGAGTCACCTCGTTCTGCTTCTGACCGTGAGCATGAGCCTACCGATCCCACGACACATGTTCTCCCTGGACCATACAGATGGGATGTACTTAGGAGGCGTAGGCAACATACTCATATTTCATAGGCAGTTTGGAATGATGAGACAATGAGGGAGCTAAGGATTCGACGTGGAGGTAGGGGTCGTGGACCTCCACCAGACGATATTCCGCCCGTAGTCGCACAGTATTTGGCTGAGGCTGGTTTCTTACATGTGGCTCGTATGAAGTTTATGCAAGTATCGATTTACGAATACTGTTATGTTTAATGTGTTGAAATTTTAATGTTCAAATTGTTGATTTCAATCATAGTGAATATTAAAGTTAAAAATTGATTACCTTTTTGTAATTTTTCAGGTGGATGCTGGTCTAATCAGTGCTATGGTTGAGCAGTGGAGGCCGAAGACACACACTTTCCATATGCCGCAGGGTGAGATGACGATTACCTTGCAAGATGTTGCAGGTATTCTAGGATTGCCTACTGATGGGCAAGCCGTTACCGAACAAACCTACGCAGATTGGGTAGAGTTGTGTAATGAGATTTTTGGTAACGGCCCTGATCCGAATGAGGAGTTATCCATCAGTAGTTTGAGGTTGTCATATTTCGATAGAGTGTATCCTTCTTGGGATGCAGTTGCTGGTAACCCTCAGAATGCGATATACTTCACGAAGGCTCACATCGCATGGATGTTAGGATCTTGGATCCTTTGCGACAGATCGGGGGGGGACCGTAGTAGGATGTCGCTACATCGCCTTACTTGTTGGCGACTTTGCTGATATTGGTTCCTATAGCTGGGGGTCTGCGGTTCTGGCACACTTGTTTAGACAGTTGTGCGAATGCACAGACCCTGATAGGAAAGACATTGGTGGTTGCCATGTTTTGCTTCAGATTTGGGCGTGGCTCAGATTTTCACCAATTGCTCCCCCATTGCCTGCTCCGTCTGAGCCAGACCACCACTTCGGACACAGGTATGCTTATTTTGTATTACTTGAATGAGCATGTATTTATGCGGACTATAATTAACAATTGGATGTTTAATCTGGGTATTAGATTCAATGCTCTAAGTCGTCGCTTCCGTGTGTACCCAGTGAGTTGGCATCGAGACAGGCTAGACAGCCTAACTAGAGATGAGGTATGCTTTTTAAATGAAATATATTTATTTTAAATGCAAGTGGATATGTAATTGACTTGTATATATGATTTAATTGTGTAGGTGGTTTGGCAGCCATATGGTGATTACGATTTTCTGGGTGCATCTGCTGAGACACAGTATTTGTGGATGGCTAGGACGCCTATTATTTGTTTCCACGTTGCTGAGTTTTCACAGCTTGATAGATGCATGAGACAATTTGAGCGGGATCAACCAATACCTCACAGGGCGGGAAAATTGAAAGGTGTTCATGACTATACCCTTCGGGGTAAAGGCCAGGAAAATTGGGCTCGGAAGCTGAGAAAATTTATTCAGAGATGGAATAGGAGAGCTGAACATGTTGAAGTGCCTCCTGCAATACATGGTCTGATGTCACCGAACCATGAGTACATGGTGTGGTACAGACTTTCCGATAAACGATATGTGACAAAGCGGGGTGCCAAATTAGCGCGTTGTGTAAGTCATTTACTCGCAATATTGTTTTGACCATTATTTTAAATTGTTGTTTATGCAACTATGTTGTGCCTTATAGGTTGATGGTCTGGAAAATTTGTATTTTGTCACGTCGGCTGAGCAATTTGAGACCCATGGGAGGGACTATGTACATGACGAAATAGGTCGTCTGATTGCTGTTTTCAGAGAGTCCGCTCGGCTGGAGGAGGCAGGGCCAGAGGCACCGCAGACGCAGCTTCCGGAGGAGCCACAGTTATCCGTCGATGTTAGGCGTCGTGCTAGAGAGGGACGAGGGTTAGGATGCCGTCGACGACCTATTACACCAGTTCCCGAGCCTATTCATGCACCTAGGCCATGCACGAGTGGATGGATAAGGCCACCCTTCATTGGTCATGAGTACGGTGTTCATCAGACGTATTACGACCCTACGCAGGCACAAAATGATACATTTTATCGGCCAGAGCCCCCACAGATGGACACAGAAGGCCAGTATGCGTACCATGTCAGTCCAGTCTCGATGCCATTCGGGGACCAGGCTGGGAGCAGTAGTCAGGGCACTCATTGTTGGGATGATGATAATGTAGATCCTTGTGCCCACATAAATTTTGACGATGACTATGTTGCACAGATGCCGGTTGAGGACAGTCCAGCTCCATATCATGTTGCTGAACAGTTTTTGCATGGACGTGGTAAATGCAGATTGCTAGATCGCCAGGCGCGTCATGTACCGTGGCCTCCTCCTTCATAGACTTGATATTTTGTTTTTCATGATATTGGTTTCCTTAATTATATTTCCGTTCGTAATTGTTAAACCTTTTTTTTATTGCCGACATTTTATTATCGCCTATATTACTATGGACATTTTATATATTTGTGATGGACATTTGTTTTCGCCTATATATGTGATGGACATTTATTTACCTCGTAATATTTGTGATGAAAACTTATTGTCTCCTAATAGTAGTAATTAAATTGATGTTATAAATCCCAAACGATGCATGATTCACTGTCATTTGAAAATGAATAATCTTGGTTCACGCTAAAACAGTTAACATACATTGAATTCAGATGTTCACTATGAAATATAACAACATGAAGAAAACATTGTTCACAACATCGACAAATCATGAGGTAGCTAGACGAGTAGGACAATTACGACGATTATGACCACGCAATCTGCATATACCACACCTAATACCACTTTGACTAGTCTCAATTTCGTCCATCTCATTACGTATTCTAGTTGACTTTGGACGGCCCTTTGCAAGCAACATAGCCATGTCAGGTATGACCACTGGATTTGAACTAGGTGGAATTGCTTGCTCATTACCAATAGGCTGTCACGGAAATGAATAAGCTTGCACCAGGTTTGATATAAGGAATACGTCATCCACGTATAGTGACGGTGACTGACGAACATGTAAAGTGGCTGCTGTGGCATGACTACAAGGATACTTGAACGCCTTAAATTTCCCACACTGACAGAACCGCTCAGCGAGGTTTACCGAATAGGATTTGTCGTAACCATCGTCAACCTCAAATACAGATTGTTCAACATTATATGTACGAACATAATGAGCAGTAGCGTTGGTCTTATTAGCCTTCAACATAGCAACAACATTTTTGCAATGAAGAGAAGGACCTTGTAATTCTTTAAGAGCCGATTGCCCTCTGCAAACAAAATATTCCATCAATCTGCTATGTGTGTGCTTAACCAAAACGCAGTTATTGACATGTTTCTTGCACCTTTTAACATCCTGTTTACAGACTCGGCCAAATTTGTAGTCATATGTCCATACCTGCGTCCCTCAACATCATATGCACGTGTCCACTTTTCCTTCGGGATGACATTAATCCAGTTTGCTACCTCAGGACTAACATCATGAAAACTTGCAAGGGCTACCTCAAAATGAACAATAGACGGCATATAACCTGCACACAAATTTAATAACATTAAAATTTACAACATGATGCATAATTAATTGATGAAGTTCTTGACCATACCTAAATTCATAATCGCTTTCTTCAAATTTTCATTTTTGAACTTTTGATTAAAATTGGTCGCAATATGACGAAGGCAAAAGACATGATAAGCATGCAGTGGTTGCCACCCACGGTGCCTCTCAACTGCAGACAATATGCTTTGATGCCGATCAGAAATAAGACAAATATTTGTCTTCTGTGTAACATGGAAGCGAATGTTATCCAAAAAGAATTCCTAAGCTTCCAAGGTCTCACCCTCAACAACAGCAAATGCAAGAGGCAAACATTCATTATTCCCATCCTAAGCTGTGGCAACCAACAATTTTCCTTTGTACTTTCCATATAAATGAGTGCCGTCAATTTGAATAACCGGCTTACAAAAATTGAAAGCCTCACAACATTGTCTGAAGGTCCAAAAAATGCGCTCAAACACGCGTTTTCCATGAACGATTCTATGAGCAACATAACGATTTCTTGTTTGAAGTTGATAAACAGAACCTGGTGAAAACCAAAGCATATATTCACACCACCTTGGCAAAAATGCATACGATTCCTCCCAATCACCATAGATAATTGCTATTGCCTTCTGCTTTGCATACCATGCCTTTCTGTATGAAACTTTGTATCCATATGAATGAGTTATCCTTTCCTGGATGAGTCCAATTGAACATGATGGATCATGCTTTATCATCCCTAATAATAAAATAATAATCAGGTTATCATTAACAATAATAATAATAATAACAATAAAATCATTAATTCTCATCATTATCATTTCATCCAATAACTTACCTAGTACGAGTGAAACAATAACATTAGTATCAAGTTGTCTGTGGTCCTGGGAAATGCGATCATTTAAGCAGATGTGATCCCCTCCCCATTTGGTGACCACCCATCTTTGACTGTACGTTGGTTTCATTACCCTAACCCTCCACGGACAATTCTGATCATGCGCACGACATTTCATGCTTAACTTTGTCGGCGTACTTTCAACCACAACACCTTCCTGATGCTCCCTCATAAGGTTCCGCTTGATTTCCATTTGCGCATCTTCTTTTGATGCAAATTCTTGTTTCAGAAACAACTTATTCCCTAATACCCATGGACCCTCAACTGAACCTGATCCAGTGCCAGAATCTTCTTCACTCGGATGATCCCAATCAATGTATGTATAATGTGGGATTCCATCCCAAAAAGCGTTATTAACCTCGCCTACATGTGCAATTTCCCATTTTTATTACAAATAAATACATAAAAAATAAACAAACATATATGTAAATAACCCTAACATACCTTGACATTGTTGCGGTAATTCAGACTCCGCTTTATCCACTTGTGGTTGGGTTTCATGCTCTTTCACCACTAGGTAATGTACTTGTATTGGAGTTGCGCTTCGACCATCATCCTCATCATTGTCCGAAGCACTTGCATTTTCGACAAGAAGACGATCTTCCATTGCAATATTTTCATCATCGTCATCGTCGATATCGTCATCCATAACCCAAGTAGGGTCATTTTCATCTTCCACAGACAAATTAACAATTGGAGCAGCAGATGCTGATGCTCCACGAGAATAATTGAACTCAACTAACCTCATTGGTAAAGCCACATCCTCTACTCCAACAAAATCCACGTACAACTCTAAGAAGTTTTTCCTTGATTGGTTCAAGAATTCACATATTACAAATTCTACGTCTTTGTTGTCAATTACTTTCATGCTGATATATTTATCCTCGGATCATATTCTTGCAGTGACCATACTAATACATTGATTACCTTCCAGACCTAACTTTTGAATGATTTTTCCATGCAATTCGTCAATGGTTGAATTGCGCTTGATACGTGTTCCCCTTTTTTCTCCTTCAAAAACAACACCATGTCGGCTCTTAGTTTCGCTACCATTATGATATAAAACAACACGAACAAAATCACCATCTCCAGACATTTTTTTATAAGCATAAAGATGGCAGAAATATGGTTGACAGGAGCATGGTCAAGCCTGTAACACATAAAAATCTATAAGCATATCGTAAAACTAACAATATACATACATTGATAATTAAAAAATAATGATAACCTAACTCACTAACTAACAATATCGTAAAACTAACAAGGTCATAACCTTCATAATTAAAACATAGGTCCTACGTAACCAACTAATTGAAACCTAGGTCATAACCTACGTAACTAACTAATTAAAACCTAGGTCCTACGTAACTAACTATTTAAAACCTGGGTGATAACCTACATAGTTAACTAATGAAAACCTAGGTCATAACCTATGTAACTAACTAAGGAAAATGTATGTCATCAAACTTAAGTCATATTAGAGCAAAACTTACTTAACTGACAGAGCTTCACTGCAAAAAAAAAACCTCAAACACACACTCGAACCTTGAGAGAAGCCAGAGAAACTCAAGCTAGGTAGATGGAGAGAATGCACAAATGGTTCAAATGGCTGAAAAGGGGATTTAAATAGGGCAGCAAAGTCACGTCCTATATGGACGTGTTTGGGGCTGGGTCACGTCCTATATGGACGTGTTTGATGCTAAGTCACGTCCTATATGGACGTGTTTAATCACGTCGAGTTTAGACGTGTTTATTCACATTTCATTTGGACGCGTTTCATTGCTATACAATTGTAAATAGATTTTGAACTGCAATATTTTGATAATTATTTTTTAAAACTACAATAAATTAATTTTTTAGCCAAAGAAAAAGACTAGCAAGCAAATCAATAGTAATAAAAAGTAGCTAGGCAAAATGAGATTGAATAAAAATAATTGAGACTTTTCCCCTTTGGGTTTACCCAGCAATATTTTAATACACCTAGCAATTATTTATAATTCCAATAGTGTCTTTGTGCTTTCTCTTTCTTCAAAACATACACTAGCTTCATCTTTTCCCTTGGGTGGTGCTGCTTGCGTCTTGTTCTGGCGGTGGGTCTCGTTTGAAGTGGATTTGGCAATCCGTATGTCTGTTTTAAGGGTTTTTTAATATATTGTGAATTTAATTTTTTTAATAGGATATGTTGAATTTATGTATTTAGGGATTAGGGTGACACATGTATTTGTTGTTATTGAATTAGCATTTGTCCTTTTTAAGTAAAGTATTGAATCTGAGGTAAAATAACAATGTCATTTTTGTGAATATGATTATTATGCATATAGTTTGTTAATGATGTTTTTTTTTAATTTGTTTGTTAAGATGGACAACGATAATTAGATGTACGATAATATGATGTCTGAAGAAATTAATATGACTGAAGACAACGGAGGCGAACCATTTGCGTTTGAAAATAACAAGTCTTTAATTGATTATTCCGATGCCTTCAATACTTCAAAGGTATTTATATGATGTGGTATTTCATAAAAGCTAGTAAATGAAATATTTTACCACTGTTAAATATGTATTATCAATTTTTGTAGGTGTTTAAGTCTCGTGAGGAGGTATTGGAATGGACTCATAATGTTGCATATGAGATTGGATTTGTAGTTGTGATAATGAGGTCTGACACAACAACTGAAAAGAGGGGAAGAACCTCATTTCTTTTGATAGGTTGTGAAAAGAGTGGAAAGTATAGAGCATTCAACAAAGATTTAGTACAAACGACCACTAGCACCAAAAAGTGTGGTTGTCCTTTTAAGTTACGAGGGAAACCCGTCGTAGGAGGTGAGGGCTGGATGGTGAAGTTAATGTGCGAGTTACATAACCATCATTTGGCTAAGTCAATGACTGGACATCCATATGCTGGTCATTTAACTGAGGAAGAGAAGGTAATTGTTGCTAAAATGACAAAGTCAAGGGTTAAACCAAAGAATATTCTGCTGACTTTAAAAGATCGCAATCCCAAAAGTTATACAACAATGAAACAAGTCTACAATGCAAGATATGCGTACCGTACTTCTATAAGAGGCAATAATACTAAAATGCAACAATTAATGAAGTTTCTTAAACACGATACATATATCCATTGGCATAGACTGAAGGATGAAGATGTTGTATGAGACATATTCTGGGCACATCCTAATTCAATGAAATTGATAAATTCATGTAATTTGGTATTCCTCATTAACAACACATACAAAACGAATAGGTATAGACTCCATTTGCTTGACATTGTTGGTGTGACACCTACTGGGATGACATTTTCAGCTGCTTTTGCGTATTTGGACAGCGAACGTATCAACAATCTTGTTTGGGCTCTTGAACGATTTAGAGAGATTTTTCTAAATAGTGATCTTTTCCCTAAAGTCATTGTCACAGACAGAGACACAACACTGATGAATGCCATCAAAGATGTTTTCCATGACACAACCAACTTGTTGTGCCAATTCCACATTGACAAGAATGTGAAGGCAAAATATAAAATGCTTGTGGGACAAAACAATGCATGAGACTATGTGATGAAAGCATGGGGAAGTCTTGTAGATTGTGCTTCTGAAAAAGTATATAATGATTGTCTTATGAAGTTTGAATGTGCTTGCACACCGTGGCCAATATTTGTTCGATATGTGAAAGACACGTGGTTGATTCCCCACAAAGAAAGATTTGTGACGACATGGACTAATAAAGTCATGCATTTTGGAAACACTACTACAAACAGGTAAATCCTTTGCAAGACAGTGATCACATTATGATTTCAAAAATGTTGACTTTTTAAACCAAATTCATTTAACCTTTAACTGCAGGGTTGAGTCTGCTCATTGGACATTAAAGCCACTACTACGGGATAGCCTTGGAGATTTGTGTAATGTTTGGGATGCCATGAACAACATGATCACCTTGCAACACAATGAAATAAAGGCTTCTTTTGAGACAAGCACGCATGTCGTTGGACATGTGTTTAAAGTGACATTGTACAAAAGACTCGTCGGCATGGTTTCAAGGTATGCGTTAAATGAAATTGTTGCGGAGTTTGGCTAGTTCATTATGCAGGCATTGATAGTTCTCGTTGTGGATGTGTGTTGAGAAGCACACATGGTTTGCCTTGTACATGTGAGCTAGCCAAATATAATCTTGGCAGCATGCCACTGGATGCCGTACACATGTTTTGGCAGAGGTTACATTTCTCAGACCAAGGTGTCGATGAGTGTGAAGACACCATAACCGAAGAGATGGAAGCAATTTCGAAGCGATTCGAAAGTCTTGACATGTGTGGCAGAGTTACTTTAAAGACTAAACTCAAAGAAATAGCATATCCTAATAAAACTTCCATATGTCCTCCTCCTGAAAAGGTGAAGACTAAAGGGGCTCAAAAGAAAAATGTTACCAAACACCAAAGATCAACCAAGTGGGATCCATCGTACTTTGAGTATGTGGATGCGTTATATTCTCAGGGTGACAGTTGCTCATCTAAACAAAAGTGTAACACCCCGTATGCATCCGGTGCATTAACATTCGATTATGATCGTTTAAGCGCAGCAATTAATAATTATGATCGTTCATGCGTCATCAATAATCCTATATTTACATTATGTATGGTGAACTCCCAAAAATATACTACAGTGTACATTAATCTTGCATCCTCCCCTCAGGGATTACAAAATATAAAGGCATAAAAAAACCAAATGAGCCAACATGCTCTCAAAATAATCTGCCTAAGGTTCACGCAGAACCTTCTCCCTACTCGAGTCTCTTGCCTCGAGATCCACCATCCAGTCTTTGAACATCACCTGCAAAATATAATCCCCAACCAGGGTTGTAACATCCCGGACGCTAACGAGGGCAGGGAGTGATCACCGATGCAATGAGGCACAGACAAGGAGCGGCTCCTAGCAGGCTTCCAGTAGGAAAGGTACATGAATGAATCTAAAACACACCCGAACGAGAGGGATCCAGAGGCTGTGCAGGTATGAGATTATACAGTTGATGATAACCTAAAAGGAAATAATAGGTACTACCTATACCAACAAGGTGCATTTACTTTTCGGTAGCCCATAACTTAAGAACTCCACAGTTAAGCATGCTTGACTTGGAGCAATTCTGGGATGGGTGACCTCTTGGTAAGTTTCTCAGGAAGTGTGTGAGTGAGGACAAAACACACTGAAAATTCTTGTGTTGGTATGTAGGGACAATTATTTGATCCTGCAAGTGGTCGGGCGTTACAGGGGTGAGATACAATCTCAATAAACTCAGGGCTCTTGGAGGTCTCTCCTCCCCCTGGTTCACTTCCACGACACATAGCATCAAAATCGGCATCACATAATCTAGTCATCCCAGCTCTCATAAAACACATCACATGTATATGACAACACAGATATAAC
>CM023948.1:12750347-12774337 GCA_013407115.1 Glycine latifolia | reverse complement strand
ATATATATATATATATATATATATATATATATATATATATATATATATATAACATTGCCTGAGAAAGATCATCCACTTAAGGGCACATTCTCTCAGGACTTTACGTATCATTGCCTGAGAAAGATCATCCACTTAAGGCACATTCTCCTAGGACTCCACGTATCATTGCCTGAGAAAGATCATCCACTGAATGACACATTCTCTCAGGATTTACTCGAACATATATGACACTTTCGAGAGAAAATCATCCACTTAAGGGCACATTCCTCTCAGGTTTTATTTTATACATATATATTGACCACTTAGAGTTGTTCCACATGACTTTGGCTCTAAGGGAAGCCCGTATTTAGTCCATTCTATTGGCCAGAGAATCTCATCAATCATACAACATATCATCACAGTGTACATCATATACATGTTCTCAATTAAAAAGCAATAACACACACAATTTCAATACCATATGCATCATGACATACACTAACCATCACTCTCTCAGAGTATGGTAGAACGCAGTCAAGGGAAAAACTCCCAAGAACAAAGAGCTTACCTGCTCTAAATGCTATACTAGCCTTCACGGCCTCATGGTCACAGTCACCCGTATCCTCTATATTACGCCCTACACAAGGATATACAAGCAATTAGTAACGGTCTTCAATCGTTGCATGCAAAGAAACACTATTTTTTTCCCTTAAAAAATCGAAACTAGGTGAAGGTCTTGGAGAAAACGATCTCCCCGTCTGATGGTTCTCACAAAGAGCTGAGGTTGAAATCTAACTTACTAAGCGATTTTATTCAACTCTTAAGTTGGACGAGAAGGGTCTTGGTCAAGAATTGAGTGGTTATGAAGCTTTTCTCGCTTAGCAATGGAGAAAATGGAGAATGGAAGAAACTATTGGTGTTTTTGCCAAGAAGTAAAAGAAACGGGTCACTCAAGTAATGACCCAGGCGCACGTCACTTAAATAACCTGTGAGTGAACACGCGTTACTAGAGTCAACACGTGTCACTTAAGTCAACACACGTCACTTAAATCAACACGCATCACTTAAATAACCTGGTAGTCAACTCGGCCCACCAGTGTAAGGTGAGTTTATGAAGGTGCCAACTGCCAGGTTGGGCCCTCTGGATTGACGAGCTAAGTGCGTTAAACCTCATTTAACTTCATTTTCACTTATGTTGCCGGGTCCAGATTACCCACTAAAAGTCTACCTTGTACAACTCGGCATTCATAACCCGGACAACCTTAAGCAGGCTCATGCTACTAGTACAAAGTCCAAGAGCTTCTCTTGGCAAAATCCAAGGTTCCGCCCTTGTCCGGGGTCTTACTTCGGTACTTTATAAAATCCAAGGTTCCGCCCTTATCCGACCTTGTTCGGGGTTCTACCTCGGTACTTTATAAAATCCAAGGTTTCGCCCTTGTCCGAGGTCTTACCTCGGTACTTTATAAAATCCAAGGTTCTGACCTTAACCGACCTTGTTCGGGTTCTTCCTCCACGTCAACACTGTCTCATAATGGTTCTATTTACTCTCTGAGGTGTCAACCTGGTCACACGAATCTGGGTTCCTTGTAACTCTCACTTAAGAAACGCAAACCCGGATCTGTTACAGGGTCGTTATAATCACAACTACCTCTTAAGCATAATATTATTATATCAAAGTGCCAACCTGGACACCCAATTCCTTACAAAAATTCTGCATCAACATCTTTAGGACCTCTACCGATGGGTAATATCCCAATGTTGGATCAATTTCTGCCATGCATGAGGAATTACATTATTGGTGTATGTGATGTTAAAGCCGACGGTAACTGTGGGTATCGTGTCATTGCAGGTTTACTTGGTTATGGTGAAGATGCCTGGGCTATGGTACGCAACCATTTGTTAAAGGAATTTGCAGAATCGTTTGAAGAGTATATTGTCTTGTTTGGTGGGTCACAAAGATATGAGGAGTTAAAGAGGTCACTCCTTGTTGACGCATTGTCAAATGTAAAGGTTTTATTAGTTGTTTTTATATGTATACAATAATTTTGTGTATAATGATACTTATACATTGTTAAATTGCAGGTAACACAAGATAAATGGATGGATATCACTGACATGGGTTATGTAATTGCTTCACGTTATAACCTTCTGATTGTTTGTCTTTCTAAGAAACAAAGTATGATGTTTTTCCCGCTTAGAAGCCAATCGCCTAGAGATTCTATTGTACATCGCGTCATTTGTATTGGTCATGTGTATGGAAATCATTTTGTTCAGGTATTACGAATACGATTTCATTTGTTTAAAAGATTATAACATATGTAATTAACAATAAAAGTACTTGTAATGAATTTGTTTAGGTTTTATTGCAAGACGGATGTCCTATACCACCAATTGCTTTGTTATGGTCAAGACATTGTCATTCTCAAGCAAAAGAGTGGCCAACTAGTTATATTAGTCGAATGTAGAAGTATATCAGTTTGACAACATTGCCAGCAGGTTATGTTGATTTGGGATGTGACAAGTCACAAGACTAACATACTTTGTGACTTTATTTTCTATTTTGATTACAAGTAATTGTGGAATGATTTTAAGTAATACTGATGGATGTTTTTTAAACATGTAAATTAGTCAGATAGATGTATAATGTTTAAACACATGTTAATATGTTGCATACGTCGTACAAACAATGTCAAAACTCAAACTCTCTCATCATCGTCTCCCCGCGGTCCACTCCTTCGACATCTACACCGAACGTAAACAATTCTATCCTCATATACACCTCGTGCTAATCTGATACATTGATATGTAATATCATACGCTTTAGTGCCAGCAGTCACCATGCAAAGATCGATCATGTGTTGCAACTTCTCTGCAATCCTTTGACAAACGCCCTGAAGAGTAAATCAAAAACATTTTGTCACATTAGGCCAGACAATGAAAAGGGAATCACATTAAATGTATATAGATTTATTTTACCACTGCATGTCGAGGCATGTCATCATACAAATCAACAGGTGCTGTGTAACACCTCAACTTATTCTCTTATTATTATTGATTTTTAATGAAAATATTTTTCAACTTACTTCAAAATATCAAGTTGAATATACAAAATTTTGCCAATAACTGATACTCCAAGAAAATTTAACTGATATGAAAAAGATTTCCATTACTGATTAATATTTATAAATATGATGTAATGTAAAATAAGAGTACAAACTGATATTGATTCTATAGTACAAACTGATATTAATTTTATAGTACAAATAACTAAAACCTTCTGTCACAAAAGAATACATCTTCAAAGATATCATCTTCAAATAACACATCTTTAAACAAAATCTTCTTCTTGTATACAACTAATAGTCTCTCTTTGCTGTTCATCTGCTCGCCCGAATAAAATCGAGGTCATAGCAGGTGTCAACCACAAACACAAAGCACAGGGTAAGTTTATGATAAACATAATTTAAGCAACAGAATATATTCAATATGCAGATATTCATAACAACATCCTCAAAGATGCATGATTCTCTTAGACTCTTATCATGATGCATGATTCTCTTAAAATCTTTCAACATTTGGTACCAATTGTCAAGATAGCCTCATCCCAGTGGCACAGAACTTATCCGATCAGTCAGGGTCTCCCGGTGTTGCACAAGATGTCACCCACACCTCATGTGATCATCATGGGTGGCGTGGTCCACACCGCAAGAGTCACCCCCAAGCTCAGACTCCTCTTGTCTGAATGCACGGACTCAGTTCCTGTAGCTATCTAACACACCTCCCTTCTGAGGCACACATCCACTCTGAGGCAACTCTTATGCACATGAGACACAAGAAACTGATTCACTTAATGCATAATTCTTTTTATTTTATCAACTTATATTTATTTTCAACATCAGTTTTCAATCACTGTCTCATATACTTTACTCAGAAATTCAACATAACTCAAGTACAGAACTCAGCTTGATACTTATGTACAGAAACTCAACATATTATTCATGTACAGAGATTTATAAACACTCAGCAACACATAAATTTTCATTCAAGCACTCAATCATGTAACTATAATTCAAGTCCAACAATTTCTCAAATATAAATCATACTACACAGAACTTCAAGCACTTATTCAAACACAAGCAACACTTAAACTATCTTTATCATAAAACTTCCCCATACATACCTTATGTCCTCTTAAGAAGCTTGTTTATCTCTTCCTACAAAGCTTGACAAACTCTTCCTAAGGATGCTTAACCTTCTACACGTGATCTTCAAGGAGAAGTGGAGTCTTCTTCTCATTTGATTTAGGCTTTAATAAGGAAAGAATGAAAGTGAAATGAAAGAGATGAGAGGAGGGTGTTTCACGTGAGATATGTAGGGATGGAAGACTTGAAGAATAACTTCCACTTAAAGCCTTCCTCCCTTTATATAGTAGTTGGAAAATAATTTAATATTTGCAAAAATCTCCTAAGTCATGATGCTTCCATTACAAGTGTCCCTACACTTGTCATGACTTTTACAAGTGTCCCTCCACTTGTCTTCATCATAAGGCTTTTCTTTACAAGTGTCCTACCACTTGTCATGTGTCATGATGCTTCTTCCTTCTTTCTTCCAAGTGTCCCTCCACTTGGAAAATCATGAAGTTTCTCCATGGTTCTCCATGCTTCACATGAATACTAGAGAAAGGAAGAGAAATTTTACTTCATTTTCATGCTACCTTGTATCCATATCCTTCAAGGCATGACACCTTGCTTCCAAGTGTCCTTCTTCTTGGCATATTCATGAATTTTCTCTATTCTTCTAGCCTATTCACGTGATCTACCAAAGGAAACAAGAGAATATTTTTCTTCTCCACATGTATTTCAAAGTTATGATAGCTTTCTTATTTCTACATCAGTGGTGGCTTACAAGTGGCTAGATATTTCTTAAGCCTTCATAATTGCTCCTTATCATTTTAATTTATGAATCTTAAGGTATTTTTCTACTTATCATGACTTATAAAATAAAATATGACAAACCACCTTATTCCCTTTTTCTTCTACTTCTTGTGAATACCATAGTCAAGGGAATATTTTTATCTTCCCTTCTTCCTTCTATATCATGTTATTATTTCCTTTAAAGAGTAGAAAATTGTGTGGTTCTCCTTGTGTCCATATGTCACCTTTCATGAGGAAGAATAATTCAATTCCAAGTTGTCTTCACGCATGGCCTTTTATAGGAAGAAGTAAAATTCAATTTGAACTTAACTTCACACATGGCATTCATATGAGGAATTCAAGTTCAATTTGAACTCTTCTTCCTAAAGGATAATATTAAATAATAGAACTCTAGAGATTTCCAGAAACTAACTTCAATTACAGTATAAATAACTCACAAGCAGTCTATACAGAGTGCTACACAAACCTTACATACAAGACTGCTCTCATCTTAATTCTTATTGGTCCGTTTCTACTTCTGTCCATCAAAATTACTAAACTATTTTATTAAATGAATCTGTACATCCTACAATTAAGAGAAAATTCTCCAGGTTCTACTTATCATTTTTCCATATTTTTCTGCTACCTAAATTTTCCTGAATAGAATTTCAAAGTTATTACCGTATAAAATTCATAGAAATTCTATTCTGAGGTTTTTTGTCACAAAGTCTTTTGGTAATTTGTCATTCAAGGACACTATGTAATTTCATCAAGTTTTCACAAAATATCTAAGGGTGTCTTGGTAATTCTTAGCCTTAAGGGTATTATGGTAATTTGTCACTTATCCCAGGGGTATAATTGTAATTTTCAAAATATCCAAGGGTATTAATGTCATTTTACCTCAAAATATCTAACCAAAATATCTAAGGACATTTTTGTAATTTTCACCTCAAGGGCATTTCTGTAATTTCTACTTTAAGGGAAGGGTAATATGGTCATTTCTCTTCAAACATTTTTGACTATACATTTGCAGTTATTGAAATTTCAGGGTGTTACATACTGCATCATCTGCATCTTGTGGTGGAGCACGTGTAACACCCTGGGTTTTAAGTGGCTAATCTGGAAGTTTTATGTGTGATTAATTACATGTTTTATTGTATGATTTGTATGATGATTGTTGTTGAGTGCCTCGCCTTGGTATGCGTGTTAGTGGTTGATAACTGTCCGTGTTGACCGGCGGTTACTACGTTTGCATGAAGGGCAAACCTACCCTGTCAGTTGAGTACTTAAGGGCAAGAATGCACAACGAAAACGTGTTCTTCCTTCTTCTACCTTTGCGTTTTCTTTGTTCTCTCTCTTGAAAACTCACCCAGAAAGCCTTTCATTCTCGACCTCCTCTGTGTTACTTTCAGCCCGTGAGAGCCACCACTGAATCCTGACGTCGAGATGGACCTCGTGGCCGGAATGGAAGCTTGGGACAAACCGTCGTAAAGCTCATGAACGAACCTCTGATTAGGTAAGGGGAGCTTACCATGTCTTATAATAGTTTTAGGTAGCATGCTTGAGGACCAGAGAGTCCGACCAAGGCGATGGTTGCGTGTGTGTTGTTTTCCAGAAAGATGTGTCTTTGAATGAACATAATGGGTTATGCTCTACGTTGGCTGATTGGTGTTTTGTGTTGGTATTTAATGATGTTTTGGTGTGTTTTTTTTTTTTTTTATGGTACTCTGGAAAAGGGGGGAGTTGATATTGTAAGATATCCCCTTGCATGTGTGTGGAGCTGGCATTTTGATGCTGAAAAGTTCTCAAGACACTTCGCAGAAGTGTTGTGAAGGTGCTGAGTATCGGGTAGGGTTTAGTCGATTTGTATATATATATGTGTGTGTGATGTCGGTTGCCGAGATGGGTTTAGCTGAGTTGTATATATATGTGCGTGTGATGTCGGCTGCCGAGATGGGTTGGCCGAGTTGTATATATATGTGCCTGTGATGTCGGCTGCAGAGATGGGTTTAGCCGAGTTGTATATATATGTGCTTGTGATGTCGGCTGCCGAGATGGGTTTAGCCGAGTTGTATATATAAGTGTCTGTGATGTCGACTGCCGAGATGGGTTTAGCTGAGTTGTATATATATGTGCTTGTGATGTCGGCTGCCGAGATGGGTTGGCCAAGTTGTATATATATGTGCTTGTGATGTTGTTGCCGAGATGGGTTGGCCGAGTCATATATATATATGTAGTGTTTGCATAGAGAAGTCGTTGATGGCCGAACACTCCATCACGAAGAAAATCTTCTCTAAAGCTTGCAACCACTTAGCGGCAACAATGAGATTGTATCCTCCATGGAAAACTGGAGGTTCATGCTTCCGAAAAGCAATCAGCATCCTCCCTCTTACTACTGCATCTTCTTCCATACTAAACTGGGACAACTCGTTCCCTCGTTGATGTCTAAGTCCATCATCATGATGACTTCCCCTACCCTGACCTCGACTGCTTTCGCCCACAAAGGTCGGTGATGGAGAGGGTACTCGATCCTCTTGTCTCCGAGTTCTCAACTCAACCATCAAAGCCTCATTAGCCTTTAACAAGGCCTTGTTCGCCTGCCGGCTTACAACCATTTCTTGCTGCATAGCTGCCAAGGCGACAGCAACTGGGTCCGGTGGTACCTCATCATCCCTTCTCAAAGTGTCATTTTTGGTTCTCACCATGATACTGCACATGTCATACCAAGAGTGAGTTGATCAGACCCACACTTATTCACCACACATGCAATACTCACATGAACCCTACGACCTTAAAAGAAGGATCTCACAACAAACTACCATACATAATGCTTCCCTAGGACGAACTGCTCTGATACCATAAAATGTAACGACCCCGTATGCAATTTAAACTTCTAAAATGGAAGATGGAAGAAATGATAGGGATGAACGTGAAGATACCATGGAGAAGCTCTCCAATAAGTCTAGGAAGAATCACCATAATAGCATTGGGAAGCCATTAATAAGACTCAAGAACTTCTTGAACAAGAACAAGAGAGAAACTCTCACAACAATTTTCAGAAATTCTATTAATGAACCAAAGTTAGTTACATTCAGTTTTGGCACTTTATATAGGCCACAAAATTACAAGCTAAATGTCACTAAAATGCAAGGAAAATGCAAATTGCAATGAAGCCTAAATGAAGCTTGAAGTGCAAGCTTTGCTAAAGTGACCCTTGGCTTCCAAAACAGGTGCAGAGTAGTTTAAAAACTGGTTTAATCGATTTAATTCGCACTGTAATAGATTAAAACAGAGCGATTTATCACTTTCAGGCTTGTGTAATCGATTAAAACAGTCAAGACTTATTTTCATCGATTACAGAGGTCATTTAATCGATTAAAATAGTAAGTTCTTGTTTTTTTTAATTTCCTAATGCTTATTTAATCAATTAAAGGCATCTGGTAATCGATTAAAGGTATAAGAAAATATTCTTTTAATATATTAAAACATATAGCACTTCTTTTGTGTTTCTACTGAGTTAGCGTGCTTCTTGATGCTTTTCCAAGAGATACAAGTTAGCTTGGATGTGGTCTTGAAGTGCTTGAATCCTAGCTCTTGTCATTGGTCCTTTGAAGCTCACTAAAGAAAGTGCTTCAAGCTCTCCTTCTTGACCTTTGGCTTGTCTTGGACCTCCATCACTTCGTTTGGGGCATTATTTATGTAACATGAGAGGGTATGGAGATCCTAGACAGGACGGGATGTTCCTGTGTCGGGCCATACATTGATGGTGCCCATGAGAGACATACTTGTTTGTGGCCCGTGTTGGGGCGGCCCTCGTTTGGGGCAGTATGTATGTAACATGGGAGGGTATAGAGATACTAGCCAGTACGGGATGTTCCTGTGCCGAGTCATACGTTGATGGTGTCCATGAGAGACATACTTGTTTGTGGCCCGTGTTGGGGCAGCCCTCGTTTGGGGCAGTATGTATGTAACATGGGAGGGTATGAAGATCCTAGCCAGTATGGGATGTTCCTGTGCCGGGCCATACGTTGATGGTGCCCATGAGAGACATACTTGTTTGTGGCCCGTGTTGGGGCAGCCCTCGTTTGGGGTAGTATGTATGTAACATGGAAGGGTATGGAGATCCTATCTAGGGCGAGAAGTTCCTGTGTTGGGCCATACGTTGATGGCGCCCATGAGAGACATACTTCATTTGCATGACGAAAATATGATGATTGACTGTAATAGTGCGAGAAGTACTTGGGGGCCACGTCTATAGGGAGATCCTTATGATACTCGTTTGGCTGATCACCACTGTAATGACTCGACACGTCGCTACTATATCACTATGTTGCGCGATTTATGCGAATATGTTTACGGCAAGTGCACCGATCGTTTAACAAGTAATAAAGTGTAAGTAAAGTATCGTCTCCACAGGGATTGGAAAGATTTCGCAATAATTATACAGATTATGATTGAACAAGAAACAGAAAAAGTATGCAACAGTAGTTGGATGATTGTGTTGAATTGAGAAAGAAAATTGAACAAAACAGTAAATTTAAAATTGAAGATTACCAAATGAGAAGTGATTGTGGTCAGGCGCAATCCCTTATAAGTATTACCTCCTTCAATTGACTGATGATTTATCTTTTAAGATTACATAAGACAAGTCTCTCCTAATTTCGTCAATCCTAGACTCTTAAGAGCATTAACTAGCAATTTCACCCTTTAATTCGATCGAGAACCCTAACCTTCTAGCGATTCTGTCAAACTAAGAAGTCAAAGAACAAATCTTATGGGTTCGTGTTATGTTTATTCGGAGAATAAGTCTTTCCTATTTTTAGCTAATCCCTAATATCTTAGTGAATTAACCCTTTGAACTGATTTCATAACCTAATGTCTTAGTGAAACTAGTCAATTCAAGAAATCAAAGAACATATTATACCTCCGCACTTACGCATCCCTATGTCTAGGCGAAGAACAAGTGTTAATCTTAACAAGTCTGATATTATAATTCCAACGTGTCCATTGCGAATTATAACTCTCAATACTTATCTAGAGTGATCAATTCTAAACAAGATAGATATAAGCATAGAAAAGAACTAAAATAAACAAAACATATGCATTTACTACCAGTCAATTTACAGAAGGAAACTCATAAGTTCATGGCCTTCCCACAATAAGATGATTAGCTAGCCATAGGCTTCAAGAACACCAAAGCAATTAGATGAAACATGATTCTGCAGAATTGGCTTCAATCTTGATTCCTAGGGTTTGCTGTCAAAGATTCAATCTATTCCCCAGCTAGGTTTTTGTCTCTGTGTGTGTGTCTGTGTGTCTAAAAGTCTAGAAAACACTCCTATTTATCGAGTGTTTTTAATTACAGTAACAAAGCAAAAACCTCTGCCTAATTTCAGAACATATATCTTTTAATTAAGGAAAGACAATCAAACCCACGCGACTCGCGCGCGATCTCGCGCGACTCGCGTGACTTGACAGAATAAAATGGCGCGAGTCGCGTGGCCCAGCAGTGCTGAAATGCTTAATTCTTGAAGTTCCCACGCGACTCACTTGAACAATGGCGCGACTCGCGTGATATTGCAGATCTTGGCTCTTTCTTTATTTGCTTTGAATTCCCTCTTTTTGGCCTGCAAATGCTCAATTAGTATTAAAATGCCTTATGTAACACAAAATACTAAATATGCCTATTTTCTAGAGCTATTTTCTAACTATTCAATGCGAATATGACCTAAACTAAGCTATTATTTAAGATGTGTTTGCAACACATCACACTAACTCATAATCATGGCATAAACTCATTTTAATAAAAAGAACACCCCTTTTGGTTGCTTGTGAAAACGATCGTAAATTTTTGCGAGCATATAATGACCGTCATTATACAAAATACACATACTTGAAGATATTCATAAGACATCTCAAATACTTGTTTATACACATCAGACATAATTTAATTACAAGTTCAAAGATTACATCTCAAAATATACATCAAGTGTTTTACAAATAGAAAGAGAAAATAAAAGTTAGGGGTGTAATTAGCAAAATGAGGAGTGCACCCATTAAAACAAAGGATACATCTAGTAAAGTGTAACTCCTACCCGGGATCATGTCCATTGACATCCTGACAAAACACGGCAGCTCCAACAACTTGGACTTATCCCAAAAGCACCTAATGCTGCTCATCTGCTCACAAGAACCCGGTTCGTGGTCATCACAGGTACCAAACCACAAGGTACAACAACGCAAATGTGAGTTCATCATATTAAATAACGACGATAAATACAACAGGAAAAAGGCATACAACCCAGTCAAGAAGCAACACGATTATCGGCATACAATTGCAAACATTCCAAGCATAACATACACGGACATCCATAATCATCTCGTAGATCAGCTTATAAAATCTAGCATGATGCATGCTCCTAACTCAATTCTCATTATGCAATGTGGTACCATCCCGGAAATGGGCCATCCCATTGGTTAGATGATGCAGCAGCTTGTCAGGGTCACTCTGTCGTGCACAGGAATCACCCCCCCATGGTGATCAGCCAATGGGTGTCAGACGGAGTTCCCAACAGTCGTGGTCCCCCAGTACCTCCGTACCCTACAGCCAATCATCAACCCTATTTCTGCCATGCAAATGTCGTATGTTACGTAGGCACCATCAAGGTGTGACCCGGCTAGGAACACAATCCTTCCTCACAAGGGTAACCCGTCATACACCCCCTATGTAACATGCTGCCCACACAAGGGTCCAGCAATGCACTAACCGTGACCCTCGCAAGGTTTACCACCATCCAATCTTGCCATCTCACGGTTTACCGCCCACACATGGACCCAACGATGCACTGACCGTGGTCCTTGCAAGGTTTACCACCACCCAGTCCTGGCATCTCACTACTATACATAGAATATCACCACGACACCATCAATGTATGACTCGCCAGAAATGAACTCTTCCTGGGTAGGATAACGCCATACACCCCCGTGGGTATTTATGTATATCCGAACACGTTCATCATCTTAAGCCATCACTAGGCCGAGTTCAAAAGCTACCAACGCAATCACATACGTCACTCATAAACATACACAAACAAGCGGATCGGTGTGAAGTACAAGGTGTCTGGGTTGGCACTTAAACATATTATCTCAAGGTAAGAATCTGAACAAGGTTGGACGAAGGCAGACAAAGTCGGTAGGGGTCGGTCAGAGAAGTAAAGTTTGGGTAAGAGAAGGCAAGGGTAGCAAAATGGGCGGGGTCGAAGGAATTCGGTTGAGGTTTATAAGAACCCAGGTTTGTATTTCACCAATCTACACAAGGGTGTAAGGGAACCCGGTAGCTCATTTCCTAAGAGCAGACAAGCTTTGCCGAGTAAGGAACCCGACCGTTCTCAAGAAATGGTTTGGGCTTAGCAGTTCTAAAAGGAAAATCTCATCCCGGGGGTGAGGAACCTCGTCTCTCTATAAAGTGAAAGATGAGTTTCTAGAGATGACACGTGTGTTGAAACCCAGTCGTTCTAGAAGAAGGAACACCAGCTCGACCAAGTAGGGGAACCTAGTGACTCCTTTCCCGAGAGAACACGAGCTCATTCGAGTTAGCAACCCGATAGCTCTTTCTTTGGTGAGAACTTGAGCTCAGCGGCTCTAATATATCATTCGGGTAAGGAACCTGGTACCTTCTAGTAAGGAAAGCGAGTCTTAACAACTCTTAAGGGAACAACCTCGGGTAGGTGACCCAGTCTTACGGAGGTCTACCAACAAGGACTAAGTTACGTTCTGCATGTGTGCATGCATTTTATGTAACCCACTTAACTCGGCCTACCCATCCCGGTAGCTGACATCAAAAATACAAAATCCAATGTCTATGTGAAACAATGTTCAACCCATCCAGGTACTCATCACCTTCACAAACACTCATGCAAGTGTCTTAGAAGCTTTTCCAGCATCAAAATGCCACTTTACACATATGCACAAGAAGTTCTTAAAACATCTACTCCCTTTAAGAACACTCTACATCACCACGAAACACATTCAACAGATTTAAGGCATGGCACATCCCATTCCCAAAAGGCATAGCTTTCCTGGGAAAACATCACACACACACACACACACACACACACACCAGGGACATGCAGTTATCGTCACGGCTGGACTCCCTGGCCCCCAAACCATGGTACCTAAAGCTGTTAAGAAACACGATAAACTCCCCTTACCTAATTAGGAGTTCGTCCACGAGCTTCACGACAGTTTGTTCCTAACTTCTGCTTCGATCACGATGTTCTTCTTGGCATCGGGATTCCACAGCAGCCACAGTGGTTCTTGTAGGTTGAAGGTAACAAGGAAGGAGGTCGAGAAAGAGAGGTTTTCTGGGTAAGTTGAGAGAGAGAAAGGAGAGAAAAGAGAGAAAAGCGCAAGGAAGAAGAAAAGGAAAAAACACCCTCTGCTGCGCACTCCACTTCTTATAACATGGCTGACCACGCGTGTCCTCTTAGCATGCACGGTCAGCAACCACAAAATAGTAGAGTTGACTTATGTTCAATACCCATTAAGCACACATACCAAGACAAAAACACTTAGGACAGCAATAATACAATAAAACATACACCATAACATATAAACAACATAAAACACACACATCAAGCATCCGCTAAGCAACTTGTAATCTGGGTCGTTACCACAACGGGGGAGTGAGTTCTGTGCATGACAGAGTGACCCCGACATTAACTACAGCCATCATTTGGACCATGGATTTGGCCTATTTCCGGGATGGTACCACATTGCATGTTGAGAGTTGAGACAGGAGCATGCATCATGCTAGACATTTTAAAGTCGATTAGTGGAATGTTCTTGGATGTTTGTTTATGTTGGTTGTGTGTTGATATATCTGGACTTGTGGTGATGCTATGACGCTTGGGTTGTTTTTCCTTGACTGATATTACCTTTCGTTTGTTATTTTATATGATGAACTCACCCTTGCTTTGTTGTGCCATGTGGTCTGGTACCTGTGATGATCGTGAACCCGATTTGTGTAAGCAAATGGACAGCAGTAGGTGATCCGGGAAGATGACAACTGTTTAGTTGGAGCCGCCGAGTTGTCAGGATGTCGATGTGATGGATCCCGGACAGGAGTTATGTTTTGCTAATTACACCCCTGGTTTTGATAGTCACTTACATGTTTTGCTAGTTGCACTCCTGATGTTTAATCCCTTACTTCACTTGTAAAACACTTGTTCGTTTCAAACAGGGATAATTGTACTTAAATTCAAATACATTTCGTATATGCAGATATATGTATGCAATTGGAATGTTTCATACGTGACTTGTTTATGTTTATAATCGTCATGTGATTGCGAAAAAAAATTACCATAGTTTCCATTGACCCAAAAAAAAGAAGGGGGCATTCTTTTTATCAAAAAAAAATTACGTTAATGTCATGGTTAAGAGTTAGAGATACAGCAGCGACGTGGCGGGTTGTTATAGCAGGCACATCATGATGCATGACAGGAGGATGCCTACCAGGCTCCCTAGGCTGTGGAGGGGTCATGAATGGGTGCGAAATCTGGTAGAACCACTCCATGTAGTCTGGATGACACTGACCTTGTAAACTAACAGTGTCTCTAGTGCAGATGGTCTGAAAAGTAAAGCCGCCTAACATCAACCTCCTCTATTGAAAATGGGGGAGCTCACAAAGCAAGGTATAGACTATACGAAGCTGAACTGTCTAAGTACCATCTCTGATTGGTATCTGATAATGTATGGGCCCCATCTAATATGACCTGAGAAAAGGGAAATGCCTTCAAAGGTCTGGAATGCATGGTAATCAGTGTACGGTGTCCAGCAAACACCGTCGGTAATCAACCTATCTAATTGCCTACGATAGGTCACGATGGGTAATGCCTTCCCTGGCCTCTATTGACATGCCCGTGGTTGCCTCTCTTCGTAGTCCTTATCTGCCATCATGTTGGCAACTGCAGGAAAATGCGAGTATATCCAAGACTGTATTCACCAAAAGACTTAACACAAATAAGTCGGTTATGTCAAAACCAAACCCTAATGAATAAGCATAAATAAAGTAGTTCATGTAATCAAAAGTACCTGAAGGAGACTAATGTACCCAGAAAGATGTTTACCATAGTGTTGACAAGCATAGTTCAAGTTATCGTACATGCGTTGGAGGGCAGCCGCTCCCCAACAAAATCCATCGGACTCATGAAGATCCCGGAAAGCCTCCAAGAATACCACACCGATATGTGTGGCACTTTTGTTAGCGAAGATCGTGCAACCAACCAAATGAAGCAAATATGTTCTGGCTACCATTGTCCACTCCATCTGCTGGCACTTCAAACCATACAACTCTCGCAGCCAAGACAGACGAACATATGCTCCATGGCATTGTTTCGTCTCTACTTCGGCCTCCTCGACAGTCACCTCAAGCAGGTCCACCAGTAATTCCACAGCCTCCTGTACATCTAAGACATCATACGTCATCAAGGCATCCATGACTGGTAGATGCAACAATGACGCGACATCATCCAATGAACAGGTAATAAGTGGGCAAATGGAAACTACTAGTTTTCTTATGTCATCTCTCTACAAAGGCTGAGATTAAACCCTTGTCACCTGTCTCCAACGAACAGGTAATAAGTGGGCTTAATCCTGTGTCGACCACCAACCCTTCAATCTCTGGTGCGGGCCTACCAAATTTAAGCACCTTTCTCCCATGAGATGCCAACTTCAGCTCAGGGCGTTCCTGTAATATTTGTTAGTTAGCTTACTACAAATAAATGCCAAAAATAATGGTCAAATGGAATTATATTTACGCAACAATCGTACCTCTCCCGTCCAAACCTTAGCTGCTATATGATCTGCATAAAGAGACAACATTGAAGTGTTATGGGGCCCACCAGGAAATCCCTTGACCTCAGCACCAATGCTTCCCTCATTAGGTGCAACAATGTCACCAACATTGATGGCTTGCTCAGCAGGCACATCCTCAACAACACCAGTCCTTCCGCGTTGTCTTCATGCCGATGCTGTCGACCTTCAGCGTGCAGGGGGTTCTTCTGGATTGGCTTCTCTGCCTTCTTTTGCCAAAGCGCGTTGTAATCCTCTCATTTTAACCATAATCTGACATTTAAACCAAATTGTTACATTACAAGATCAAATCAATTCATACTAATGAAAATATTACATAACAAGTTGAAAGCATAGCCATTTGGATCAATATCAATAAGGGTTCCATAACATTTGACAGTATGTTTTGAAATTACTCTTAACCATAACCTGACATTTCTTAGAAAATGTTACATAACAAGTTCAAAGCAAAGCCATCCTGATCAAAATCAATAGGGGTTCCATAACATATGACAATATGGTTTCAAATTACAATTGCATTAAACTTCACTTCATTCATTAACTTTGAAATTACTCTTAACCATAACCTGAGATTATGAGAAAATGTTACATAACAAGTTCAAAGCATTGCCATCCGGAACAAAATCAATAAGGGTACCATAACATTTAACAATATGCTTTCAAATTACAATTGAATTGAATTTCACTTCATTGATAAACTTTGAAATTACTCTTTTAGTTCATGAACCAATCACTTTATTGATAAACTTTAAAATTACTATTTAACTTCATCAACTACTTACTTATTGGCACCCTAAATACTTAACAATTCATGAAACAAATCAAATATACCTCACTGGCAAAAGAATCACACTTTGAAATTACTCTTTTAGTTCATGAACCAATCACTTCATTGATAATCTTTAAAATTACTATTTAACTTCATCAACTACTTACTTATTGGTACCCTAAATACTTAACAATTCATGAAACAAATCAAATATACCTCACTGGAAAAAGAATCACACTTCACGTTATTCATTCAATTTTAAAAATTAAAACAAATTCTTTAAAAAAATTTAAAACTAAAAAAACTCATACGGATTGTCAATCCATATGCATGCACGAAAGGAGACTGGAAGATGAAACGACGTCACTTACCTCGTCATGGAGAACAACCACCAGAGCTATGACGGCGACCACCACAACCAATGACGGTAACCCGACTGAGAACCAAACCACACGATGGAGCACCAAACCAGATGACAGCAGCGACACCTTGAACCCACGAATGAAGAAGAAACCAAAACGAAACGAATGGATGGCGACCGGTGTATTGGAAATTTTTAAATCTGTAAGTTTAATGAATTTTTAAAAAGACTATTTGAAGAATTTCACAATTATTTATTGGGTGTATTAGAAGTGAGGCTGGTGTAGGAAGCAGAACCCTTCCTCTTTTTAGTACTTTGGGCCACTCTCCATTAATATTCTATTTGGGCCAAACATCATAACGCTTCAGAACCCAAACTTAACATTTAAGTAAGTAAATAATATTCTGCAAATAAAAAGTAAATAATAATAATGTGGATTAAATTATAATAATACATATTATGGCTTTGACAACATTAATATGGTAAAATATGAAAATCACTGCAATATGTTTAGAGATTAAAAAGTGAGGCTCATTTGTAGATTTGGACCGTAAAATAGGAAATTTTAAAAAATAAATAAAGAATGGTGTGAAATGTGAATCGTAAATATAGAGGGTGTAAAAACCTATAAAAATTTATAATGGGCTAAACAAATCAATCCATCAAACTTAACCCACATTTAACCAATAAAATTTAACAAGTATCAATAAAAAAATGGAACAAATACAAAACTAAAATTAAAGCAGTGATTTATTCGTGTGAACCATTTCTATTTTTCATTTCGTGAAAAATACTTAAATTAAACTAAATAAAGGTTTCAGATCAAGTTATAAGCACTCGTCCATATAAGATATGAGATATAGCTGACTTCTCTCTTTACTTTCTTTATATATATACACATCAGAAACAAAAATTGAACAGAAGAAAACTAGAAAACGAAGTACTCCTTAGAGTTGCAACACCAACAGAATCTTCCAACAAGTTAGGTTCCTCGGACTAGAGTGCCAAACCATAAGAGGACAATTGCAGTGTGGTCCCTTTCTTTGCCAGCCAGTCCGCAACAAAGTTCCCTTCCCTGTACATATGCTGAAGGGATCGAGATGTTAACAAAAAGTTCTAGCTAGTGCTTGATATTCTCCACCAAAGGTTATATAGTACGAATGAGTGGATCTTGAAATATGTTTATGCAAATAAGGTATGAGATAGCTTACTCCTCTATTTTAAATATGTTTATGCACTGATGCTACCTTACTATAGACTTGTTAATAAAGCTTGTGAGATAACATCCATCCACAAACATATCTAAAAGTAAAGAGAGGGTTGAACTATCTCATACCTTATATGCATCAATGCTTATTCTTTAACTATATATATTTTACTTTTAAGTATATTTATTCATAAACATTATAAAAAAAAAACACTTGCGACATCTCTAACTAGAATAGTCTTGGTCTAAAAAAAACTAGAATAGTCTTCAAACATTTATGAATTATCACAATATAATAATTATACAATTTACATACTTGTATTTTTATTTATTTTTATATAACAAAGGTATATATAAATCAATAGACATGCATGTAGTGCAACTGATCACGTAACAATAAAAGTTTTATTCAAAGACTTATAAGGTGGTTTAGTAGTTGGTGGGAGATGTCAAACTGATATGGTAAGAATCATTATTTCTGAGTCAATCATTTTACATGCATGAGGTATAGAATGATATATACACGCACAAAGCATATTTCTAGCTATACACAAATTAAGGCAATTACCATAATTAGATAATTACTACAATTAAAACATATCCCACAACTTTCTGCTAATATCTCTCATCGATCAATTCTCACCATTACTCAAATCAATAGGAGAAACGTAAGAGTTGAAGTGATAAGAAAGTTACAAATTTAAATCCTCCCACTAACCTAACATATAGTTACTAACATTTACGAATAAATAGGAAACAAAATTTATTCCATGATTACAAGAATCACATAATATCATTCAAATTAGTTACAAACCAATTAATTCCTCAAAATATATATATGATTACTACAAGATCCTTTTCAATATTTTCCTCTAATGTCTTTCTTGATCTTTCTATCATTTTCACATAATTAAATACCTTTCAATTCACTTTTTTCACTGATGAATCTTTTATGTCAAAATCACTTTTAAAAAAATTGTAATTTATTTTCTTCATGAACATCTGTTGGAGTACAAGTGTGAGTTAAAGTCCCACATCGGATAAAAATAGAAAAGTGGAACACCATATAAGTGAGGAGAAGACCCATAAACCTGAGCCTTAAGATTTTAGGTTAAGGTGTGATGTCTAATTCACTTATATGGTTACTTAGGTGTAAATCTCCCCGATATTTACCCCCCTCGATTTCCCAACAATTGGTATCAAAGCCGATGGTTTGACCCGACGACCGGCTCGGACAAGTAAGAAGGCGTTTGTGGATCCATGAACATTGAGATCCGTTGTATCGAAAGTCTTCCTGGCGGGTGAGGCCAGGCAGCGAGTCCCGCAAGTGTTGCGGCGGTACAAGCCACTACTTGTGAATTGACAAAATGACTTCCGCTCGAGGGGGAGGCTACCATGTGGAAGAGACTCACACTTAAGGGGGAGATTGTTGGAGTACAAGTGTGAGTTAAAGTCTCGCATCGGATAGAAATAGAAAAGTTGAACACCATATAAGTGAGGAGAAGACCCATAAACCTGAGCCTTAAGGTTTTAGGTTAAGGTGTGATGTCTAATTCACTTATATGGTTACTTAGATTTAAATCTCCCCGATATTTACGCCCCTCGATTTCCCAACAACATCACACCAATAACATATATCTCCATATGTGTACATCAATTGTTTAGGGTTTAATCATCATGTATATCGCAAATATATTAATATTCTCATTTACACTTTTCATATCTTTTTCTCACGCAAGAGACGTAGTATAATTAGACATTTAACAGTACTAGACTTAAATACAGTTCTAGAATAATAAAAAAGAGTAATATTTTTAGACACCCAAAAAATACAAATACCCCCGGCACATTCCTTATTTCTTGACATCTTCTCATACAGTGAAACTGTTACATTTATCATTTATCCATATTTTATTTTTATCTTTGAGAATAGATTATTGATTGGTTCCATATCCTCTCCAGAAACATTGAGATGTCCAAGAAACACAATCATTATTTAAAGCAAAAACAAGAAACATAAAACCTAACAAACAAAAGCAAGTTGAGCCGCATAACCCCGAAGATGAGAGATAACCTTGACGGAATCAACACAAAGGGTTGTGACACCCGAAGGAGCGAAAAGCCCATAACACCACAGCCACCACAACAACAACGAATCCACACACAAACAACAACAATGTAGTAACAAGCAACAAAATCGAGGCAGTTGGTATCCATATGGAGCTCGTCACGATTAACAATAGCGGCATTAAAAGGATGAAAATCGTGATGACTATGCTCGCAAGAAGAAGGAGCATGACGAGGCCTAGTGTCACAAAACCAAGAAGCGAGTTCCACAAAGGGGTGATCAACAGGCCAAGCACATGCGTTTGAGTGGGGGGACTCTCGAAGCTTTCCAAGAAATGACGTCGCAAGAGATAAAACATAGTCCAAGAGTGAAATTAGTAGGGTTGCGTTTAGTGCATTCTCTAGGGCAGTTTTAACAAGTTTTGTTGGGTTGTTCATAACATCAACGACATTAGAAGGGTTTGAGATGATACTTGAAGCATTTTGGAGTGAGTTTTTTTAGGTACTGAGTTTGGATTTATTGGCAACATTATCAGTTATCTTGGAAGTGATGATCTTTGAAGCAATCTGAAGTGGGTTTGGGACGAGGATGTTGGCCACATCTTCGATAGTGTTGGAAATTCATGACACGGTATCTGAGATGATATCAGAAGTGTTCGAGGTGATTGTTTTTGTAACATCAGAAGCAATTTGGAGAGGGTTTGAGAAGGAGGAAGAAGTACCACCTGAACTTTTTTTTTCCTTCCAATCTTGAATCCTAAGCCATATCTCCCTCCAGATAACTTTTTTTTATATATATATTGATAAGTTTTGATTCATTTTCAATGGAAATTCATTGTTGTCACTCACTTTTTCAACCTAAGAGTACACAACTATGAAATATCTTAGTACATAAAGATTAATTTTATACTACACTGGTGCAATGCATGGGGAAGTAGTGGAACCATATATATTATTGCTCCTTAAGGAATTTGGATATGGCGCTTAGTGGCTCAAGTGAGTTAGTGAGTATATATAGTGATAAAAGCACTTTACCATTGAAGTTTTTCGTGATGTTGTTCATGATGGGGAGGAAGACTTAGGGGCCAGGGTGAGGGTCGTAAGAGGGTCCAATTAACCACGGGGAGATCAATAGTTAAAACCATAGATAACTGATAATCAATGTCGTATCGCTTCAAAACAATTAAACTACGCTAATTCTGTATCACAATATAATAACCAAGGTTTTCTAAAAAAAAAAAATTTAAATTTAGTATATTTCATCACAAAAAGCGTTAGTGATGGAATTAGCGACGAATTTTGCGACAGCCAGTTACTGGCGCCGTTAGCGTGAGATTGGCGCCATTAGTTCCAGAAGTGCTCAAGAAAGTCATTTTTCACTGGAATCTGCCGCGGTTAGTGCCAGAGTGGCGTGATTAGCGCCAGGACGCGGGCTGGGGGCCTATAAAATGCCATTTTCACGAATTTGTGGCCAAAAGCTTCATCTCATTCTTCCGTCTTCGTTTTCTGCCATTGTTGAGCTTGGGGAGCTACATATCTTCTTCATTCTTGACCAGAACACTTCACACCCAACATGAAACTTGAAGGAAATCATCCAATGAGCTAGATTCCAACCTCCATTTTCCTTAAAAACCATCAAACAGAGAGATCATTTTCTCTAGAGAACTTCACCAAACTTGAGTTTGGTGGGGAAAGGAGACGATTTACGGACACCCAAGCTTGGAGAAG
The DNA here is from genome assembly GCA_013407115.1 of Glycine latifolia. Taxonomy (NCBI): domain Eukaryota; kingdom Viridiplantae; phylum Streptophyta; class Magnoliopsida; order Fabales; family Fabaceae; genus Glycine; species Glycine latifolia. The sequence goes on along the minus strand of CM023948.1, from coordinate 12,752,441 downwards.
TGATCCTCTAGCCTTCCTTGTCGATTTAGAGGTAAGAAACACAAATTCTATCGATTATTTAGGAAATTGTTCTTGAGGTGAATAGTGGCCCATTTGAGTTAGAGCTGAAATTAGGCTTGAGTCCTTTGGAAAAGTATGCTTAGGAGGTTGTTGTGATGAAGGTTTAGCCTTGAAATATTAATTTTATGGACTTTGGAATTTGTCTCTGAGAAATATATGTGTAGGAATAATGTGGGCTAAATTGATGAGGTTATGGTATGTATGAACATTAGAGCTTACACATGATGTGTTTAGAAGACTATATAAACGGTGAAATTGTGTTGAAGTAACCGTTTTAGCTACCTTGATAATCATTGAATGTGGCATGAATAGAGTATTGAACTCCTTGAATTGGGTTATGTAGAGCCTTAGGGAGACTCTAGTGTCTTGGTTAGGCCAAGATAGATCTTGTTGGGGGTTTATAAGTCACCCATTTAGGTGACTTGCCCTTATAACTTAGAGAAAAGAGTAGAAGGGGTTTATGTGGAAAAGATTTGCGTTTCTTTTCATTCTAACAGTTGAGGACCGTTATTTATTAATTATATACCTTTTGTAGGGTGTGATACAGAGGTTACTGGTGGTTGTGACCACAAAGCCGGGAGAGCCGGTATAGCACGGAGAGCAGGTAAGCTCTTTGTACTTGGGAGTGTTTTCCATTGACTGTGTTCCACCATACTCCGAGGGAGTGATGGTTATTGTATGTCATGATGCATGTGTATTGAAATTGTGTGTTACTGCTTTGATTGAGGACATGTATATGATATACATTGTGATGATATGTTGTGTGATTGATGAGATTCTCTGGCCAGTAGAATAGATTGTTTATGGACTTCCTTTGGAAATGTGCCCTTAAGTGGATGATCTTCCCTCGGGAGTGTCGTATATGTCAGAGTAAGTCCTGAGAGAATGTGTCATTCAGTGGATGATCTTTCTCAGGCATTGACATAAAGTCCTGAGGGAATGTGCCCTTCAGTGGATGATCTTCCTGAGCAATGTGTGTAGAGTCCTGAGAGAATGTGCCCTTAAGTGGATGATCTTTCTCAGGCAATGTTTTATGTGTATATGTTTTCTATATCTGTGTTGCATTCCTGATGTTGGTAGCGCCCAACGGAATGACACATGTGTTGTGATATACATGTGATGTGTTTTGAGAGCCTTGATGGCTAGATGGTGTGATGCCAATTTTGATACTGTATGTCATGGAAGTGAACCACGGGGAGGAGAGACCTCCAAGAACCCTGAGTTTACTGAGATTTGTATCTCACCCTGTGTGTGGGGATTATATTTTGCAGGTGATGCTCAGAGAGCGGATGGTGGATCCCAGGGCAAGAGGCCCGAGTAGTGATATGGTTTTGTGTGAACCTTAGGCACACATTTTGAGAGCATGTTGGCTCATTTCTTTTGTTATGCCTGTATTTGTACCCCTGAGGGGAGGATGCACAATTAGTGTTCTTTTTGCACATGTTGTATATCTGATAGATACTGATGTATGTTGAGAGGACAGGGTATATGATACTTTATTTTGTACAACCATTATTTTGATATATCTATATGGCTTATTAGGTCCTCTAGTTGTATGAAGCGCGTAATTACCATACATAATGTAAAGATGTTATTGTTGATGACGTTCGATGACGTCATTATGTTTATTGCTTCCGAATTAATTATCTTTAATTATTTGTTGCGCTTAATGACCATAAATGAATGTTAATGAGCCGGATGCATACGGGGCGTTACACACAAGATTAACCTAGGTCGACTCAGAGACACAATCAATATGGTTCCAACTTCAATTCACTAGTAAATAATATGGAGATTTTTATCAAACAGTTTGCATGCATGAATAAAAATTGCAGAAAAAATAGCAAAATAAAAACTAACAGAATTGATAAAAGATATTCTAAAATAGATTAAAAAGCATCAATCCATTTCACCAAACCAAGCAATACGAATTATCATAGTTCTCAGATACTGATTTTGCTATGAAAGTTCATTCAATTTCATTAGAAGTAGTTCAATCGAATTAACTCCTAAATTAATTGAAACCACAAACCT
>CM023948.1:12724434-12750247 GCA_013407115.1 Glycine latifolia | reverse complement strand
AGCAATGCGAATTATCATAGTTCTCAGATAATGATCTTGTTATGAACGTTCGTTCAATATCATCAGAAGTAGTTCAATCGAATTAACTCCTAAATTAATTGAAACCACAAACCTAATTGAAATATCATCCAAATAATCTGTGATTAAAATTTGAAATTAGAAAATGAATCCATAACCTAATCCGCTTTCAATCCTAAACACATTCATGATCATGAAAATCAAATAGAGGATTGAAGAAGAAAGTGAACATTCACACAGAATTTGAAATACCAAACCAAAACTCAAATTCTCCTTGCTTGGGCTTGGATCCTTGGATTGATTGATTGTCTAGCCTTCCATGATCATCATCAATGAAAGTCCCATGGAATGAGTGCAAGAAAATGGAAAAACAGAAATGAAAATGAAGAAAAATGAAGAACAGTTGAGAGAAAATAAGAGAAAAGATTTTAATTCTGAAAATTGCTAAAAGTCACTACAAAATGTGTGTGTGCTAAAATGAAGTGTGTCCATCCAAATAACTAAAATCACTTAAATATAGTGACTGAGTCAGTAGAAAAGGATGGGTCACAATGAAGCCCAACTAATTACACCAATTTTGCAGTCCAAAATTCAAGTGCAGTGGTTATGACTTCCAAGCCTAAAATGACCCTCAAAATGACAAAATTGGCCTCGGCTTACCTCTAAAAAAATTGTATATATTTTCCTTATCTTTTCAGGGGCTACTCATATGTGTCATTTGGAGTTCTGTAGAGCTCTCTAGGTCCTGCGCAAGGAAGATAGGTCAAGTAAGCAAAAACTCCGAAAATAAGCAACAATTATCAATTAAGCCCACTTGTTTGCCTAAGGCAAAAACTGAATTAGAATGAGAAAATAATAGTCTAAGAGCAGTTAAATAAGCTAAGAAGAATAGAAAAATATTAAACTAAAAATACTCAATCAATAACATAGATAAATCCCTTGAAATTGGCTTCCAAAATTTAGTTTCTAGAACCTTAATACTTCCGAAAACTATTTTTCAGAAAAGGGTAGCTAGTTTTGAAAGGAAATAAATAAGGAGGTACACTAATGAGAGAGCGAGGTAGAAATGTCAATTGCCAATGTCTTATGCTAGTTGGCCCAATCCACGTTCAAACCTGAAAGACAGTCGTGATGGCCATGAAAGTGTCTTCCTTGCAAAGAAGTTTGGGCCTCAACATTTACCAATTTGAGGGGTCTACTAAATACACTATATAAATTTCTTATACACTATATAACATTTTCAAAATGGCAAAATTACCCTCACATTTTCTATTGGCTTTTTCTGTTGGTCTGAAGCACTTTTGCCATTTGTTTGGGCTTGCGTTTTCCGTGTTAGTGGTTGCAGGGTGATTTTGGCTGTGCATTAGAGGTGAATTTGGTCGAAGGGGGTAGTCGTGGTGGTGGCTGCTGCGTTGGCCGTTGGCAGTCGTCAGAGACGCGTCCATTGGCGGTGTCTACGAGGTAAGTAAGTTTTGATACATATGTATGGATGCTACAGATTACATAATCTGTAAGTTATAATTTGGTAAAAAAAAGATACGGATTACTCAATCCGTATGGTTAATACGGATTACTCGATCCGTATGCACTATATATTGTTTTAAAAAAAATTTAAATATAATTTAAAAAAGAATTAAGTTGTTTATAAATTAATAAAAGAAAAGTTGGATAAATTAGATACCACGCTAATATAATTATTGTGGATGTATTATATTAGTATAGGTAAATTGGATAAATATAATTGTTGTTTATATATTTCTTTTAAGTGCTTAGTTTAGGATATTTTAGAATATTGAAAATTTTATTTTCAAATTTTATTATTAATGTAGTGTAAATTTGTATTGTATATTGTATGAATCTGTAATATCAATGTTGCCCAAAAAAATATATAATTGGTAACATTACATGCAAAATGTTATTTAATATTAGTATGTGTCTGTTTGTTGAATGAAATAATTTTATTTTGATTTGTTAAGATGGACAACGATGAGTGGATTTATGACATTATTATGTCTGAAGAAATTAATATAGAGGAAGACATTGGTGAAGAAACTTATGCGTTTGAAAATAATTATTCAGTTGATTGTTCAACAACCTTCAATACCGCCGAGGTATATATTTGATTTAACATGTAGCTAAAGTAGTTAAATGATTGAGTTTAACTATACAAATGTACCCAACAATGAATGTTCCATTTTTGTAAGTGTTTCTTTCCCGTGAGGATGTATTGAAATGGGCTCGAAGTGTTGCATATGATAATGGTTTTGTAGCTGTCATAATGAGGAGTGGCATGGCAAATGGAAAGCTAGGAATGACATCATATATTATAATTGGTTGTCAAAGGAGTGGAAAGTATAGATCATTCAAAAAAGGTTTTGTACCTACAACGGGTAGCAGTAGAAAATGTGAATGTTCATTTAAGCTGAGAGCAAAACCCGTCCCGGGAGGTGAAGGGTGGATAGTAAAGCTAATATGTGGCACTCATAATAATAGTTTGGCTTGGTCATTAATGGGATACACATATGTTGGTCGGCTAACCGAGGAGGAGAAGATCATTGTTGCTGATATGCCAAGGTCGATGGTGAAATCAAAGAATATTCTTGAACGTGACATGTATATTCACTGGCATAGAATGAAACAAGAAAATGTGGTACGTTACTTATTTTGGACACATCCAGATGCAGTGAAATTGAGCAATGCATATCATATGGTGTTCATGATAGACAGTACATACAAAATAAATAGGTACAGACTTCCTTTACTTGACATTGTTGGTGTGACACCTACTGGTATGACATTTTCTGCTGCATTTGCCTATTTAGAGGCGGAACGTATAAACAATCTTGTGTGGGCCCTTGAACGCTTTAGAGGGATTTTTCTGAAGAGTGAATTTTTGCCAGACGTCATTGTTACCGATAGAGATTCAGCATTGATAAGTGCTGTGAAAACTATTTTTCCAATGGCAACCAACTTATTGTGTCGGTTTCACTTTGACAAGAATGTGAAAGCAAAATGTAAAACTTATATATGCCAAGATTTGGCATGGGACTATGTCATGGAAGCCTGGGGGACTCTTATTGATTGTGCTACTGAGAAATCTTACGATGATTCTTTGAAGAAGTTTGAAGTTTGATAAGTGCCCTATTTTAGAACAATTCAAACTTACAATACGACACTTATCTTTTAATCTTAGTAAATTTGCTTATAAACTTACCCTAAACCTAGTCAATTTGAATGTAGTACTTCTGTAAATATTGTTTTTCATATTTTGAAGAGATTAGTCCAATCACGTGTTGTATTTTGATAGATTCCGATGAAATCCGAAGCTTTCGAAGCATCAAAGCAAGCAAAAAGGGCATATGGATCAAAACTGGGGGTGTCAGAAGCAACAAAGCCCAAGCCCAAAGACCTTTCTTCATCACTAAGCTTTTAACTCGCCCAAGCGAGCCTCCACAGGCCAAATGACTCGCCCAGGCGAGCACCAAGTTCCAAGATGATAACATTAGCTCGCCCAGGAGAGCAAACATAGGCCAAAATACTCGCCTGGGTGAGAGAAGCTAGCAGGAGAAGAAAAGCTATAAATAGCCAACGATTTTGAGAGGAAAATGATGCCATTTCTTCATTCTTTTGCTTCCTTAGCTGATTCTTTAGATTTGGCTCTTAAATATTAGTAGTAAGTAGGTTACGGAAGTGAGAGAAGTGAGATTTAGTGTGGAGACTCTGCTGGAAAGAAGCGGTGATGGGCCCTTCATCAATTCTTCTCTTGAGGAGGTTCTCTCCATGCTTCGCAAGCTTCTCTAAGGATCAGATGTAATCTTTTTATCCCTATGTATCTCTTTTAATATTTATTTATGCATTAATCTTTTCTATTCCTTGTTGGTAATTTCATTATGTGTTTAATGCTTGATTCTATTTGATCACTAGTTTCATGAATTAAAATCCTAAGCTTGACTGGAAAGTGCCCTTAGGGTTTGAACTAAATGATTTTACTCATTACGTTACGTTACTAGGAATAGGGCATACCATTTTGATTGCATAAAGCACGCGATTATGAATTTAATGCTGGGGTATTTACTTCATATGCAAGGGATCGATATTTGGTAGATATCCTTAGAACTTGAATGCGAGTGATCGATTCGGAGTAAAATAGTGTGCATCAATAAAGATAGAAATTGATTTATGCATGGTAATATTAATTGAATACTAAGGGTAAGAATGATGAAACCCAATCCCACTTTCCCATAAATATATTTCATTTTATGAATTTAGTAATTTTCTGTTACTTTCTTAAACAAATGAAATTCCGCTTATCCTTCCTGTACATAACTATTGAACTGTTGAATTCTATTCGGATTAACTGAGAAGCTCAAGTCCCTGTAGAGACAATCTTATAAATTTTGTAACTTACAACGACAAATCGGTGCACTTGCCGAGATTTCGTATCAAAGTTGCATGTTCACCATGGCCTGCATTTGTTGATTATGTGAAAGAAACATGGTTGGATCCTCATAAGGAAAAAATTGTAACCGTATGGACAAATAAAGTAATGCATCTTGGCAATACTACAACTAACAGGTAACTTGTTATTTAAAGTTGGTGACATTGTGATCTGTTGAACAACTTTTTGTTTTTAAAATTATCAACATGTTGTCATTAAATGCAGGGTTGAGTCTGCTCATTGGACTTTAAAGAGGCTTTTACAGAATAGCATTGGAGATTTATGTAGTGTTTGGGATGCCATGAACAACATGATCACGTTGCAACATACTGAAATAAAGGCATCAATAGAAAGAAGCACCCATGTCATTGGACATGTATTTAAAGTAACATTGTACAAGAGACTTATTGGCATGGTGTCGAGGTATATGTTGAACCAGATTACTGCTGAGTTTGAGCGAGTTCATTATGCAGGCAAAAACCCTTCTCGATGTGGATGTATTATGAGAACTACCCATGGTCTCCCTTATGCATGTGAGCTAGCTAAAGTTGTTGTTGGCAACATACCGCTTTCAAGCATTCATATGTTTTAGCGAAGTTTAAATTTTTCAAACCAAGGTGTAAATGACATGGAAATTCACATAACTTACGAGATGGAGGCAATCTCCAAGCGTTTTGAGAAGCTTGATTTGTGTGCTAAAATGACGTTGAAGACTAAGCTTAAAGAACTTGCTTTTCCTGATCAAACATCGATGAATCCTCCCCCTGAAAAGGTGAGAACAAAAGGTGCTCCAAAAAATAAACACACAAAACATGAAAGATCAACCAAGCGGGATCCGTCTTACTTTGAATATGTTGATGAATTACATTCTGTGCAAAATAGTTGCTCCACACAAAAAAGGTCTGCTTCCTCATCTAATCAAACTTTGAAGAACAGAAACATTCAAATGCTGGATCAATTTCATCCTTTTATGCACAAGTATATTCTTAACATCACTGATGTTAAAGCTGATGGTAATTGTGGATATCGTGTAATTGCTGCCGTACTAGGTTATGGTGAAGATTCTTGGCCTTTGGTCCGCAATCATTTGTTTAAAGAACTTTCACAATGGTCTGATCAATATATAGCCTTGTTTGGTGGCTGTGATAGGTTTGATTAGTTAAAGCGCTCCCTTCTTGTTGATGGATTAGCAAGGGTCAGACCGAACTTTCACAATGGTTTGACCAATAGATGTATGATTTTTTAGTTACAGATATGGACACTAATAAATTTTGATTGTGTAGCTAACAATGGATAAGTGGATGGATATTATCGACATGGGTTATGTCATTGCTTCAAGGTATAATGTCATTATTATTTCTCTTTCTCATTAGCAAAGTATGACGTTTTTCCCTCTGTGAAGCCAACCTCTTAAAGATTCATCTATTCATTGCATTGTTTGTATTGGTCATGTGTATGGTAACCATTTTGTCCAGGTATAATAAGCAACATTAGTTGAAACATTCTTTTGTTTGACATTTGCTTAAATGAATTTACACCTAACATTGTATTTGAAATAGGTTGAACTGACAGAGGACTGTCCTATCCCATGTACTGCATTCTTGTGGTATACACACTGTTCAAATGAGGCAAGACATTGGCCAAGTCATTATGTTCATCGAATGAGGCTGTATTCAAATTCCATTAAGTTATCACTTGAATATGTCGATTTAGGATAAAGTCAGAAATGGTGTGTTTGTATTTCCAAGGTTTATAAAGAATTTGTGTCCGACAATCATATATTCAAATTCCAAGAAGTTCCATGCAAGGCTTATAAATTAAGAAATAGTCTGACAATGTATGTTTAAATACAAATACTTAAAATTAAATTTTATACACAGGAAGAAGGTAAACAATTTCAACTGATGTGTCATCCCGATCCATCTAATCACCAAGCCGCCTCCGAACTGATGCCCTCAACCTACTGGATCGCACAAATACATTTCCATGTGGTGTCACACTACGTGCTAACTCCAACAGGTGCTGCAGAGATGAGTATGCATCTGTGCCACGGGTAACTTGTTGTGTGCCAAGCATATGTTGCAACCCGGCTGCTATACTCTTGCACATACCCTAGAAGAATCATACAATATAACACACTAATAAATGAATATTGCAGGATGTATTGAATTAACTTTTAAAAATAAGTGTCCCAAACTTTTACCACTGCATGTGGAGCCATGTGACTGACATCAGAAGCTCTCACAACTGCATCACCCGCACCTGATGTGTCATCCTCGTGCATAGGAGGGGGATCGGTTACATGTGTTGTCACTCGTAGACGATGTCGGCTTGGCTCCCCAACCTCTAGCGGTGACATATATGGATGAGATATACGATAATACCATTCCATATATCCAGGAGCAAACTGAGCGGGGTATGTAACCAAATCTCCAGTTTCGACAAGGTACTCAGAGAAGTGAGTCTGCCTGTCATCAACCTGTGCTACCGATGGAGACTCGGACTGAATCAAATGTGGGATTTGCTGCACAAACCCAAACAGCCTAATTACTCGATCTGGTAGATGTCTAACCATCTGTGGACCCCATCTAAGATACCCAGAAAATAGTGAAATTAGCTCGAAATCCCTGTGGCCACGGTGATCCCTGTATGGCATCCAACATACATCGTCCAGCGTCAACCTATCTAACTGCCCACGATAGGTTGTCACTGGCAATGCCTTCGCAGCTTTCCAGCGACATGCACCGGGAAACCTCTCATCAAATTGGGGATCTGGTATGACATTTCCAATTGTCGAAAAATGTTCATAGATCCAGTACTGCAGTATTAAATAACATATTCATTAATACAAGAATCACAGTATTAAAGAAATATTAATACATAATTGAAGTATTGTAATTACCTGTAGCAAAGAAATATATCCAGCAAGGTGCTTCCCGTGATGTTGGGATGCATAGTTCAAATTTTCATACATGTGGACTAGAGCGGCTGCACCCCATGCATACCCAGTCGACTGGTCCAAATCTCAAAAAGCGTCTAAGAATACCACACTAATATGTGTGGCACTCTTGTTCACAAACAATGTACACCCGACTAGGTGCAACAAATATGCTCTGGCTGCTTCTACCCATTGTCGTGCGACACACTTTGCAACATATAACTCTCGAAGCCAGGACAAACGAACATATGCCCCGTGGCATTGTTCAATCTCAGCCTCCGCATCCTCAATTGTCACCTCAAGCAACTCCACCAGTAATGTTGTTGCCTCCCCCGTGTCAATCGGATCATACGTCTGGAAGGCTCCCGTTATTGGGAGATGCAACAATGCCACAACATCATCCAACGGGAAAGTGGAAGCTACTAGTCTTAGGGTGCCATCGCTCCACAAACGTAGATAGCAAGCCTCTATCTTCGATCTCCACAAAAGTACGTATCAATGGCCTTAACCCAGTACCAGTCACTAACCCTTCAATCTCAGGTGCCGGTTTGCCAAATTTTGCAACTTAGGAAGTCAATAAGAAGTCAATTTTAACTTAGGACGTTCCTGAAATAAATTTATGTCAATAACAAACATTACATTGCCAAATATATTAAAATTTGTATGTATTTAACCATATTAATACCTCTCCAGACCACACTCTAAGCGCTACATGGTTAATGTAGCCTGTCAAAACCGAAGAATCTTCTGGGCCACCTAGGAAAGACTCTGACTCACTGGCCACATCGTCTGCCACTGGAATGTCGGGATCCACATGTTCTTCATGACAACCACCATCCTCAGCAACAGCCTCAACTGCCCATTGTCTTCTGACAGATGCTGTGGGCTTACGACGTTCGTTGGCTTCTTCTTCATTATCTCTAATGTGCCTTCCAGGCACTCGGTCACCAACTCTCCCTAAAGCCCGATGCATACCTCTTGTTTTTACCATGATCTATGAAAATTCTTAATGCAGTTAGTCCTAAATTTCAAATAAACTCATAACTTCATCAACACCCATCTCATACCAATCAATTTACAATTTTTATGCTACACACATTACACACAAATCTAACAAACATATATACATACACATTATGCAATTTTCCAATGCCATAAATCATAAACCCATAATCAAGTGTTGAACCCACAAGGTACTCAAGGTCAATGTCAGTGCATATCCTACATGTTACTCATACAATTTCCATGAGGTTCATCATTAAATCAAAACATAATGCCTACACATGTTCTCAAGCTATATGGATTGTGTGATTGGAAAATTATAAGGTTCGCAATTATCTAGTGTTCTAAATAACTAATGCAAATCCATAAATTTATCACAACACAAGGTACTCAAGGTACTCAAGGTCAATGTCAGTGCATATCCTACCTGTTACCCATACAATTTCCATCAGGTTAATCATTAAATCAAAACATAATGCCTACACATGTTCTCAAGCTATCTGGATTGTGTCATGGATTGGAAAATTATACGGTTCGCAATTATCTAATGTTCTAAATAACTAATCCAAATCCATAAATTTATCACAACACAAGTATTTCAGAATATTAAATTATTCAAGGTATATAAAATTATTTAAATATTTAAATTAATCAGCAAATATCTTAAAATACATTCACTGATCTGTAAGCTTCTTACGGATTAAGTAATTCGTATGAAGACAGACACCACACGACACAACTTTTTCTCACCGCCGACGGACGCGACAACGGAGCTTCACCACCAAAGCCGACGACCACAAATCAATAACCACTCTGCGTCGCCTACGGGAACGAGAGCGTCACCGGATAAGAAAGTTGGTGCAGAAGAAGATGCGCGTGCGGCTATGGTGAGGGAGAAAGTTGGTGCGGATATGGTGAGGGAGAAGAAGAAAAGCGTGCGCGGTAGTACGGAAAGCTCAAAAGTTTAAAACATTCAACTTATACCTAAGGGCAGTATTGGAAATTCACTATGCATATATGGTGTATTGAAAATTCTTCTAGTGTATTTAGCTCATCCCCCAATTTTATAACCAAGACAACAATATGCTTTCGACTAGTACAATAAAGATATATATGTATCCATGGTCACACATGGACCCCCAAAAAATATTATAATGTACCCACAAATTGCTTTACATTTTAATTCAAGAATCAATGGTCAAATATTGTAGCTAACTATATTATACTATGCCCATTGCAGCCCAAAAATATTATATGTCTAAGAAAATCTGAATATCTGATGTCTTAAGACAAATTAAATCTCTGCAGCGATGAAATAAAATATTTCTTATTATGCCTTTCCAACATATATGGAATAAGAACTCATTCCATGTGTCAATAGGGCCTGGCAAGCACCAGTGAACACAATCACTATGTGTCACACTTTGGTCCACTGCATGCCAGACATGGTTATTAGGATGTACATCAGGCCTCCTTAGCATAATTTCAGTTGTGTCCATCACCAAAAACTTCAAACCCCTCTTCCTTGCAACCTTTCTTGCTGCTCTAAAATCCTGATCAAACCTCATTTGTTCCTTGCTATAAGGCCTTGTCCTCTCACAACTCCCTCCTTTGTTCCATGCAGCATTCTCAAAGTGAGCCGGAGAAAATGTTCTAAAAAATGTCACCGCCTTGTACCCTTTGAGACTTGCTATGGTTCTCATTGCAGTTCTGAATGCTTTTTTTGTATCCTTAGTAGTAACTAAGGTCTTTGATTTTTTTTCGTTCACACTTGTGGCACCCTACAACTTGTCCTTTTTCATAGAACATTGCTGGCCGAAAGAACCATTGGTCAGCTGAGATTATGACAAAATCGAAGCTTTCAATCTCACTAGTCCACGACTCATCTGTCTTATCTAGATACAATTTCGTGAGCCTTTTGTGAATGTCGCTGGCTCTAACCAAAAATAGGGACCATAATGTCACAACCGTAAAATTGTAGTCAGCACAGAACCACCTTCGGAAATATGTGGGATCTGTGGCATATCTATTGGTAATGTCCTCAGGACAAGCAACCTGAAAGAGTAAATCATGGAAGGAATCATGTTTTTTGAGGATTGTGACTTATCTTCATATCGGAGATGATGCATGTTTGTGTAATGTAATGTGTATGGAACTCATCCACAAAATGTTACGTCATAATAACAAGTAAAAGAGAGTAAAACTGTGGACTTTGCCCCAGGGAGACACGAAGCCACTTTCTCTGGCTTTTATTCCTCAAAAGGAATTAGTATACTTGGTGGCGAATCCAGAAAAATATTCAAGGGGGGCACTAATAGCAAACCTAGGAAAATTTATTTATGTCTGCACATTTAGTGGCTGGGGTTCAGGGGTAGCGCTCCCGAAATTTTTTTTTGTAAAGAAAATTTAAAGGAACAAATAATTATAAACCATAATCTAAATGAACAAATAAATAGCCAGATCAAATTACTGTTCTGGATTGAATAAAACAATAAAAGAAGTTTATTATAAATTGCAATGAGATTTTAAAAGACCATGATGACAACATGAGAGTTAGTTTAAATATAAGTATTGAATTTGAGATCTTTGAATATGAACTGTTACGATATAGACTAAAATATTTCTACAAAATACATATGGTTAAATGGTACTTCTCATTTTAATGAAGAGCAAAGACTTTAATCACCTTATAAACAAGTGCTAATGCATGAATTACAAATGAAAATAATTAATAAGCACTGCAAATTATATAACAAACACTGAAAATAATTAACAAGCACTGCAAACAAGTGCTAAAGGTATATTAAAATTTTAATGGCAAAATTTAAGGAAGGACAAAATATAACAAACACTGAAAATAATTAACAAACACTACAAACAAGTGTTAAGGGTATATTAAAATTTTAATGGCAAAATTCAAGGGGGGGCACTGCCCCCCAACTTACCACCTAGATCCGCCTCTGAGTATACTAGTACTTTTCTTGTTAGTTAGGAAGAAGTAGTTTTCATGCACTAACAAAATAAAAAGTAAACGTTAAAAGTAAGATATATAATTGGGTAGTTGATTGGGATTGGAGAAGTTAATTTTCAAGTTATTAGGATTGAATGAGTGGAAAGGGACTTGCATAATTTAACGTGGGTAGATTTAAACTTTTGGTGAATAGGCCACATTTATCGGGTGTAAGTCAAATATTTTTTCCATACCTATAATTGAATTCCTAATTATATATTTAAGAGATAAAATTAAATGTAAACTGTGTCATACTTCTTGATATATTTAAACTTAATTGTTACCATTGTCAAATTATATTTTATTCATGATTTAAAAATAAAATAAAATAAAAACTACTTTCTTGAAAATAAATTATACTAGTGTAGGTTTTATAAAATTTTATTTTTTATTGTGTAACTTTTTTTAAAATCTTATCATTTGGTATTAAAGCTCTTCCTCGTATCTCTCGTTAGCAATCAAGAATCATGAGTGGTGATGACGACATTGCAATATTATTTGCATGAACCTAATTAAAAAGTTAGTGCATAACTAGACTTGATCAATCCCCAATCAAAAACACGGTTTTTTGATGTAGAATTTATAGATTTTGAACTCTAACAATAATAAATCATTTTGTTGCGTACGTTGAGGAGATTTTTCGGGAACTTGGTCGATTTGCATACGTTGATGAGATTTTTCAACAAACTCATTTACAAAAGAATACTGGTGAATTTATCGATGATAGATCTAGACAGACACATGTGAGACCTTATCCTACTTTTATTTTAAAAATGTTTATTATATTTATTAAATAAATACTGTTTATGAATGATAGGAAAATTTTGAGGCTACACTATCTCAAGCTAGGTCTGATGTTCAATCAAGTGTTGGTGAATCTGAAATGACTCCTTTAAACTCTGCTGATGAACTAAGACTTAGGACTTGGTGTTGAGTTGCAGCTGCAGGACCTATGCATAAGGGACGTCTTTACGGTACTAGAGATCTTGCCCATACTTATAAATGTGGAGCTGACACATTCATGCAACAATTGCAAAGATCTTCTAATCACCCGATTGATTCAGTGGAGATTAATCAAATAAATGAGGAGCTTCATCAATCAACAGAGCAAATGTGAGTATTTCAGTTAGTTGTACTTCAGTTTTTATCTCCTAAAGCGTGCAACATTATTCAGCAACATCAGATGCAGCCCAACCAACCACAATAACAAGACAATGACCAACCACCAGATGACAATCATCCAAATAACCAGCAACAACCTGATGAGCAACAGAGACACTCTGACAATGACTATTTTGATTATTGACTTAGTAACACAATATTACTATTGACTTATTAGACATTGTACTTTTATTTTAGATTTATTTTGATTTTAAGTCAATTTATTTTAATATTTGTTTTGGATTTATGAATTGGAGTATTTCATTAATTACATTATGTGTCAATTTATATAATGATATTAAATACTCTAAATAAAAAAATTTAGTTAATAAAACAAAATTAAAAGCAAAATTTGTGAACATAAGTTACCGACGGAATTTTCCGTTAGAAATTTTCGATGGGTCTTTCTATCAAAAATTTCCGACAGATTATTCTTTCAAAAATTTTCGACGAATTATTCCTTTGGAAATTTCCGAAAGATCATTCCGTCGGAATTTTTCCACGGATATTTTTGCCATACATAAAAAAAATCTGTCGGTTAAATTTCTAAAAACTGTTTTATTGACAGATTTTTTTCTGTCGAAAATTTGGTTTTACCAACATATTTATGATGTTACCGACGGATTTTGGCCATCGAAAATTCAAATTTTTTTTGTAGTGTGCATAACGCTTTTCTTTTTAAGTAAATAAAAATATTTGAGTGTAAATAACGAATATGACAGAAAAATCCAACATAAATTTTAGCTTTGAAAAGATTAAACCGGAACTGGTGCCATTGATATATTGATTAGTGATTACTTACATGACTTAGGAGGCACAAGAAAGAATTCATTTGATTTCTTCCCACCTAGTCTCCAACAAAGGCCATGGACTTTCTTCTGACAAACTCTAAGAAAAGGTTTGCATCAAAGAGTGGAAGCTCGCATTCATCAAGTTTCCACCTCTATTTGAGGAACTCTCTGTCAGGTCTCCCAAACTTCATGCAGTTTTGCTGGTCTATCATCAAATCGCAACTCTCATGGTCGTAGTAAGGTCCTTCACTGTACGAAATCCACTCTCCAGAGAAGATGTTGCATCGTTTCATTTGTGTGACGTTAAAATTCAAACTTTTTTTGGTTCATTGGAAAAGAAAGGTTTTGGTGAAATGGGTTCCAAGGACTCACGAGAACTGTTAAAATCCAAACTTTGTTTTGATTCATTGGAAAAGAAAAGTTCAGTCGGGCTGGACTCTGAAGTCTATTTTGATTCATTAGAAAAGAAAAATTTATTTAGGTGATTGAATTCTGAATGTTTGGAAGAACCATTAAAATCCAAACTTTGTTTTGAATTATTGTAAAAGAAAAGTTTAGGTAAGTTAAGTTCTGACGACTTATGAAAATTGTTAAAATCTAAACTTTTTTGGGAATCATGGAAAAATGAAAGTTTAGATGAACTGAATTTTGAGAACTATCGGAACCGTTAGAATCCAAACCATTCTTTCAATTATTGGAAAAGAAAAGTTTAGGTGAATTAAAATCCAATCTGGTGGTGGTGGAGGCATATATCTCAGGAGAGGAAAAATGAGAGTTTTTCGTAAGAGAAAATGGTAAAAAAATGATAAGCACAGTGAATGGAAGAAGAATAACAACACTCTTGAGATTATTTCCGGAGGCATACTTCCCATTCCCATTGGGAAGTTCTATGGACCGGAATTTCACGGTTGGGTATGTAGCAGAAGGTTTGCTGAAACTGCTTATTATATACTTACATTATATTGTACTTTCATGTATGGTAGGCGTAAAAGATAAAAACCTAGTTTTGAGTCAGCAACTAAATGCTCTATAGTGGCTGGGAATGCAATTCGCATACTGATATCATGGATTCATGATATGTCACAGTTTTGGGTATAGAGTAATCATTACAAATAATGATGTACCACGTGTTAAAAATAACTATATAATTAAATAAATCTTGTTTTCTTTGTTAAGGTAGGGATGAATATAGAACTTTCTAATTAATTTAGGATAATTTGTAAAACATTTTAAAAAATATAATTAATACAGAAAATATAGTAAATGCAATTAAAAATAAGATTAATATAATAAATATACTAGATATAAAAAATATATCTAATATATATATATATAGTAAATATTAAAAGTATAATAATTTTGTGACATATAATAAGTTAAATATGGAAGTTTTATCATCTATAATAAATCTTATTTGATTTGAATACGATTATCTCCCATAAAAAAATATTTGTAGTCTAAAATAATAATAAATTACTACATATTTTTTAATATTCAATATATTAATTTATAATAAATATATACTATTTATATTTATTATTAATTAATTAATGCATAATAATAATAATAATATTAAAATACTAAATATTAGTAAATTGATAAATATATTAATAAATTAACAAATATTTATAGTTCAAACAACCCATATAAGACTTACATCTTAGTTAGTGTAAGCCATAGCCTAACCTATTAAAAAATACCCGATTTAGATTTTAAGAAAGTTTTTTTTTTAAGTAAAAAATTCAAGCTTCATGTATTAAAAATAAAATCCTGGCTAGTAGGCTTAATAGGACAACTGTTCACTCATGCTTTTTTTCTTTGCATTTTTTATTCTTTTCAAATGTTTCATATGGATTTGGTCTACTCATAATATACAGTTGGGGAGCAGCGACGAATCCAGGAAATGATTAAAGTGGGGCTAGATTTTTTTTTATTTTTTACTTTAGGTAGGTTTGGTTTGAACGATTGAAAGATGTATAAAAATGAATTTAAATGAAAAGAGAAGAAGTATTTAAATAAAAATAGAGTGTAGAGGTGTGTGACTTACCCCAATTTTTAAATTTTTTTTATCTCAAATACAACTAATTATAATTCAACCAAACACTGTCTTAATTAATTACTTAAATATTCAACTTCTGACAAACAAATATTTAAAAGAAAATAAATTTTATAAAATTATTTATTAGTTTTACACATAAAACTAAAATTGATTTTTATTCAATTTGTATAAGAAGAAAACATGTGTATTTATAATCCATACTAATTTTTTTATTTCAAGTTTTGAAAGGCCTTTTAGTCTCACAAATACAATAACAATTAAATAGATAATAATTTCAGTCTCACAATAAAAAAAATTCAATAAATATAATAATAACTAAAAATTATCAAATTTTATAACAAGTATATATAATAATATATCTTAATAATAGTTATAAATTTTAATAATGAGATATATAGATTGATAAATGATACTTATAATAATACCTAAAACATAATAATCAATCAAAATAATAACAGTTGATAAAATAAAGTCATAAAAATGTTATTGTTATTATATCTATTAAAAAAATCATAGAAATGTCACAATTAATATACATATAGACTCTTTGGGTTATATTATAATTAGTGGTAACAAACTATTAATTAAAAAGATACTATTAAAATATTTAGTATAAAATCAAAGGTAACATATATTATTAAATTTATTATTTAGTATTTTTTATTAATATTCTAAGTAGTTAATTATTATTATTGTATACTTAAAGAGATTTTGTAGGAGGGGGCCTGAAGCCCCCAAAATTGTCACTGATCGAAATAGATGATAAGCTTTAAATATGACTAAATTTGGATTAAGGATAAATTTTATAACCAGCTCAAATTATTGAAACTTGTAAGGATACATTAAAATCTCATTGAGAAATCAAATGTCCTAAATATGCCAATTAGTAGAAATGGAATAATAATTAAAATTTGTATGAGGGTTATTGAGTTACGTGGATGATAAAATTAAGAGTAACAGTCATGAAAACATTGCATCGAGTATGTGATGAATATAGTCAGTATAAGAAAAATATGATTAATTTTAGCACATAAAATGTATTAATTTAATTTAGAAAACAAAGGAATAAGTGTAAATGGGAGGAGTATATTTGAAAGTCTTAGCACATGTGCCTTGAAAAATATTAAAGAGAGAACAAGATATGTGTTATTGGAAAAAAGAAAGTTGAGTAACAAATAGAAAAAAGAAAGAAAAAAGTCTAATAAAATCTCAAGGGTTTTGGTGAAATTGTTTGATAGATGTTTAATATAAAAAAGTATGATGATGAAATCCTTTGAAATCTTTCTTGAAAAATCAATTCATCAAAAATTATATTTTTAAATATCAAAAGACTTTTTATAAGTTATAAAAAAATTTAATTGAATACCACCGAATTTTGTTGTCTTCCTTAAAAAATTTTAAAAGTCTTAATTGAATATTACAAGTCTTATTTATAGTATTTAAAAATCTTAATTGAATATGTGACCAAAAGACTTTTTTATAAAAAAAAAACTTTTAAAATCCTAATCCAATAAATAGATTTTTATTGAGGGGGTTGGTGCACAAGTGAAGCTATAATTATTGGAATTAATTTTTTTATAAATAGATGGTTGTGATTAAAATCATAAAATGGAAAATTCTTAATCTTTTTTCCGTTGCCCCTACTCCTTCCATATGTTAATCAATTACATATTTAAGTATATATTTTAAGAAAATTAAAATTATAATAACTTAAGTACTAACATATTTCTAGTAACAATAATGAATACTAATTAACATATAGTCAATGAACATATGCAAGTTTGGTTTTACACTAGTTACCAAACCAAATCTAATTTAAAACCAAAGATATAAATTAAATTTTAAAATCAAACCACTTTTCTTTTTTTAAACCAATATAGGCATAAAATAGGATTTTAACTGTAAAATTAGTTTGTAATTTTAAACGAATTTTTAAAATAAAAAATCATTTTTAAAAATAACCTTACAAATTAATAATGTAAAACAATAATTTTCAAACTGATTTAAGTTATGAAATAAGCATTGCTACATTCATAACTAATTTGGTGTAAAATTGAGAGCAGGTCCAAATATAAATAATGACTTTGCATTATTGTTAATTAATATAAACAATACTATATAGAAAGAGGTTCATATATAATACAAGTTTAGAAGAAGGTGGTAGGCTCGATCGCCAGCATGGGAATATGCAAGTCAAGCCAAATCCAAAACGCCACCTAAGTGGTCCTCGTCTCCAATATCGATAATTGCAGAATAAACTTTGGATTTATTTAAATATATATATCTTCATTCACCAAAATTCCAAAACACCAACATTAATTTGATCTAATTAATATTACCAAATATTTAAAATTAATGTTGATGAATAGATTGTAAATTATATAAACCTTAAACAATCTAAAAAGTAGAAACAAACTTATATCAAGGTCATTTTAAGCAAGGTAAAAAAAATTAAGGCCTTTAGTAGAGTAATAAACAAGCTTAAGACAATAAATTATAAAACATAAACTTAAGCAAAACCTAGCTTAATTAACCTATTTCCACTCATATACCTGGAAAAGCAAAATTAAAGCTTGCAAGGCATTTCCTTAGAGTGACATATTCATCTCATATTAATTTGTACTTGTCTACACTACAAGAAAAATGACCTATGCCTACGGAGACTTTTGCTTACAGACATAAATTATTGTAGGTAAAAGTCAAAAAATACTTATATCTACCATTGTTTGGTGTAGGTAAAACTTAACAACTTGTACCTACCATTATTTGGTGTAGGTAAATTCATTAAAACTAAAAATGACTTCTACCTATGACTACTTTATGTAGGTAGAACACCAAAAAACTTTTACCTACAAAATCTAGTGTAGGAAAAATTCTAAAAAAACATATACCTATGACTACACCATGAAGATGAAACTTCTTAAACTTATATACCTACATTTGGTTGGTGTAGGTATAACTTCAAAGTCTTATACCTATAATTATTTGGTGTAGGTAAAACTAAAATAATTATACACCACCAAATATAAAATATAAAATATTTTTTTACTAAATTTAAAATAATTTTTTAACTAATTAATAAGATTCTTATCATAAAAATTAATAAATATTGATTAAATTTTAGAGTAAAAATTATGCACATGTTTCTTTTTCTTTTTTATAGGTGATTTTATTTTCATTGATGATTAATGATCTTAATTAAAATGAATTCAACCATGTCTATAAAAGAAGAAGAAAAATAGTAATATAGTTTTTAAAATTAAAATCAAGTAATAAACTAATAATATTCTTTGATAAAAAAGTATTTTTAATTAATGTCCTTAAGCTTAAAGTAATTAACATTTGGATAGAAAAACAAGCAAAAAGTTGCTTTCTTCCAAAAAGTAAAAAACATAAACATAAACGAAAAAAGATAGCCTCGTTCCACACCCAAATTTAAATTTCTCACTCTCACTACCTCGCTGTCTCACTCCTTCTCTAGCCCTACCTATGCTCCACCGCCATCGAGGTTGATTCCGGCCACCATAGTCCTTGTCTTTTGATTTTAAACCGATAGAATCTCTCCTCTCACCAATCTCTATTAAAGCCCTAAAAAATTGGTAGTAATTTAATATTCTCCTTGTTTTAGCTTGCAAATTATTTAAAAGATATCAATGTTGCTTGATATGTTTTGCTTGTCTTTGTTTTGTTCACAGAAACATTTCAGAGGGGGTGAGAAGGAGATGTGACCAACAAAAGATCGAAAGCTCTGCATTCGAGAGTGTTTTCTCGTTCAATTTTAGTTTCAACTTGCTTCATTGTTCCCGCGAGATTTTTAGGTTAGTGCGTTTCTGAAATTCCAGCAAAGTCAGTTTATGAATCATGATTCCAGCAAAGTCATAGGAGTATTTTAAAAAAAAAAAATTATACCACTATAGGAATGTACACCAAGTCTAAGCGTAATGAATCATGATTCCAGCAACATTAATTTGTCTTTTCTCCTCTCTCCCTTTTTCTCCTTCTTGTTCCATATCTTTGTCTCACTGTGATCTGAACTTAGTGTAGTGTGTGTGTGTGTGTGTGTGTTTTATCTTGTGGATGGGGTTAATTTGGTTTGTATTTATATGTGTGTACTATGAAACATGGTTGGTGGCTTGGATTCGAATTTTAAAAGCTCTGCTTTCAGATTTCAGGGGGCTGTGTAATGGCTCCATGTGTCCACTGTCTTTTAGATTCTTCTATAGATATTTTTTTTATCACAATCATAATAATTACCGGAGAGGGAAGGTAAGTGAGAAGATGAGAACAACATAGCTTTTTGGCTTTTTATTGTTTTTGTGTTGCTTGCTTTGGTTAGTACACATATACTACATACATGTTATAGGAATTAGGATTAGGAGAAGTGGGAAAGATAGATAGATAGAGACACTGAGTGTTTGCTGCTATGTTCAGTTTGAGTAGCTAGGAGTGCAAAGCAAAGCAAAAATTTATTCTTTTCTTTCAATGAATTGCAGAAGTCTAGGTGAATTTTTTTAGCCAGAGTGTGGTATTGGCTAAAATGTGCACTGTGTGATTGCAGAGCTGAGATAGATACACATATTTGGGTTATTACACTCTAGCCAATACCACAATACCAACTTCACTATCTTAATTATTCTATTTGTGCATCTATTAATTTTTTTGAGTTGCAGAAGTCTAGGTGAATTGTTCAATTTAGCAATGGGATATAAACTGATATGTTCCTCGATACTTAGCTTGTCTTTACCTTTTTTTTTTTGGTTCATGATATTGATAATCTAATCCATTTGATTAAAAAACATAGACTCTCATCACTTGTATCAACTTTTTTTTAGTCTTGTCTTTACCTATCCACTTATACAGATATATTTCATAAATTACAATTCTATGAAATAATATTATTATATAGTTTTAATGTTTAAATTATTTTTTTAAGAGTCTGATTAGATAATTTTTTTATAAATAATTGTAAGAAAAAATTGAAATAAGTTTTTTTATAAACTAAAATTAGTTTATTCATTATTTAGAAATAAGTTTTTGAAGAAACTAATAGATAGAAATTCTAGCTTATGAAAAACTTTTTTTCTCTCATAAGTATTTATCTAAACATGTCTTAAATTATTTTGAAAGTACTATTTAAGATGTGTATTGTGTACCACTTCCTCTCTTAATTTTGTATTAAATCAAGGGAATATATTTCAATTGTTTGAGATGTAACTTGTTATAAAAAAAAATTGTACTTGTATTCAATTTTTATAAATAAAAAAATTGTTAAAGAAAATGTTATTTTGGGTCAAATAGATTTAGACAATCCAACCCAAATGAATATTTTTCTTTTTGTTTGGTCTAGCTCAATACCCGAATGGAGCTAGCCTCAATTGGATTCTGGTAGTCTATTTCGTAATTTTCGTCACTCCAGAGTCAAGTTTGAACTTCATATTGTTTTTTACAAGTCAAATTTGAGTATAAGTATTTAAAAAAAATCTTAATAAATCACAATATCTAAAGGTTATCTCTCATGTTCATAAAAAAAGGGAGAGAAGTAAATTAATTAATGAAGACGATAGAAATAATTAATTCTAAATCATTTTATAACATTCTCAAATTAATTTCCTTTTTTTGGTAAATATCAAATGAGAGATAAAAATTTTGCTTCTTTAACTGTACTTTTCATTTGGTAAAGCTCTGTTTTAACTTTTACCTCAATTACGTTGCTACTTATCCCTGTTTGAATTATATATCGATGCCAATCATTCATGTCCCTATTTTTGCTTCAAGAAATTTCAAGCTATATGTTACTTTGTTTCCAGCATGCTCTCTTGGCAGAGCATGAACTATTTTGGGCAATATTATGAATGTATGATTTAAATATGTTGAGAGTATGTTTATTTTATTCTGGATATAACATTTTAAAGTAATATTTCCTAAAATGAAGAATCTTACCATAGATAACAATGTATGATTAAATGATATTGTAATATAATTTTATGTTTTACTGATATTTTTTTAATATGAATTTGGAAGGCAAGGAGGGCATTGACAACACTGAAAGCATTGGTGAAGCTATGCTTGCACATTTAAAATAGATAATATATCTCAAGTCTGTGATTGATTTATCCATGAATATTTTAGTTATACTAAGCACTAATTTATTATGTCTATTTCATTATACTTTTTCAGTATATTTTATCAAATGGATAAGAGTTGGATAGATTACAACTCTCTCAATAAAGAGAAGTATATTAGAGGGGCTTTAAATTTTCTTGATTTTGCATTTGCAAAATCGTCCAAGGATGGAAAAATTTTATGCCCTTGTACCAAATGTGTTAATTGCAAGTGGCGCTCTCGGATTGATGTTTATGAGCACATCATTAGTAATGGGTTTCTAAAAGGATATGTTACTTGGATCTTTCATGGTGAACAAGTTGGTTCATCTAGTTCTTTGGGTACATCTCAAGTAGAAGGGGAGTTTGATCATGATATGGATACATTGGTTTATGATGCATTCACAATGCATGTAACTAATGAGAGTGATGATACAAATATAAATACAGAGGCTGGAGATTCTGAAGCATTCATGAATGGGCCTAGTGATGATACAGATAAGTTCTATCAGCTGTTAAGAGAGGCAGAGCAAAGTCTTTATCCGGGTTGTAAGAAGTTTACAAAATTGTCATTCCTTGTACATTTGTATCACTTAAAGTGTCTAAATGGGTGGACTGACAAAAGTTTTTCAATGTTGTTAGAGTTGTTAAGTGATGCATTACCAGAAGAAAATACTTTGCCCAAATCATTTTATGATACAAAGAATATTATTTCAGGGTTAGGTCTATTATATGAAAAAATTCATGTTTGTCCCAATGAATACATATTGTATAGGAAGGATTTGGCTGATGTTGAAATTTTCCCCAAATGCAATTTGTCAAGATGGAAATGCAACCCTGATGATGTTGAATGTAGAAAAAAGATACCAGCAAAGATTCTTCGTTGGTTCCCTCTTATACCTAGACTACAAAGACTTTTTGTATCATCAAAAATAGCTTGTTCTATGACATGGCATGAGGATGGACGAACTAAAGATGGACTCTTGAGGCATCCAGCTGATTCATTTGCTTGGAAGGATTTTGATCGTCAGTATCCTGATTTTGCTTGTGATGCTCGTAATGTTCAACAAGGTTTGGCTTTTGATGGCTTTAATCCTTTCAAAACTATGACAATTTCCTATAGCACTTGGCCTGTTATCTTGATTCCATACAATCTTTCTCCATGGATGTGTATGAAGCAACCTAATTTTATACTTTCATTGCTTATTCCTGGTCCAAAAGGTCCAGGTATGAACCTTGATGTTTATATGCAGCCTCTTGTGGAAGAATTAAAGGAATTATGGGAAATTGAGGTAAAAACATTTGATGCATGTAAAAAAGAGTCATTTCAAATGCGTGCTGCAATTATGTGGACTATTAATGATTTTTCTGCTTATGCAAATTTGTCTGGTTGGAGCACTAGAGGTCAATATGCTTGTCCATGTTGTGGTTTTGAGATTGGCTCAAAGTGGTTGCGTTATGGTAGAAAGTTTTGCTATATGTGTCATCGTTGTTGGTTAGAGCCTGATCATAAGTGGAGATACAATAAAAGAGATTTTGAAGGAACTCAGGAGTTTAGAGCTCCACCTGATCTACCTAGTGGAGCTTTTGCTTTGAGACAGATGGAATATCATGGAGTTGGGGATTGGTCACCATGGAAAAAGAGAAGTATTTTTTTCACATTACCTTATTGGCAACATAGTGTGCTCCGTCATAATCTTGATGTTATGCACATAGAAAAGAATGTGTGTGATAACATTATTGGGACGTTGTTACAATTAGAAGATAAGTCAAAGGACAATGATAAGGCACGTTATGATCTTGTTGATATGAATATTAGAATCCAATTACATCCAAAGATGCATCCAAGTAAAGGTAAACAATATTTTCCTAGAGCTTGTTACCATATGACTTCAAAGGAGAAAGAAACATTTTTGGAAGTTCTCAAAACAATAAAAGCTCCTGATGAATATTTGTCTAATATTTCAAGATGTGTGCAAGTGAAGGAACACAAAATATTTGGTCTCAAAAGTTATGATTGTCATCTTTTAATGCAAGAGTTTCTTCCTATAGCTACGAAAGGTTGTTTTTCAGACAAAGTGAGTTTAGCTATATCCGATCTTTGTTGTTTCTTCAAGGAGTTGTGTGGCAAGGTGCTTAATGAGCGTAATTTAGAGAACTTAGAGCATCAAGTAGCTCAAACATTATGCCAATTAGAACAAATTTTTCCTCCATCTTTTTTCACCGTAATAGTACATTTGGTAATCCATTTGGCACATGAAGCAAGAGTTGGAGGTCTTGTACATTATCGATGGATGTATCCAATTGAAAGGTATGAATAAATTTTAATCATTTTAAAATATTCTAGAGTTATAAAGTAAAATTATATTATTTTAATTTGTAACCTAAAATTTTCTTTTTAGGTTCCTTTTGACTCTAAAGTCATTTGTTCGTAATCGAGCACATCTAGAAGGATCTATTGCAGAAGGATATTTAGCTCATGAATGCTTGATATTTTGTTCAAGATATCTATCTAGGGTGGAGACTCATTTTAATCGATCTGCTCGAAATGATGATTCATGTTTTGTGGAAAATGCAAGTGTTTTAAATCCTAGAGGTAGACCATTGGGGAGAAAGAAGCAAATTGGATTAAATGTGAAGAAGAGAAAAAGAGCTTCTCGAATTTCTCTTAATAAGAAAGCATTGGTTCAAGCACATAGATATGTGCTTTTCAATAGCAACAACGTCGACCCCTTTCAAAAGTAATACAATTTTCTTTCATGTTTATATTTAGTAATTGAAATTTTGTATAATATCTTTCTATCAATTATAATGCTTACTTTTTCTAACCTTTTTTTACATAGAGCTCATACTGATCTTATCAAGAGACCAAATCGTCGACTATCTCCATATGAAGTTGACAAAATTCATAGTAAAGAATTTCCAGATTGGTTTTGTGAACGAGTAAGTTTAGCAAGCATCAATAATATTAAATTTTGCATTCATTTAAAATTTTAACCATTTGAAATAAAATTGTGGTAGGTTGCTCGATTGGAAGAGCAAGGCAACACTCTAATGACAAATGATATCAAGTGGTTAGCACGTGGTCCACTAGAAATAGTGAGAAGATATAGCGGATACATTGTTAATGGAGTTAGATTTCATACAAAGACACGTGAAAGGTGCTTGAAGACTCAAAACAGTGGCATTGTTGTAACTGTTAAGACATTAAGTTATGCTAGTTCAAGAGATAAAAATCCAAAGGAAGGAGAAATCCACTACTATGGTGTACTAACAGATATAATTGAATTGGATTATTCAAGAAGGATATAAGGTTGTGCTTTTCATGTGTGATTGGGTTGATATAAACAGGGGTTGCAAAATTGATAATTTCGGTATGACATTAGTGAATTTCAATCATTTGCAACATACAGGGAAGGATATATGTGATGACCCATTTGTTTTTGCATCTCAAGCTAAGAAAGTATTCTATGTGGAGAATAAAACACAAAATGATTGGCTTGTTGTTGTGCATGCTAAAATAAGAGATGTATATGATATGGGTGATGAGGAATCCAATGACACATATCAAAGGAATGAACAAGTCTCACAAGAGATAAATGATAATGATTTGATCAGACCAGAAGCCGATGATAATGAAGATATCATTGAAGTTACAATACCTATGGAGAAGATTTTACCACATGACAAGGATGATAATTATATAGATGATGATGAGAGTGATGTAGACTTCTTCTGATGTAGACTTCTTCTCATTTGTTTTTAATTCATATTTCAAGTAATTATATTCACACTACTTTTTACTACTTTATTCTTCTTCTTTTTTTGGCATGATGTTTAAAAATTTCATAGTCAATAATGTAGCTATATCTACTTTTATTTCATTTTATTTTTTGGATTGATTTATTCAGTGTACTATGAGAAACCGTAAAAGGTTGAATATCATTCAGAATGATGGTCAATCACAAGCAAAAGAGCAATCAAGCAAGTTCATCTCAAAGCTCTTATGCAGACAATAGAATTCAAAAATTGGAGAATTTGCTTGGAAATCTTGTTGCTGTCCTTAAAGTGTGATTTGCAGAAAATCCACAAATTAATCAAGTCTTAGAAGCTATAGATCAAGAGGTAGGAATTTATAAAACATTCTTTTAAACTTATTCAAAGATTTAACTATGATATGATATTTTACAAAAAAAAACATTCTTTTAATTTAGGTACCTACAAATGGTTCTACTAGTAACAATCATTAAACTACAAGCGATCCTAACTAGAGGTAAGAATTGACTCATTTGTTT
>CM023948.1:12693522-12720583 GCA_013407115.1 Glycine latifolia | reverse complement strand
TTTTTTTTTTTAGTACCTCTTGACCAAGTAGATGCACAGGGTCTTGATCATCATCTCTTCCCAATGAAAACTCACACTTCATATACTCCGTCT
Source organism: Glycine latifolia (assembly GCA_013407115.1). NCBI lineage: Eukaryota > Viridiplantae > Streptophyta > Magnoliopsida > Fabales > Fabaceae > Glycine > Glycine latifolia. The sequence goes on along the minus strand of CM023948.1, from coordinate 12,720,490 downwards.
TACTCTAATTTATCGTGAATCCTTTAAACTCCAACGTGTTTCTCTTTAATTTAATTTAAGTTTTCTATTAACATCGTCTTTGGTCTCATCAATAAGCAGAATATCATCTACAAAAAGCATACACTTGAATATCTTTTGATAGTTCATTCATCACTAAGGTAAAGAGATAAAGACTAAGAGTCAAACCTTGGTGTACAACTATCGTGATAGGAAAATCCCTTGATGTTCCATTACAAGCTTTCACACATGTGGTAGCCCCATCATCTGTGAAGCACAGACACGTTAAAAAACAGTGTGAATCGTGTTCGACACGCTCCGACACGGTGTCCAACATGCGGTCAACAAACTCGACATGTTGACCAATTTCGACATGCAAATTTGACCGTGTCCGACACAAATGGCATTTTCGTAAGACTTTTAATTAGAAGCGGTGAAGGCGGGGATCATGAAGGTGCTGGTGGAGTTGATGGTGGACTTCGAGTCAAACATGGTGGACAAGTTGGCGTACGTGGTGAGCGTGCTGGTGGCAGTGCCGGAGGCGAGGGTGGCGCTAGTGGAGGAAGGAAGCGTGCCAGTGCTGGTGGAGATTGTCGAGGTTGGGACGCAGCGGTAGAAGGAAATCGCGGTGGTTATTCTCTTACAGGTTTGCGAGGACAGCGTGGCGTATCGCACCATGGTCGCTCGCGAAGGTGTGATTCCTCCTTTGGTCGCTTTGTCTCAGTTCAGCACCAATCGCGCCAAGCAAAAGGTATTATACTTCTATTCCATTCCCATTCACTTCAACGCCATTTCCATTTCCATTACTCTGCTCCGCTTGCTGACGTGGCACCCATCCCTTCAATCAAAACTAGTACTTGTATATAATTGTTTTTTGCATTAATTTCTATTTCTATAACATTATTATTATTCTTATGTTTACCACCTCGTGATGCAATTGTGATGTGTCAAGTTACCTTGTTGATATTGTGATCACAATTGCAGTTTTGGACTATAATTTAAAATCATGCATTAAACATTTAACAAAAATATTAACCTAATAACACATTAAAATGATTTGTATCCTATATCCCAAATGTTTCATACAGTACTTTATATATGTTTACTAGCAACACATGCTGCCTCTTTGAATTTTTTTTGGTTACATTGATGGGTATTATTAGTTTAGTTTAATTTTTTTTGTTAAATTATTGAATATTAAATGAAATATACACTATATAAATTAAAAACATTATTTAATATTAAAAAGTGTCCCAATGTGTCGAAATCCATATTTTTTTAAGATTGACATGTCGGAGAGTTGTATCGTGTCGTGTCGCCTGTCGTGTCGGTCTACTTAACTCATCATACATATCCTTGATTGCATTAACATACTTTAAAGAGGTGTTTCTATCCAAACCAAGGAAAACCACTCAGATATCAAAGAGGTGTTTCTATCCCTGTAAACGAAGACAAAACAAGATTTTGAAGAAAGGAGAGCATTTATAACATTTGTTATTGATCAAGTGACAGAGCCTGTATAGTCCATTAGTTCATTATATCATCACATATCTTCCAAATTGGTTCACTGATGTTCATATTCTACAATAATCCCAATTTCTCCATTCTTTACTCTTCTAAGGAACAAATTCTTCACAACATTTTCCAGCAAATAAATTACAAAAGTAATTTCCAGATTTGCATATTCACTTATCCTCTTCACTTCTCCAAACATAAGTTAACAGCCTATTTCCCTCATTAGCCATTAGATATCAACAAATATTAAGGAATGGACACAACTACCTCTAAACTCACCAAGCCACATCTCCAAAAAATCCCACCCTCAACCCCTACTAACAAAGCCTCTAAAAGAAAGCAACAAAAACCACACATGAATTTAATGGGCAAAATTACATCCCACAGAGATAGCTAGCATTCCATATCACCTAGTCCAGTGATAGCATAACACAGGAAGCAATGTCTTCAGAGACAACAGCTATATGCATTACTCAGTACTACTTACATCCATCATCGCCACATTTTCCCTAAGACAAATCCATTACTCAGTACTATGCATTCAACCCTATATGTTATTCCTTTCTGAGGCATTCAAACTACCAAGTCCACAGGAAACAACGCCTTCAGAGACAACATTTAACCAATGCTCTCATATAGGCAGCCATTTTAAATCATAATCACAACATTATCCCTAAGACAAATCCATAGCATAGCATTACACATTACGCGCTACACAGTACTATGCATTTAAATCTTAACCCTAAACTAGAGGCAGTAGAAGAATACCTGCAATGTTGATACTCCTGTCTGAGGCATTCAAGCTCGGAGATAAGAGCAGGAATCTGAACAGCATCAGCATGGACCCTCTGAAGCTCCTGAGTCAAGTGCTGCGCTTTGGAAACAAGTTCCTCCCTCGACACAACAAGGTTCTGCGCCTCCCCACGCGCCTGCTGCAGCTCCATCTTCACGCTCTCCGCGCCCTTCGCCTCGGCTTCCATCTTCGAGATCTTCTCCAGCTGCACGTGTATCTGCTGCTCCCGTTCCCCCTTAAGCGCCGACACGTGCGCGTGCAGCATCTGCAGCTCGTGCTGCGCCGCCGCCAGCTCCTGCCGCAGCACTCCGTGCGTCGCGGCCAGGCGCTGGTTCTCTGTGGCCAAGCGCTGCATCTCCGCGTGCTGCGACGCCAGCTTCTGCTCCATCACCTGCGGCGGCGGGAGCAGATCGAACGGCGCCGCGAGCGGGTGCGGCATCGCGGCGGGGCCCGGCGGGGGTGGCCGCCGCAGGTGAGGGGGCGGCGGCATGCGGCCTTTGCTCCCCATTGCTGGAGAGAATGGAGTGATAGTGAAATTAGGGCACAGAGGAATCAAATTTGAATGAAGAATTACGAAATTGAGGTGATGAAGAATGGGAAAGAGGAACGAGAATGATGAATGAAGAAACAAGTACCGTGAGATTTAGGAGAGAAGCAGATAGTGAATGTGAATCGACTAGGGTTTCGAAATGAAGGAACTGCAAAAACCCTAACCCGATGATGAAGGAAGCATTAAGCAAGCCTCTATGGTATAGTTGCAAATTTGCTATGCTAATCGCCTAATCTACTTTTTCTTAAGGTTTAAAGAAAAATTAATTAAAAAATATTATTTATATTAAAAATGTAAAATGCAGGGGTGAGCGTGGTACCGACGAACATAATCAGATTCAGACTTGAATTGACGCGAACCAAAATAACTTGTGTTTGATTTTTCATTAGAAAAAACTTTAAATGGAACTGGTGGATTCAATTGAACATGCTTAGGAATATGTGTTAATTGAAAACCAATCACATGCTTGGTTTGATTAGAAATTAACCTGGTCAAACCAAATTGGAATACGGATTTGGTCTTCTAAACCTAAGATTCAACCCAACTCGACTTAGTAACAAATAAAAATTAAATACTATGTATTATTATCATTTTCTTTACCCAAAGACATTGATAGGATCACAACATATACATATCTATCTCACCTAAACCTTATTTTTCTCTTTGTGCCTCATTGTCATCTTTTGTCGTCACCCCCACACTAACATTGTTGACAATGCTGTAGGTCATAGTGGTAGTGTTCCATCGCCAAATATTCACCATAGGATCAACAAATCTCAAGCTCCATTTAAAACAGATTGTGGAAGAAGATGTTGCATTTTGTCAAATGTGATGATTTTTCATTTTCCCCTTTTATTCTCACATTTTCTTAAATAATTTGAGACCCAACTCAATTTGATACAAATTTAATTAAATCATGTCAATTCAAATAGAAACTAAATACTACTTATCAAAATCCAAGCTGACCTAACTCAACTTACTCTACATAATTCAATTGCTAACTCACGTAATTAGTGTTTTTGGGTTTGAATCCCAAGACCTTCTCTAACTCAATAGGATTCTTAAATAAGTCTCACATATAAGCATCACTCAATTTTACTCTTCCTAATACAAATACCTATTATCTCCAATTTAATACCATTGTTTGGATTATTAAAAATTGGGTTTCACCAAAAAAACTCACATACTTACATTTTATAAATAATTTTATTTATTAAGTTATAATTATCTTTAAAATAATTAAAAAGCACAATTAAAGTTATGAAAATAATTTTTATCGCAACATAAAATATCTTTTATTGATAATACAAAATAAAAATTAATTTTTATAAAAATATTTGTTTGATAATACAAAAAAAACATAACTAAATCAAATTTTTATTTAAAATTATAAAAATAACTAAAATCATACAATTATCAAAACATAAAAATTGATATTAAGATAATTAAATAATAATTAATTTTGTTGACTATCACATCCAAAATGTTCTCATGATTAAGATTAAATTGTTTTGGATCCATTTGATGAAAATAAATAAAAAGAGGAAGTTGAGAATTTGGGATATGTGAAAAAAATTGGACAAGATTGAACATTGAGTAAAAGAGCAACTTTGAGAATAATGGTTGTGTAAAAAAAATTGATGTTAATTCCGAGCCATTACTTAACTAATTTATATCACTTTACGTTTTGCCATTTTTAAATACGAAGGATAAAAAAGAAAAGACACTAACGAATTTGCTGAGATGAACCAAGGGCAACAGACTAAAGCTGTGATTTATTAACAAATGAATGGATTAACTATTAATACATGTAGATTTTCTTAATACAACTATTCCTATAGGTATAGGTAGAATTGCTGAATTTGAACTGAATTGAATTGTGACCAACTGTCTCAAACTGTATTAGCAGTTTGTCCGATTTCAATTATTAAATGATTCGGATGATGAACTGAACCAAACTATTTTAGAGGTGGGACAAATTGAACTAAGTCAATTTGAACTAAACTGCTCTCTAAACTACTCCAAACTAGTCTTAAGAGTCATTTATTTTGAAAAAAATAACTTTTTTTTCAATTTAAATTACAAAAAATACCACATTGGTTAAACACTTAAACTTTATAGCTTTAGATTTCGTAATAATTCGTATTCCCATTGAAGAATTATCTATAACACTAGTTTCTTTAATCATAACATTATTAAATATATAAGTTCACGTTTATTTCTGACACTATTATTAAAAAATACCACGTTTTTTTACTTGAAAAGAACTTTTCTTGTGACATTTATATACTGAGATTTATATTGGTGTCCAGTAGACTACACAAATATATATAACATAGAAGTTAATTTAATTTATTTAAATATTGTTCATGTTTTTCTTTAACAGTATATATAAATAATAATGTCAGATCATTTAATATTTTTATTTTGTATTATATTATCATGCTATTAATAAATTAACAAACTAAATTATTTACTTATTTATATTGCTAACTATAAATTCAATAAATATTTAACTAGCTAAATTATATAGCTATAAAAAAAATTACTCAATTAACTAACTATTATTTATGCCAATTGTTTGAGATATTCCACGTTAACGTTAAATATAGGTTATTTGAAGTAAATCTCAAAAGCTCTGTCACTGTGCTAGAAAGATGCCATGCCCATGTTCAAAGCAGTGACGTGACTAGTGAGCGAGTAGAGGCTCTTCCGCAGAGCGCTTGTTTTTTTTTTTTTTTTTAATAATGATTCAATTCAATGTTTTCTTGAAGCAGATCAGTTTTTTTAACTGACCAACAGTTCGGTTCAGTTCTTAATAAAAATAGGTTTTTTTTATCCAGTTCAGGGCAATTCCGTATCAGTTCAATTCAATTCAGTTCAGTTTTTTTTTGCCCACCCCTAGGTATAGGAGCTTCTTGGCACCTTTGTTACATCATATCCTCCTATTAGTATGTGAATCTCCTACAAAAGTCTGGTCACTTAAAAGAGAGAGATCCGTCGCTTAGATGGACGTGTTGTGATGGCTGCATGAATAAATACTCCTCAAGCAGTTGTGCTGCTTTAGTGAACAATTTTGCCGAAAGCACAAGCAGAGCCAAATCCCTCTGATGCCAAATCCCTGTGATCAGGATTCAAATGCGGGTAATTTACACCAAGTTAGCACTTTGCACTTCATACATCTAGCTACAAGTTGTCTTCCATCTCATCTGGTACATGCAGTTTCTCAATGGCAGCCTGTTAAAGATGAAGTTTCAAGTTAAATACGAAAATGTGACAACAAGTTCCAACACTTAGTACCCAACAGTTTATGAAATACAGAAGTAACTGAACTTTCAACCAACCAATCAGAAAGCATAAGGATAAGCAAATGTAAATTGTGAAAATTGTTGACCAATTTAGAGCAAATGATTGCTGTTAGAAGCCAATCACCTTTATAGCAGCAGCATCTGTTGCAGATGGTTTCAAATCTAAAGAAATACCATAATGAAGCATCGCTCTCTCGTGCATGTGACACCTTTTATAGATCCTGCCCATCAAAGCATAGACACTACTTTCGCGAGGAGCACACTCTTTAAGCTCCTCTAGGACCTCCAATGCCTCGTCAAACTTTTCCAAGCTCATGAGTATATTCGCCTTCTGATACATTGGAAGGGGATTTTTCTTATCTGCTAAAATAGCCTTCTCCATTACCATCAGCGCTTCCTCACTTCTCTATCAAGCATATAGCAAGTGTAACGTAATTTCAGAATTCTCGAGGTACAAAATATAAGCCAAAGACATATGTAGTTCTTATTTGTATGTACTACTACAATTAGTGTGGCAAGAGAGCAACCTTTAAAGCATGCAAAGCAGTACCAAGGTATGACATTATAACAGATGAGCGTGGATTGATATGGAAAGCCATTCGAAAATGATGTTCAGAGAACTCAAACTTTTCTTGGCGAAGATATACCATTCCAAGTCCATACCAAGCATTATAATGCCTTGCATCAACCCTGAGCGCACTCTGGTAGCATTTGATTCCATTCTCAAAATCTTCTAGTGCAACATACCTGTAAGTAGCAATGAATTAGAAAACCATAAAAAGTTGCAGAAGGTACGCAGTATGTAATATAAACAAAAAGGCTGGCCCATACTCATGTCCACAAAGGGTGTGTGCATATGCAAACTTGGGATTCAGTTGAACAGCTCGTTGAAAATTCTTCAGTGCAGTTTCATGATCCTTTTGCAGGCTATAGCAATTACCCATGGCACACCTGCCAGAGCATTCAACCACAATTGTAAACCCAGATAGAATGATAATAACCAGAATAGAAAAGCCAAATAGCAGGTAATGTTATGATATACTTTATGAAAAGTTTTAGAAAAAACATAGCTCAGGTAAGGCAAAATAGCAATATACACAAATGGGCTAGATATGGAAAACCTTGTATCTCAAATAGACACTAATGTTATCATATATATGTCTGAAATGTGGCATCAGCCAACAACAAATGCACTTGCAAACATACAACCCAGTTTTGGCTCACACATGCACACATGCCTGCACAAAGCCATGCAGTTTGAACCACTCTGGTAAAGTAATTATGGACAATAGCAAGAAGAAATGACTTTTAAGGGAAACAATTTTAAAACAGAAAACATAAAAAATCAGAACATTGAATAATCAGAAAGAAGTTCGATACAAGCCTACCAAGATTGAGGAGCTAAACGATCAGTTGATATCAGTTCCTGAGCCAGGTAACTTAACTTCATATCTTCCTTAAGGTGCTGCACCAGAGATAAGTTAGTCTTTTGGTCAAGCATTATGCATGCAGATATGTATTCAATGATTAGACATGAAATAGAAGCAGCAAGCTAAAGAAAGACAACAAAGTAAAATAGCTCTAGAAGGCTATGCCGCACATCAATTTTCACGGTGTTTTTGTAATTTGCAGATGAGTGCCATAAAACAAGGAATTTATTTATATAAATAGCCTACAACGTCAGAGAAGCCTTAGCCACAAACATGCTCAGGAGTAATTTTACTGGTTAGGCTGACATTAACTATAATACTTTCCTCCAAAAGGTATATCAGACTAGTAAGTGAAATTAGCTCTCTCTTTGGATTTAATCCTCAGTTCCCTTGTATCATGAATTTGCCATCATTGATAATGGCATGATTTTTCTACCAAGAGGCTTTACTAAATTGAACCAACCACAAATATGAGCCAAAGGTAAAAGAGGAAAACTTAGACATCAACATCAACATCAACAGCACCTTTAACCTAAGTTAATTAGGATCGGTGGTAGAGGAAAACTTAGAATATCAAGAAAATATTTCATTTTATAATTATTGTACCTTGGTATATTTTGACATCTTAGATGATCTCTTAAGAGTGATTTTCTCATTTTCATATATATTTCCTCATTTAATTAGGATTAGGAATATTAGTATAAATAGGGGTTAGTACATTGCATTTTGTAACACGTTTTTACACACCACTACTATCCAGAGGTTGTTCTAGCTTTTCATTCCTCTCCACCTGAATCCCTCCAGGTTCATTAATTCAAAGAACATTTATTATTGTCTATATAATACATGATATGAGGACAAGCCCTGGCACAGCGGTAAAGTTATGTCTTGGTGACTTGTTGGTCATGGGTTCGAATCCAGAAACAGCCTCTTTGCATATGCAAGGGTAAGGTTATGTATAATATCCCTCCCCCTTACCTACGCATAGCGTGGAGCCTCCGGGAAATTGGGGTACGTAGTTTTTATATAATACATGATATATTACAAAAACTGATGAAATATAATATAAACTTACATAAAGGACTGTTGAGTATACATCCATTCCTTCCAAACTATAAGGCGTAATCTTACGAGCAAGGCCAAAGGCCTGCTCAGCTTCTAAGTAATCAACCAATTCAAAGTACACTTTTCCAACCTGCTTAAAACATCCAAGCATCATATTACAAAAAGTCAGTGATATGCACTAGAAAGAATCTCTAGATCTATAACCATCAAGAATTTAAGCAGGTTTGGGCTTATGCTGATAGTACTACACTAGTACTTGAAAGTATCAAATATAAAATAAACATACTCTAGGTGTTTGAGCTTTGTATTTATCAATAAATGCAATCTCATTATTTATCAGTATTCCTATTCTCTTTTACTCCTTTTCCAACTAGACCCCAATTTTAACATTATTTTACAATCTTGAAAATATCAAACAACTCAAAGTGCCATGCAGAACTATGCCAATAAAGAAATTGATTGAAACAAGATTTAAAAGATGATGATGATGATGATGATGACCACAAGAGCACAATGAACAGAAGACGAAGATAATGAATAAGACAGGATAATTTCAGTAAAAAGTTTCACTCTATTTGAAACCTATTTTGGTGAATACTCTACAAGACGATAGAAAGATCACAATCTCAACAACTGTGGATGGGAAATTCTAGGAATCCAGACATACATCAGGTGGGAAACTGAAGAAAGTAACTCCATCAAGGAAAAACTTTCTTTTCTAGGTACAGCCAACAAATCATTGGAATATAGCATGATAAATCTGAATGTAGTATAATGCTAAATTAATACACAGCCTGTGAAAGACCAGAAATTGCAAGCTGAGCAACCAAAATTACCTGGGAAAGAACCCAGCCAGTATTGTAATGCTTATGTGGAAGTTTCATATAGGTATCCAGTGCATCCTGTTTAACAAATAAACCAATATTAGAAAACTAAATGCAATCAAGGACAAATGTATCATCTTCATTTCATTATGCCTTTCTATGTATACCTAAATAAAAAATAATAATGAATAGATAAATACATGTTATGTTATTTTCCCAATAAATGATAATCAATTAATACCTGGTACCTATACAAGTAGGAAAGTCTATAGCCTTCACCAAAAATTCTTAGAAGGGTCAGTATTTCTGAAGCACCAGATATGACTTTTGAACCACTGACTATTTGTCCACCAATTGGAAAATTTGCTGTTTCTTGCTCACAAGATTTAGCTTCCATGGTAGGAGAAGAACTAGAAGTTGTCGATACGACATTTAATCGAGAATCATCTAAAACATCATTACAAATCCCTGAAGACCAAAAAGAGGACTCATTATGTATAAGCTGTTTAAAAATATTATTAGAAATTTGGAATTAATATTATCATGGTAGAGCCTAGAACTTGGGAGTCTTGTTATGTTAGTAGTGCTAGTATAACTAAACTAGTAAGTACAATATCAGTACTAGATTAGTAGAATAAATAGTATTAGGTTACTATTTTATAACAGATATACATATAAAAATTGAATATTAGTATCAATATCAATCATTTAATTATCCGTACTCTGTACTTATTCAAACTCAGTAATTATCAATTATGGTTGGTATAAACTATTTATCTAGCATCTCCAGTATTTGGTGTAGCCTCCATCCCACTATAGCATTTTTGGGGTTAGCCATTCGGAACTGCCATCTAGGATTGATAGCTATGCTTTCTCATAATCATTTTGAAAAGGCAATAGCATAGAAGTAATTGCAGAAACAAATACAAAATCATTGGTTGGGTTGCATTTCTGCATGAGAATTAACTACCACAGCATCAAAACAATCATCTTTACAAAGTATAACATTGCAAAAGACACAAGAATACAGTAAAACAGTGATATGCTATATATAGAGATCCATCACCTTCATCGGCATTTTCATTGGCCCATGACTGCCCTTTACGAACTGTCATGGAACGAAATGCCATAGAGCTAAGCTTTGACCCTCCAAGATACTTAGAAGAGTTACTAGTTCCATTTCCGGATACAGCTGTTGCATTAGCATTTGCATTTACACTTGCATCACTAGAGAGTCTTGAACTACGTCGAGGACCAGAATCAGAAAACAATCTTCCAGAAATCTGAAGCAATTAAACAGAAGTACAAGGAACAGTACGAAGTGAAAAAACAAGAATAAAATGCAATCCATAAAACTCAAGCATCCAACTGAGAATTTTGATCACAAGATTTTTTTTTCCTGAAAGCAAAATAAACTAATCTAAACACACACTACAAGTCTACAACCACATAAATGAGAACAAATGGAGCCAGGGAAACAAAAGATAAATTAAGATGCAGTTAAATCAAACTCATGAGTCTTGACTAAATAAAACAATTGTGATGTCAACTAAAGTTTCAATAACAAAGTTTGGCTTTCTTATGATGAAGGGCACTCTGTAGTCCATACTAAATGCTTGGAGTGCAGACTGTCAGTTTACTCAATCGTTTAACAAAAAAATTAATATATTAGTAGGTGAGTTGGGTCCTGGGAGCTCACCAAGGCAAGGGCAAGAGCATTTATAGAGGTACTTATAGATCACCCACCAACAAAGTCCTTACATTAGGTGAGTCATTATATAATATGAAGCCTTTAGACTCTTTAAAAGACAATTTTCAGATCAATGCTTAAAGGCATAAAATGCCAAGCAAGGACGTCAGTTTATTTAGTGATGCACAGGAAGTAGACAGCAGAAGTCTTATAGCAATAAGGTCCCCAACCTTTCGTAACTTTCCTTCATCCACGAACTTTCTTCGAGGGGCTTGAATGGTAGAGTTCACTGTTGACTTAGGAGAAGTGTCAGCATTAAGTGAGCTCAGATTTTGGCCATTAGCCTGCACATTCCTACACAAAGGGGGTGGAGCAACACCTGACAACTACAGAGAGGTGAACAAAAATATCAAATGTTGTAAAGAAAATTGGGCATGAAATACATATTCAATAAACCAAGCAACATGCATTTATTTATGGAATAATAGGACACTTTTTAATAATGTTTCTGATTCTGAACTTAGCTAACCATTTTCAAAAATCAAAATCACAGAAATTATGACTTAAATAATTTAGCTTATCCAAAATATTTAATAAACATTAATGTGTACATGATATGAAATCAGATGCAATTACCTGCGCTGCCATTGGAGATGGGGTGTTATAAAATGATATGTTAGACAGACCACTATTAATTGGTTGAACAGGTCCTCCTAAAATGGATGGCCCATGATGATTTCCAGGTATATCCTTCATTCCCTGCATGAGTTTCAGTTGCCTAGGACTTGTGTCTTCTGAGGCACAGTGTCTAGTGTCAACTATATTACAATCCTCAGCCAATGAATGCAACTTAGGAGAGGTCGAGCAATGTAGGTATTGTTTTTGAATACAAAGTGCAGCTGCTTCACCAAAAACTGCAGTTGCATCTTCAGCAGCACCTAAATATTCAGGAAACAGCATAGTGATAATTGATGAAGACAAGCCACACACACAAACACACAAAGGTGACACTCAACACAGAACATCAATAAAATTTTAAATGGTTATATTGACAAATCTCAAGAGTCAAAAGCAAAGGGAATATAATCAATTTCTATAGCATCAAGATCCAAGGCCAGTTTTTCAAGTTCAGTCCGTCACCCAAACAGAATGCTTAAATGCTAAGTGACTGTGTTATTCTGATATCATACATTGTCTATTTAAAGGAGGGCGGCAAGCTTGCCCAGTGAGCAAGTTGAATATCACAATACAGACCTAATATGCACAACTCCTCATATGCAGCCCACATTAGAGGATCCATTGATAGTGCCTGCTTAAAATTATGTATGGCACTTTTCCTTCTGTCAGTGTATCTGAAAAAGAGAATAACAACCAAAGAGAATTTAGAAAGGTGGATTTATCAAATGTGGCAAGTTTGCATGACATACACACATACATACATATGTGTACACACATATACACAAATATATGGAATTGACTCCAGTTACAGCATCCAATGTCTTTCTATAAAATGTATTATTTCATTGATTCAATTGTTGAATTACAACTATTTATCATTTTGTTTTTTCTTGTCAAACTTTGAAAAACTTTAACATCAATTAGAATGTAATTGAATAGATCATATTTTCATACATTTTGAATGTACAAAACTATAAATCATATATTAAAATAGTGATTATTAAAAGGAGTATTTTTCAATCCAAAAGTGGATTTTGTGATGAAGTCATCCAACAAAAAGTTATTTGATTATTTCTATTCAAGAAAAGTCAGATTATTCCCTTTCAAACAATATTAAAAGCAAATTTCAGATAAACTAATAAACCCCAGATGTTGATGGTATGTAAGACTGATTAGCAACCTGTAAATCAGCCCTAACAGATAATGACCGGCTGCACCATTTGGAACCTACATAGAGAAGAAAGCAACAAAACTTAAGTAGTCATTTTACTTCTCCTAGCAAATGTATTGACAAATTATAATAAGAAACAACTTAAAGCAGAGCAGCATGCTAGAACTTTGTCATACAAGAATAATGCATTTAACAATAGTAAATTTGAGAAAGAATACACAAAAACAACAAAGATAAAAACATAACCAATGATTTATAAGACAAAAATGCTAAGGTCACCTAGAGACCATTAAAAAAGTTTGGAAATCATTCTTAATTTAAAATATATTTTAAATTACACTTTGTACCTCTACACTAGGCTCATTAGCAGGACACAGTGCTGCTTCAGCTTCACTAAGAAGACCCATCTGAAAGCATGATATCGCAAACAAGTACCGAGATTGAGCCATTTGCCCTCCTTCAAGCATTAATGACAAAAAGAACGAGATACATAATGAGAAGCACAGCTATGAAATAATAGCAAACAAAGGAAAGAATGTCTATTCAAAAGAAATTCAGGAAAAAGATGAGGTATGGTGATATTTAAAACTAACAGGATTGGGAATGTGATTCCAAACTGATTGGTACACAAATATTGAAAGAAACTTACCCTTTAAGATATGATATGCACAATAAGCTTGATTATTCTGCAAGTAACATCCAGCCAACAATTGGAGATTTCTCTGTATAATATCCAGGAAAAATAGTCATCCAACAATACTACGACGAGAGTAAAGATATCCTTCAGCAAGTGATGTTCAATATATAGCTAAAGAAAGGACCACTAATGAACAAGAAGAAACAACTACATACATACATCAACAGCACCTTTAACCCATAGTTTTAAATAGTGGGTAGCGGCCGGTAGCGGCGGACCCCAAAAACACTATAGCGGTATAGCGGGTAGCGGTAAAGCCGTTACTGTGAAGTCCATAAGAATACTTATATAATAAATTATACCACATATATAAATGTTATAAGATAAGAAATCACCCAAAATAGGAGGAAATGAGGAATCAAAAGTATAATAATACTACACATTCAAAACAAGGATTCAAGAAACATAAAGGAAGCAACATATTAATTCATTGAAAGTAACTAAATTAATAACATTCTAGGAACACAAATGATCCAAGTAGAGTCAAATAGAAATTTTCATTGGCTCTTTCAAAGTCAAGAAAGAAAAGAACTAATCAAAATCATCATCAAACATTTCTTGAAAGTCCTCTTCTTGTCCACCCTCGCTTTCTTCACTAGTATCAAGTTTGTAGATCTGTTCATCCTCATCTTCTATGTCTTTGTTATCACCTTCTTCAATTTGTTCAACTTCAGCCCTTATTCCACTAGAGCTTGATGGCATAGAAGCAGCTTCCTTCCTGAATCTAGTATGCTGCCTAATGTAAGTTATAGGCTCATTAACCGCAGTTACATTAGCAACATCTCCCCAAGTCAAGTTATCATCATCAAAAACAAATTCATTTTCTGCATCTTCACCTATTTCTCCCACCAACCATTCATTACTTTCATCAATGTCTTTTAGGACAATGGGATCAATCAAATCACGACTCTCAAAACGTTCTTTAAGAGCTTGATTATACTTAATAAAGACTAAGTCTTGCAACCTTTGATACTCAAGCCTGCTTCTCTTCTTAGAATGAATCTAGTTTACAATTTCCAATAAAGAATATTAGTTTCAGAATCATGATATGAAACTATACAAACAAAAATCATTTAACAAATACTTACATGTTCAAAAGTACTCCAATTACGCTCACATCCCGATGAGCTACAAGTTAAGCCCAACACTCTAACAGCAAGGTTTCGCAAATTTGGCACATGTACTCCATATGACTTCCACCATTGAGCTATAATGCAAATAGCAACAACTTGTTAACATTACAACTTGTCCATTAAAAGCTTAAAGTGATCAAATATTGTGCTTTTACTTACCAGGAGCGATCTTATTCCTTTGTCTAATTGCTGCATTCATACCAAAAAGGCCTTCTGCACTCCTATATTTTTTCCAATTGTCCATGTATCTTGTCCACCTCTTCCTCATTTGCACTTAGCTTGTCAATGCATTTATATAGTCCAACCAACAATTCAGCATCATCATCAATCTTTGGATTGGCATAAAAGTATTCAGGGTTTAGATAATGGCTTGCAGCATGTAATGGATGATGAAGTTCGCAGTCCCATCTTCTATCAATTATAGCAAAGACATCCCTGTATTCATCTTCATTTCCATTGAAAGATTTTTGAATTGCTTCCTTGGCCCTATCCATTGCTTCATATATATATCCCACTGCAGGCCTTCTTTCGTTATCAACAAGTCTAAGCACCCGCACAAGAGACCCCATAACCTTTAAAGAATAAATAACATCATTCCAAAACGATGGCATAAGTACAATGTCAGTTGCCCTTTTTCCGTTAGGGTCTTTTGCTGTATTTGATTTCAGCCAATCATCTGATGTGAACATCTTTCTAAGATTATTTTTTTGTTTATGAAGCCTTTGCAATGTGAGAAATGTTGTGGCAAATCTTGTTACTCCATGCCTAACTAATTCAGTCTTGCTTGTATACTTCCTCATTGTGTTCAATGCCAATGTGTGATTATAGATGAACCCAACAAGCTTGATGCCTTTTTGTATTGCTTTTTTAACTCTCAATTTTTGCAATATCTTCAAGCATCAAATCCAAACAGTGTGCAGCACATGGAGTCCAAAACAAATGTTCTTTCCTTGCTTGTAACAATTTGCCAGCCAATACATAATTGCTTCCATTGTCGGTCACCACTTGAACAACATTTTTCTCCCCGATCTCTTCAACAAAAGTATCTAAAAGCTCAAATAATTTTACTCCACTCTTGACATAAGAAGAAGCATCAATGCTCTTCACAAACATAGAACCGGAAGGAGAATTCACCAAGAAATTTATCAATGTCCTATTCTTTCTATCAGTCCATCCATTCGACATAATGGAACATCCATAGTTGGCTCTTTGTTCCTCATGATCTTTCAATAAATCCTTGGTGTAATTCAATTCCTTCTTAAGTAGAGGAACTCTACACTCATAATAACTTGGGAGCTTTAGCCTTGGACCGTAATTCCCAATTGCTTCAACCATGTACTTGAAACTTTTTGAACGTACAACATTGAAAGCTATTCCATTCGTACACAAAAATCTTTCAATGTATTGAATAGTTCTGGCCCTTGCTTCTTTATTACAAGCATCATTTATGCTTCTTTGCCTCTTTCCTTTGCCCACTTTAATGCTTGCTTCTGGATTCTTAAAAAACAGTAAATCCAAGGGGCCTTTAACTCTCTTGGCAGCAGCAGTATTACCAGTAGAGGCTTCACTTGAAGCTGTCTCAGTCCTTTTCCCACTCTTGATGTGTTGAATTTCTTGCACCTCTTCTAACATATCATCATCTTCATGTATATCAACACTATATGCATCCTTTTCAACAAGCTTTTGCATATAAGCATCTTTCAGAGTCTTCTTAATTTCAGCTGGGATTTTTTTACAAGGACCCACATCTCCCTTCAACCCAATCTGGTGTCTTTTGGCTCTTGTGATGCCACCCGTTATAACTTTCCCACAAAAATCACATGTTACATATCTCTTGTTGTTGATATCTTTTAAACTATTCCACTGCCATGCCATGTCAAGATTTTCACCAGTGGGTTTTACCAATCCGCAAGAACCCACTGGATCTGGAATGTTTTGTGATGCCATGAAACCACTGGGGGTTGTTGCTGCTACATGAAGGCTAAAAGAAGGAGGAGGAGGCAGAAACAAAGCAGAAAATGAAGAAGGAGGAACCTAACCAATTAAAACAGAATGAAGAAAGATAGGAACCAAACCTACTATGTGAAACACGAACGAACAGCGGACAGCGGAGAAGAGGACAGCAGAGCAACGAAGCAACCTTCGTTGGGAGAGAAAGAGGGACGCAAAGCATTGCAGAGAAAAATAAAGGGTAAAAGTCCAGACTACCCTCACTTATTGCTGGACTTTTACCCTTAACTTTGGTTTAATTTTCAAACCACTGCCCCTGATACAAATTTCCTCTGCAACTGCGTTCTCTTCCTTGTAGCGCCGCTATCGCGCCACACCGTGCTGCCAGCCGCACCTCCGCCACCGGCCGCTACTGGAAACTGTCACGTTGCGGCACGGACGTAGCAGCTGGTGCCGCAACCCACACCCAATGCGATATAGCACGCTAAAGCGCCGCTTTTTAAATCCTTGCTTTAACCCAAGTTTTTTTTTTTATCAGCAAAGATAATTATATATATTAGATAAAAACACAGTACAAGTGGTACTGCAGGGTATGCACCCTAGCAAGAACAAAAGCAGAACCTAGGTGGCTTTAGTCACATGAGAAAAAAGCCAACTGAGTTCTAACTATATACTAGGACAGCAAAAGGAAAAAAAATACATCCTAAACCCTCCCCTAAAAGCCGAAGCTATCCTTCGTATAACTTGACCAGTAGTAAAAAGGAATATCGAGTCCTGGCTCTAAGTTTTGGAGCCAGGACCAGCAAAAGAACATTGTATCCTCCATCAGTTTTTGACCATTAAAACCTTCATTATGAAAGACAATTCTATTCCTATGGTGCCAAATACTCCTCATCATGTATCTGAGAAACTCCCAACATACTGAGTCATAAGTCTTTTTGTAATCCACTTTAAAGATCAAGCAGCTCTTATTACTCCTTTTTGCCTCCTCAACAACCTCATTTGCAATCGTCACTCTATGCAATAATTGGCGTTCTTCTATAAAGACAGATTGGCGATCGTCAATGATGAATGGCAACACCTTCTTTAATCTTGTAGCCAACACCTTAGCCACTATTTTGTAGATATAGCCAATTAGTGAGATAGGTCTGAATTCATTTAGGCTCTGGGGATCTTGTACCTTAGGAATTAGGGCTATGAAAGATGCATTCCCACCCTTTAGGAAAATTCCATTAACATAGAATTCATCCAAGAGGCGGAGCAGGTCAGGCTTTATCACATCCCAAAATTCCTTGATAAATTTGAAGTTTAAACCATTCAGTTCAGGGATCTTGTCGCTGCCGCAACTCCAGACCGCATCTCTCACTTCAGAAACATCAAAGCGCGCTATCAAGGCATTATTATGTTGCTGATCGAGGGCTCTAAATGTGACACCGTCTAATTTAGGCCTGTCTGAAACAGATTCTTCATATAACCTTTTGAAGAATAGCCTAATTTCCTCCTTGACCCTACTTGGCTCCTCTACCCAACTCCTGTCAACCATCAACCCTCTCACCATATTCGTCCTGCATTTCCAATTGACTGTCAAGTGAAAGAGGCGAGAATTGCACACCCCCTCCTTGATCCATCTAGACCTAGCTTTTTGTCTCAATAAAGATGCATTTGATTATGCTGCAACCCACAAATCGTCCTATAATTGTTTCCTCCTTGTTATTTCATCCTCATTCAGCTACCTATCCTCCGCTTATCTTGTTGAGCTTCAGTTCTGTATCCCTCAACTCTTGTTGGATATCACCAAACTGTGTAGTGTTCCAAGCTTTTAGTTTGAGACTCTTTATCTTTTCTTTTAGGATATATCCTCCCCAGCCAGAGCCCAAGTTTGTAGTCCATGCCTCAGTAACAGCCTTCCTGAAAGATTTATTATCCAGCCAGCAATCCAGAACCCGGAAAGCCTTCGGTTCCCAATCAGCAAGAGAAGATCTAAGCAGAATTGGGCAATGATCAGAGTAATTATGATCCAATGTAAATTGAGTACTTCCCTGCCATAAAGTCATCCATTCTGCTGATACAAGGGCTCTATCCAATCTGCTTTTGGCCGTTCCGTTTGGTCTATGCCAAGTGAAATTTCTCCCAGTCCTAGGCACCTCCTCAACTTCTAAGTCCGCAATCCAGTCATTAAACTCTTTTACAATTCCTTCATCCTGCGTTCTGTGACATAATCCCAGCCTTTCTGATGGTCTTCTAATGTTGTTGAAATCACCAATGATACACCATAGACCCCCCATATTTACCCTCCTCAATTGAGTAATTTCTTCCCAGAGCGCTCTCTTCAATGTTGCCTCGCAAGGTGAATACACATTGACTATTGTGATCTTCTTATTATCTGCCACCCATAAGCCTTCCAAATATATAAATCCACTACCTGTCAACTGTTTCTCCAATCTGAATGAGTCCTCATTCCAGATACATAGTAACCCTCATTCTAGATACATAGTAAACCGCCAGCTTTATTACATGCTGGCTGACATACCCATTTTGCACTAGAATCCCCCCACAAAGCTTGGCAGATTTCCTTTTCTATGACTTCTCTCTTTGTCTCTTGTAGGCACAGCAAATCTATTTTTTCTTTACAAACCATTTTTCTAATTGAATTCCATTTTACTCCCCTCCCCATTTTTTCTTTACAAACCTTTAGCCAAGTTAATTGGGGTCGGTGGTAGATGAACTCAATGATAGATCGGAAAAAAAAAGAAAGAGAATGGGAGAAGGGAAGAAAAAAGTGGAAATAAGACAAAAGAGAGAAATAATAAGCTAAATTAAAAGAGCGATGAAAGGAAGAGGGAGAAAATAAAGAGGAAAAGAACTAAAACAAGGGAAACAACTGGAACACAGAACTACTAATGGGTTTAACCATCTACCAAGCTTATAGCTTTTTTTCACTCCGTCCTAAGACATACCATCTGTCAATCTATATCCCACTTCATTAAGTCTTGTTTAACTACCTTTCTCCAGGTAAATTTCGGTCCATCTCTATACCTCTTTGTGTTGAGCTCTTGGTAACAAACTTTTGTTCTTACGGGAGCATCCAGTGGCCGTCTCGTAACGTGTCCAAACCACCTCAATCTATGCTCCCTCATCTTTTCACATACCGGTACCATTGATACCTTTCTTCGAATATCCTCATTTCTTATCTTATCCATCTTCATATAACCACACATCCACCTTAACATCCTCATTTCTGCTACCTATATTTTATGCTTATGTTGCCTATATACTAGTCAGCATTCCGCTCTATATAACATTGTTAGTCTTATAGTTGTTCTATAGAATTTTCCTTTTAGCTTAAGAGGAGTTTTGTGGTCACACAAAAAATCCGATGCACTTCATCATTTCATTCACCTTGCTCTAATTCTTGAGCATGACTTAGGCACAACAAATAAGAAGAATACACATCAACTCAAAAAATATTGAGACAACAATAACAACAAAGTCTTATCCCATCAAGTGAGGCCAGCTACATGGATTATACAACATCATTCCGGACAATTAAAAATCAAAGTATCAGAATATTATTTAGGCTAAAAATATTGAGACAACATCTATAATAAATTAGAAGAACAAAGTCTAGACTTCACATTTACACACATAAATAAAAATATAAATAAACATAATACTAGATGACAAGAACCTAGTCCAAACTTCATATTGACATTTTTTTATTTAATTGAATTCTGCTTCAGACTTGTTGTATGGTACAAGCAATTTAAGGTACAAGTCTCTTCATAAAGTAGCACAAAAATATCTTCTAACCCTTTGCAAAAAAAAAAAAACAGCTACACCTCGTAGTAAATAGTCCTCACATGAAAAGAAACCCTTTCACTATTATCACACAATGCACACACGCAACTTCAAAGTTCAAAACTTGGAATAGGGAAAACCATCATGTATAAATTCACTAGTCTCACAAAACTAACAAAGAGCCAAAATTAAACTTGAACCTTCAAATTACCATCACGAATCCAATTTAAATCATCATGTATAAATCCACCGGTCTCGGAGCTTACAACAGTTAAGTTTTCGGAGCTTTTTACCGAGGGAGAGAAACTTCCATCTCTAATTCCATTTTCTCGAAGTTTCTGAGTAATCAAATGAAGGAGAGGAAAATTGAAGGAAATTGAATACTACCTCGGTGGGGAAGTCGGCGCAGAGACGCTGGCAGAGGAAGACGGCGTTGGAGTGCATGAAATGCCGAAGACTCTTCTGCACGCAATCCACGAGTATCGCTTCCATGGCTGCTTGCTAATTTTGAATTCGATTTCAGAAAAGAAGAAAATAAATGGGAAAAAGAGAGGGTTTTGGTTTCGGTTCAAAATCAAATCAAATCAGGATGGATTCTAGCGTGCGAAAGTAAAATGTTTGTTGCACCATACGAAACTAATGTGTATCCGTCAGATTATTTAATTCAGAGATCTACGGTTGTCATTTTTCTTGTTTTCTTCTATTCTTTTAACTTTTTCTTCCTTTCTTTCTCATCATACACTTTTCCCTTTCTCTCGTCCTTCTCTTTCTCTTTCTCTTTGCTTTACCAAAACGCAGATCTGGTTCACCTTCTCAATCGCGAGGCCATGATCAACGCGGTGGATCATCATCGCCGTTTTTTTCAACGATCTTGTTTCCTTTCCCTACGACACCCACAACCGCAACATGCAAAACCAATCGCGACCCTTCAATTCTGCGCTGGTCGCCGTGGTGCCATCGGTGGTCGTGGGATACGGTAAAAGGATGAATAAGAAAAGCAAAAGGATGAAAGAGAAAAAAAGGAAAAGTCATCAGAAAATGCTTTTCGCGGCGGCGCACGGTGATCGGAGAGAAAGGAGGAGAACAAAAGAGGAAAGGAGGAAAGAAAAAATGAAATACCGCCAGGAATCCCCTCCGATGACGGCACACGGTGGTTCGCGGCAGAAGTCTCGGTGTAGACGTCAGATATTCCCCTTTTCTAGCTGCTGTCCACCATGTTACAAGATCAATTCCCAATAATTCTCAATTCCAATTTTGATTTTAACCTTAGCTTATTTCATTGGAATATGAACAATTCATAGATTTAATAGTTATAGTTATTTCAATTCAAATCTTGTTCTTTTACATGCTTTGATGGATGTGATTTTGTGAAATTAGTGTCTGCTTTTATATGTGAGAGTGAAATAATGATGGGGTAGCCAAGGAGGTAAGGGGTTTGAGGTAGATGAAAGAAAAGAGGGAAAAGATGTAGCAAAATCGATAAAGAGAAGAAAGAAAATAAAATATAAAGAAAAACAGGAACCCTTGATTTTTAAAATAAATTCATTCATCGATCTATTTTATTTTCGTAGCGTGCGGAAAACATTTTACTTTTGTATGATAAAATCCGTTAACCCATCAAATCAAATGAAAATGCGACATGGGTGTGATGACACGTGCCTTGTCTCCAATTTCAAAATAGCTCACGTGACATTGTGGTAATGTCATGCACTCATGCGTTGTTTCATATCAAATGTTCTATTGCAATACACACACATATATATATATATATATAATTGACGGCCATAAATATAATTGTAGAAAAATAAATATTTTTATATTAACAAAGTAAAGGAAACAACAGAATTATAGGCATACAAAAATTATTGTAAAGGACATCAGCAGTAGTTATACAAGACCAAACATCATATGAATTTCCCTTCTTCGTCGTGAGAATATCAACACAAATATTTGTTTTTTTAGAGTGTAAATGATACGAATCTTTTATTGGAGGGGTCAAAAATGATTTAATACATGCAATTATCGTCACAAACAAATAAACGAAGATGATTACCAGGTGAATAATAGTTAAGGAGAATTTGTCTTTACGATGATATACATAAATTCATTATTCCATGTATGATACATTCCTATACGAGAAAAATAAGGAATTTAGCATGTATGTTCATCGTGTGATCATAGTATAAACTTAGTTTCAGAATAATAATGCGTGTTATATTTGTTTGGGTTTGTAATATATAAAAATGGTTTGGGTAGAGTTACTTAAAAAATAGATGTGATCAAGTATAAAAAAAATAATAGACTTCGTTCGTCACTTTTAACATTTTTTATAAGATAAAAAAAATCAACATGATCATCATGGATGACGATGCCTTTGGAGTGCATTTACATTTATTAAGATCAATTTGAATGATGTCACAATTTTTATTATTGGTCAATTTTTTTATGTCGGAATGATGATAGAAGATTGGAAATGGAAAGAATGGGAAATCTCCAGATTAAATGTAACTTATTTACAGGCTTAGAGTTCCACCAGAAAAAAATTTACAGGCGTAGGGGTAAACATGAATGATGCCATCATTCAAATGCTCAAAAAACTTTTGACATAATCAAAGTAACTCCTTGTACAACTAATATTTTATTTTATATTATAAACATCTCTTTTTCTTTTACATTTATCACATTTTTTTTCATCTCCAATAAATGGGTTGTTGCAGCTAATATAATGATTTCTTTTCTTTATGAGATGATATAATGATTTCTAGAGACACATTCATATAATCACTTCTTTCATGTCAAGTAACACATAATAGAAGCCCATTAGAATTTCTTGAATTCATATCAAGCTTTAGGACTCTCTCCTACGAGAGTGCAAAAACAACAGAGAGAAATTTATTTGAGTTTACATTGTTATTTTGAGAACAAGGCTTCTTATTCTACACTTAGTACAATAGTTCAAATTTTAATTTTTTGTACCCTGAAATTGAAATCAGTTGATTTCAGAGTTAGAAAAGAAAAAGTCTCATAACACTCCTAACTTCCTTAATTAAGCAGTTCCCGCATCAAAGTTAATGAATTTCTTTATAATTCCCATCATTTCTCCCCCAGGGAAACGCCCCAGACATCCCTTTGCAGCTGCAACTTCATTCAGCTCATAAACCGAATCACCACTATAAGCTTGACAGCATTTGTCTCTTCTCGCTTCTGTTTCCAAATCATCAAGCAAGTCTTCACCCGACTTAACACTTGGAATAGGAAACGGGTCAAGAGAAAATTTGGAAATAGTGGATTCCCCAATTGCACCAACAAAGTCTTTCAACTGGCAAATTGCGAATGGGACCGATTCAAAGCTATGATCTCCATATTCTACTGGAGTAGAGTGATCTCCTGTGACACAAAGGAAAAACTGAAATTTTCCTGTTGATTCTGCTTCCCATAGAAGCCTTGCCAGCTGTCCCAAGGCTTTATCTACAGCTTCTAATGCTTTGACTTTGAGGATGCTTGCTTTGTCATGGCCAGCATCGTCTATTGCCTGTAATACCATATAAGGTCTAATCAGAATTAAATAATCCAAAGATTTATAAATAAATATAGCCTAGAAAGCTAGAACAGGGTAAGAAGAAGGAAAAATGAAGGAGCAGCATTCTAAGTAAAAGATGGAAGAATTAACTCTAATATTGTGTTGTGGTGTCATATTCTGAGTATAGGAATGCTTAATTTGTATGTCCATTTTACTTTTCCTGGATTCAATATCATCTTTTGACAGTTTTAATCTTCAAGAGGAGCATGCAACAGCAGCACTAAACAGGAGGCATTTGTTTGCAATATGCATCATTACATTAGGCCAGAGATTCAATTACAATTTAACACTTCTCAATTTCTGCATTGCAGCAAAAAGATGGTGGAAAACTGTCCATCTATAAAATGGGATTCTGAAACAGCTAGGAGGCAAATAGTAAAAGCAGATAATGAAACCAAGAGTCGTAAAATTATGACCTTAATATGAAGAAATCCAAAGTCATAGCCATCTGACCGGCCTGCTTTAAGCTCATCCTCTCCAGGTACAAAAACTCTGGGACAGGACTGTAAAGGAGCTGAGAGTGCCTTAGCTATTGCCGATGCTTTTGATGTTAGTAAAGTTCGATAGTCCCCAGTTGCTCCAGGAGCATCTAGAATATCAATACCAAGTGATAAGCCCAGGCCAGCAATTATTTTCGTTGGAGCTACCATGCATGGCCACAAATCATGTCTATTTAAAAATGGTGTAACCTGTAATATACAATTTAGTGATAGATGCATACAGCAAATATGTGGACACACATTAGCTTTTATAACCTGGACTGCAGTTCATCATATTATAGTTTATTCTTATTGGCTCAGACAGAGGATATAATTAACAGACCAACTGCCATTTAACTTTTTATCCAAGTATTTAGGGAGTATATAGAGAATGCTGAAGTTACAGAAGAACCACTTCTGTGGTCAAACTCAAAATCTCAGTCACCTCCTTTTGAAAGACAACAATATTAAAAAATAAAAAAGCAACATACTGTGATGCTAAAAAGATGGGAAACTCAAAACTGCAAAACATACAATTTTATATTGTTATTTTATTTCTAATGATTGCTACATATTTGATGTGCTTTCTTTGAAGTAGCAGAGTACATAAATGGGTTAAGAAGTATCAAAGTTTGGTTTTTCCTTTAAGCATCACTTCACTGCTTGAAAGATAATGTATCATGAAATAAACTGAAAGAACAGACCTCAATTCGAATGCCACAGCCTCTTAAAAGGACTACATTTGCTATGTTCTTCCCTTCTGCAGCACGTTTAGCATTCACAGGATGAGAAACCAAAATTTTTGTTATTTCCTTGGACAACTCATTAACAACAGCGGCAGTGTTCCTTGCTTCATGAGAATCATCAAAAGCTTTTGCTTTCAAAAGTAAGCGGTAGTCCTTCAATGGGTCTGTTCCTGATATATTTCCACTCAGATTTGGTCCTTTAACAACTACTCCACATCTATGTTCTGTTGCATACCTAATAAAAGGAATAGCCAAAACGTATAAAGAACTGCTAATTCTTTTGGTAGATAAGAATTGCTAATTTAAATCTGCATAAATCTTGAGTTCCCATACTAGTAAATGTTTGGTAGTCAATTTTACTTGAGTGCTGAATTTTAAAATTTTGGAACGAAATCTTTAAGCCAGATAAAGCTCAACAATTAATCCCTAAAAAATTAACATTGCCCATAATAAGTGGTTACCTACATTAACAATTAACCCTTAAATGCTATAGCAACCTTAGGCATCTTCACCTGACTCTGACTTCATATTGAGGGAAAGATGGCAGCTTCAATCCATCTAGGGCAGCACAAAGGATGGGGCCTTCTTCTTCAAAGTGCCTGTCAGCTCTCCTACTGGTGACTATTCCAGTTTTCTCATCGAGAGTAGCAAAGTTTGACTAGCAGGAAAATGTTTTATTAAGTGATAGACATGGACAATGCAGAACTAACTTTGAGAAAATAATTTCAACATAACATAGAAAGAAAGCACAATCTATGTAAGGAATTCATCTGTAATGTAGTCACTAGGCAAGAATACCGATGCCACCCAAAGTTGTATTGGTAAACCATTGCGGTAAAGCTGCACAAGTTCAGACTATTAAAGACTCCCCTATAATAATTTTGGAAAGACATGAAGTACCACTATGTACCAAAAAGATTAGCTTTTGAAGTAGCATTATCAATATGAAAAGTTAGGCTTCTTAGGATGAGTATCTTTCTTAAGAATTTAGAGGACTGAACACACCATTATATTCCAAAAGAAACCATGATTAGTTTTTTTAATTAAAAAACATACCACCACATCAAACAGTCTCCGACATAAATTTCGGAGAATAGACATAAATTGAATGAGTGAATGCAAAATTGAATGAAGGTATGAGTGAACAGTGATTGAATGCAAAATACATGTGCCATAAGAGACTATCTTTAAGTCCAAAATTTGAGACCAACAGAAAGAGAAAAAGAGCTAATCATCTTCTCGCAGAAATCTGAAATATCTGATCATTTTTCTTTCCACTTGTTTTTCTTTTCTACAACAGAGAGCAGTCAACATATACTAAATGGCTTAACTCTTAGAATTGAGCATGAAATCCTTTATAGAACTTATGAAATGAGAAGAAGTTGTGATCACATCCAAGAAAGCAAGGAAAGAAGACAAAACGTCAATAGGGCTTCCAATAGAGTTTCTATTGTGTGCTAAACATGAAAAATATATTATAAGATACAAATCTTTCTATATTATACCAAGTACCAAGATTTGAGAAAAATATCTAGGCAGGTTTAATCTCAAATTTGCATCAAAG
>CM023948.1:12639587-12693512 GCA_013407115.1 Glycine latifolia | reverse complement strand
TGTTAGTGTTTGAAAGTATCGTAGTGTTATTGCTGGTAATTCTGTTACAATGCTAGGGATTGAGCCTAGCCTCCCTAACCAACGGCCAATAATACCATCCTACTCCCTAACAGCTTGGCAGTTGCTATTTATAACAACTAACAAAACTGTAACTGCTAACAACCAGTTACAGGTCACCTAATTTCTAAACTTATTTCCTAAACTTGCCATGTGTCTTTGCTTGATATACCTGTTTAACAGGTAACCTAACAATACTCCCCCCCAAAAGAGCCACCTTGTCCTCAAGGTGAAAATCAGGAAACTGCTCTTTGATAATTGACTCTGCCTCCCAAGTAGCCTCAAAATCAGGCAAATCTTTCCACTGAACTAATATTTCTGCTATACCAGCTGGAGAATTCCTGATAGCTTTCACACCCATAGGTTCCACCTTCAACTCTAATTCATCAGACGACATTGGAGGTAAAGGCTGAGGTTTAATCGCAGGAGAAATGGCTCTCTTTAATAGGGATACATGAAAAATAGGATGCACTTTACTTTCAGGAGGTAATTGCAATTGATAAGCTACTTTCCCAATGACTTTAACAATCTGATAAGGGCCATAAAACCTGGGGCTTAATTTTTCATTCATCTTTTTAGCCAAAGATTTTAATCTGTATGGCTGTAGCTTTAGGTAAACCCAATCCCCTTCTTCAAAAGACACATCCCTGCGTTTTTTATTGGCAGAACCTCTCATCTGATCTTGAGCCTTGAGTAAATTTGCCCTGAGTTGGTTCAACAAAACATCTCTATCCTCAGTCAATTTATTCACCTCTTCCACCAATGATGGCACAGTAGTACCTTTCAAAAGCTGTGGTGGATCTCTGCCATATAAAGCTTTGAAAGGGGTAAGTTTAGCTGAGATATTAAAATTGGAATTAAACCAAAATTCTGCCCAACTCAAAAATGCTGGCCACTGCTTTGGCTTTTCCCCTGTCATGCATCTCAAATAGGTTTCCAGCCCTCTATTTACCACTTCAGTTTGCCCATCTGTTTGTGGATGGTAAGCTGAACTAAATTTCAATTTAGTTCCAGCACATTTGAACAACTCCTTCCAAAAATGGCTCAAAAAAAATCTTATCCCTATCTGAAATTATTGTGCTAGGGAACCCATGTAATTTTACCACTTCTTTCACAAATAGGTCAGCAATATCTTTTGCAGTAAAAGGATGACTAATGGGAAAAAAATGAGCATATTTTGTAAGTCTGTCCACTACCACAAAAATTGCATTCTTCCCTTGTGCCTTAGGCAAGCCTTCTATGAAATCCATGGAGATATCAGCCCAAACTTGTGTTGGAATAGGTAGAGGTTGTAACAGCCCTGCTGGAGATAGAGCTTGATACTTGTTCTGTTGGCAAGTTTCACAGGCAGCAACAAATCTCATAATATCTTGCTTCATACCTTCCCAAAATACCAAAGCTGATATCCTTTTGAAAGTTCTGTAAAACCCAGAATGGCCCCCCACCACAGAACTATGATATTCCTGCAACAACATAGGTATTTTAGCTGATTGTTTGGATAAAACCAGCTTACCTTTATACCATAATTTATTATTCTTCAAGGCATATCCTGCATGTGCATCCCCTTTAACCAACAAATCTTGCATAATACCTTTCAACTTCTGATCAGCCAAGATTTCACTCTCCCATTCCGCTTCATCATCATATTTAACCATAGATATTGCTGTAAAAGTCATCCTTCTGGATAATGCATCAGCTGCCTTATTCTCACTTCCAGGTTTATATAAGATATCAAAGTCAAACCCCATTAGTTTTGAAGTCCATTTAAACTGCTCCTCCCCCATTAACCTTTGCTCCGTTAAAAACTTAAGGCTTTTTTGATCAGTTAGGATGGTTAAATCTCCTGCCTATAAGATAATGTCTCCACTTCTGAACAGCCAACACAATAGCCATAAGTTCCCTCTCATAAACTGATTTTTTCTGGGCTGTTTCAGACAATGTCTGACTCAAAAAGGCTAAAGGTTTACCTTGTTGCATGAGCACAGCTCCCAACCCCTTATTTGATGCATCAGTTTCCACAATAAAGGGCTGATTCAAATCAGGTATGCTAAGAACAGGAATCTCCATCATAGCCATTTTTAATTTGTTAAAAGCTTCTTCCACTGCTTCACTCCATTTGAAGCTGTCTTTTTTCAACAAATCATACAATGGTCTAGCTATTTTCCCATAACTATGAACAAACCTCCTATAGTATCCTGTAAGGCCCAAAAATCCCCTTAAGGATTTTACATTTTTAGGAATAGGCCAATTTCTCATTACTTCCAATTTCTGAGGGTCAACAGCCACCCCTTCTCCCGAAATAATATGCCCCAAATATTCAACCTTAGTCTGTCCAAAACTGCACTTCTTTTTGTTGACAAACAATTCATTTTTAGCTAATATTGAGAAAACAGCTCTCACATGCTCCATATGATCATCCACAGATTTGCTGTAGATGAGAATATCATCAAAGAAAACTAAAGCAAATTTCCTTAAATATGGCCTTAATACCTCATTCATTAAAGCTTGGAATGTAGAAGGAGCATTTATAAGGCCAAAAGGCATTACTAGAAACTCATAATGCCCCTCATGAGTTCTGAAAGCTGTCTTAGAAATATCCTGCTCCTTCATTCTTATTTGATGATACCTGATTTGAGGTCCAGCTTAGAAAAGATAACTGCGCCCCCCTAACTCATCCAACAGTTCATCAATGATAGGGATAGGAAATTTATTTGGAACAGTTATTTTGTTTAAAGCCCTATAGTCAACACAAAACCTCCACCCTCCATCTTTCTTTCTTACCAAAATCATTGGGCTTGCATAAGGACTGCAACTAGGCCTAATAATTCCAGAGTTTAACATGTCTTTTACCAGCTTTTCAATTTCATTTTTCTGGTAATGTGGATACCTGTAAGGCCTTACATTAGGAATATCAGCTCCTGGTTTTAAAACAATAGCATGGTCTTGTTGTCTAGAAGGGGGCAGACCTTTCAGATCCTGAAATACCACACTAAACTCTTCCAATAAACTTCCCATCCAATCAGGCAGCAAACAATCTTCCTGAACTCTTTCCAAATCCTGACAGTATAACATAAAGCCCTCACCTTCATTTTTCAGGGTTTTAAAAATAGCTTTTAAAGAAGCCACAGACCTGGTTAAAGCAGGTTCTCCTTTCAGCACAATAGCTCCTTCCTGTCTTGGAATTTCTAAAGTTAGTTCTTTAAAATTAGCTTTAATTTCTCCCAAAGAAGCTAACCATTCCATACCTAAAACAACATCCACTCCCCTTATTTCAAACACAAAAAAAATCTTGTTGAATGCTCAAACCCTGTATCTGTAATTGTACAGCTTTACATACCCCTTCACATTTAATCTTCCTCCCATCCCCTACTTCCACTGTATAAGGTTTAGTAGGAGACACTCTAATCTGTAAAGAACTTACTAAATCAGCTGCAATGAAATTATGAGAGGCCCCACAGTCTACTAAAGTTATCACCTTGCTGCCCTCAATGCTTCCCCACATCCTGATTGATCTTTTAGAGGTTAAACCAGCCATACTATATAATGATAGCTGCATCTTTTGTAACTGCTTCTCACTTCCCATCACTTCTTCTTCCCTATCCTCATCTTCCCCCTGTTCTTCTCCCATAATCAGTACCTGAAATTGCTTATTAGGACACACATGGCCAGGTCCGAATTTCCCATCACACCTATAACATAATCCTTTCTCAGCCTTTTCTTGGAATTCAGCATTTGTCAACCTCCTAAAAGGTCTCCCTCTATATGAACCATTGGATTTAATATTATTAGAACTTGCCACTGAAATTGATTCTCTTGCTGGAGGTCCTTTACTACTTGCCTCCCAACTTACAGTTCTGTTTGAACTGAAATTTTTAGTTGCACCTCCTCTATGGCTCCCTAAACTTCCTCTTTCCAACAATTCATTTTTTTCATCTATTCTTTGGGCAAAATCCATCAATTCTGGAAGTGAATTGACTGGATGTAACTTTAACTCTGCCTTGACCACCTCCTTCAATCCATTCAAAAAGATCCCCTTCAGGTATTCAGGTTCCGTGCCTCTCAAAGGACCTGCATACAGTTCAAACTTCTCCCTGTATTCTTCCACTGAACCACTCTGTTTGAGGCTCAGTAACAGCTCATAGGGACTTTGGTTCATTGATGGCTGAAACCTCTGAATCACTGCACGTCTGAAATCTGTCCAATTTGGATGTTTGGTACAGAATTCCCACCATTGAAACCAGTGTAGAGCTTTTCCTTCCATTGCGACCATGACTGCCTGCATACGATCTCCTTCATCCACTCCTTTCACCTCAAAATATCTTTCTACCTTATTCGCCCAGCCATACGCATCATCGCCGCAAAAAACTGGAATCTCCAATCTCCTCCATCTTTCCTCCCGATCGCAACTAGAGAAATCGCGATTACGACTCTCGCGTTCGTCGCGGTCGCCGCCATCATCTCTGTTGCGAGATCACGTTCTCTACGTTCGCCTCCCTCTCGTGAACCTCCATTATCGCGTTCGCCTCCCGCACTAAAACCTTCACCATTCTCTGCTCGTGCGAGATGCCACATTGACATCATCAACTCCGTCAATTGCTCTCGTAGTTCAGCTCGTTCAATTCTATCTTCCTCATACGATCTGCATAAAACTACCATTTCTTCACGCGTTTGAATCAAACTTTCAAAACCGCGTTCTAGAAATTCTACTCGCGCGTCCATGCTCCTGTGCGTCACAACCATGAACTAGCACAGGCCACAGGTTCGAAAATTGCTCTGAATACCAATGTTAGTGTTTGAAAGTATCGTAGTGTTATTGCTGGTAATTCTGTTACAATGCTAGGGATTGAGCCTAGCCTCCCTAACCAACGGCCAATAATACCATCCCTACTCCCTAACAGCTTGGCAGTTGCTATTTATAACAACTAACAAAACTGTAACTGCTAACAACCAGTTACAGGTCACCTAATTTCTAAACTTATTTCCTAAACTTGCCATGTGTCTTTGATTGATATACCTATTTAACAGGTAACCTAACACAAAGTTTCAACTGAAACAATCCAATACCCTAAACCATCTTGGAAGGGGATGGTTTTTGTACCAGGCATTAGTTACTAGATAAAAAGTATAATAGCTCCAAACAAAAGTAAGCTTTGAAAAAACAAAAATAGGGTCTTAACCAACCTTAAAAGCAATATCACCAGGTGACATGGCCAATCCTGCCCCCATGGATTCAAATGCTCCTCGGCCACGATAATAAACCCTAGGATCATAACCCAACAAGGAAAGATGAGCGGTGTCACTTCCACAAGCTAAGCCAACCTCAACAGGGTCCATTAGTCCATTAACTCCAGCAGATGCTATGGCATCCAAGTTGGGCAGTTTTGCTGCCTGAAGAGGAGTCTTGTATCCAAGCTTTGGCAGTGACACATCAGCCAATCCATCAATCAGCACAAATGCCACTCTTTTCTTTGGCACCTGTGTACTATTCATTCTGGTACTTTTTTCCCTTGTTTCTCTCAGGTTATAAATAGTAAGGTTAAAAAGAAAATAACAAGTCACTCTAATTGATGTCTTCACTACCAAATCCCTGCATGCATAATAAGTATCATACACAAAAACATTTTATCTATCAGCAATTTGGTTTCACAGCTTATATAGACACAACCAATAACATTCAATCATTTTTTTTCTTTCAAAAGGAAAGAAAAGAAAACTTTGGAATCTGCTATTGAAAAATAGGAATAAAATCCAAAGCAAAAATAATAAAAGAATAAACCCATCAACAAAAAAATTGGAACTTTGTTTCAGTTTTGCGTTCAGTATTCAAATTGGAAACTTGGGTGCAATCAGAATTCGTTTCAAACCTTAACATGTGCAATTGCATCGATCTACCATTTCTGAACTTAGCGTAGTGAACATGCACAGAAATGAATTTGCAACAAAATTAATAAGGAAAATAATATTTAAAAGAAAAATGTAACCATTCAAAGTTGATCAATGAATATCAGCGATCCAGAGAGACGAGTCTGCAAATGACAGGGGACGAAGATGGAGGAAATAATAGGGCGAAACGAACATTTGGGTTTTTTTCTTAATTATTATTTAGAGTTAGTTTTGAATTATTATTTAAAAGAGATAAATCATCACATCTTATATGAATTAAAAGTAATTATTAATGTTATGATTTTTACTTTTTTATTAAAATTGTAAAATATTTTTTTACTTTAATTAACTTTTTTTAAAAAAAATAATTTGGAATTAAAAAATTATTTTTTTTATGATTTTATATTCATTAATTTTTTTATAAAATTCATAAATTTATTTATGACTTCTACTTTTTTATATTTTAAAAAATTAAAATAATTTTTAAATTTAATTACTTAATAAAAAATTAAATATTTTTAAATTTTATATAATATTTTGAATATATTTTTTATGATTTTATTTAATATTTTATAATTTTTTTAATATTGTTTTATTTAATGTATTTTTTACATTTTTTATATGACTTTATTTAATATTTTCTTTATTTTTGATAGATTATTTTATTTAATATATTTTTTATCCCTAAATTTATTTTAATATGATATATATTTTATATATTTTTATATTTAATAATTTCTACATTTTTATTGATGGTAAAGATTATTATTTTTTAAATAATAAAATAATACAAAAAAATTAAATTTAAATGAAAATATTAAAATATTTTGTTACTAATATTAATCTATAATTTATCAAATAATATTAAATTTAAAAAAAAATTAATAATTTTGTACAGTAATATAATTAATTTTATTTAATAAATTATTTTAGTATTAACAATAAAAAAATAATTTAGTAATAAAGGTAGTTAAAATAAAGAAAATATAATACATTAATATAAAATGAACAATACAAATGATACAAAAGCATAAAAATAAAAACAATATTAGTCATCAACTTATTTGTATGGACTATTACTACAATTATGTCTTTCAATTTTACTTGAGCATTTCTTAGGCTTATTTGGAATTAGTTCGTCTATTTCATTATGTATGAGAGTAGTGACTTGTTTTTCTTATGTCTTTCGTCGTTTAGAAAAATCAGACATAAAATATGGATCTAAATATTGAAGTTATTTATGTTTGCTTCCAAAAAAATAAAAGTGATGCTGATAAACTTTATAAATATTTTTCAACTTGTATATATGTGTGTGTGTGTGTGTGTGTGTGTGTGTGTGTGTGTTATACACACACACATAACTAATGCAAGTTGCTTCTCTTCCGCAACTTCACATGATCACGCCCTATATTCTGCTTTAGAACACTTAGACCACCCTTACTTTAAAGAGTCTTCTGCTTCGTTTTGTGACTATCTCCACTCTCCACAAAGGCACAAACCACCTCCACAACAAACTACAACCATCGCAAAACACTCCCAAATCTTGAAGCCACCGTCAACAATACACACCAAGAACCTCCACAATTGTTTCCTCTAATTCGTCGCCACTGAGTTGCTCTTAAGAGTAACTGTGACGCTGAAGCTGTTTTGAATTTTTTTTCCCCTCGGGCACCAAAATGACGCTGTTTTGTGTGCTAGAAGCTTTTTTTTTCTTCACCAACTTGGTTCGGGTCCTAAAAACCCGAGACAAACTGAGCCACATGCATGGCCGGTTCATTAACCAACCCGACCCGATTGATGCTACGGTTCCTGGTTCAATCGGTCCAACCGACCGATTCGAACAGATTTTAATAACATTGCTTATAGATAATAAATACATATATAATTTTTAATTTTTAATATATACTAGATCAAACCGTGTCAATTACTGGCCCACCGGTTGGACTATTAACCCATTGACCTACTACCTCAACCAGGTCAATGACCGGGCCAATTTTAATAACACTGCATATACCTCTTAAGAGTAACTATGTCCTACCTTTATTATATTCATGATTTTCATGTCATTAATCAAAAATGAGTCATTTATTTTTGTTAAACAAAATTATTAATTTATTTAATGATAAGTATAAAAGCTAATTAATTTTTTTAATATTATTTAATAAATTATACGTTAATATTAGTAACAAAAAATTTAATATTTTGATTTAAATTTAAGTTTTTTGTGTTATTTTTTTAATATATAAAAAATCCTTAATATTAATAAAAATATAAAAATATTAAATAAAAATATAATAATATAGATAATATTAAAATAAAATTAAATATAGAAAATATATTAAATAAAATAATATATCAAAAATTAAGAAAATATTAAATAAAATGATATAAATAATATTAAGAAATACAAAAAATATTAAACAAAACCATATAAAATATATATAATTTCAAATAAAAGTAAAAAAAAAGTGAAAATACATTTATTGATTAAAAAATTAAATTAAAAATTATTTATAATTTTTAGAAAAAAATAGAAGTCGTGAATGAATTTATGACTTTTGTTAAAAAAATTAATTTTTTTTAACAATTTGAAAGTAGTAAAAACAAAAAACAAAAAATAAATAATCCTACAATTTAAAGTCGTCAATTTAAAAATAATTGTTATAATATCGGTTACAACTTTCTATTTAGAAGTCGGAACATATATTACAACTTATTTATTTTTGGGTAATAATTAAAAACAAATCCCAAAATAATAATTAGTAAAACAAGACATAAGACAATTTAATCACTTTATTCTTCAACCATTATTCTCTTCATGAAATCAAAATATAAATTGGAATTTCATCTTTTTATTCTTTAACCATTTTTTTTATCATTGAATAATGGTATAAAAAATATTTATTAATGTTTCTAAATTGAATGTTAATTAACATTATTGTATTTTTAATTATTACATTAAAAGTCATATTTAAAAATAATATTTATTTAACTAGCAAAATAAAATTAGAATACATCAAACTCTTTGATAATGAATGAATACATCATGCTTATTATATTATTATTATTATGGATTCAATGTAATGTGCATAATCATTGTGTATAATAAAAAAATTAAAAAAATTAAAATAATTTCTCTTATTTATTTTATGAAAACAAGTTTTTTTTCTTTCAAAAGAATAAAAAGACTTGTTTTAAAATTACTTAACTTTCTAGGATCATTGTATCTCAAATAACTAAATAATGAATCTAATTCATAAAATTTATAACTTAATATCAAATTTATTATTGAATAGTTATATAAAATTTAATGACACAAAATAATTATCACATTTTTAACACATTTAGTTCTCAGATCAGAATTCTTGATATTTTGAAAACTAACTAGTCGGTAACCCATGCATTCACACGAGATGTACCGATTTATTGTGTTTTGCTCCGTTTCAAATTGGAAAACTATGTTTATAATTAGTAAACATATAAATATTTTAAAAATGAAGAAAATGACGAATTTATAATATGAATAAGAAATTATGTTTGTTGTGTGTAATATAAAGATATGATAATTATAAGTAAACATACGAATGAAAATTCTAACACTTATTTGTGTATATCTTTTATCTTCGATTGCGTCTGTTAGCATTCATTTTGTATGTGTAATAAAGAAAGATTATTTAATAACAATATATATATATATATATATATATAATGTATTATAATTGTAAGCACGTGACAATCAATTTGTAATATATTACTTCTTAATAATTTTTGTTAATATCTTACAAAATTTCAGCCTAGAAATATAATATTGTCTATAAATATAATTGGTGGGTCACAACAATTTCAAAAGGATTGAAAAATTAAATAATTTGAGTGAAATATGACTAATGTATGGTTGATTGAGAACCTATTAGAATTTCAATTCATATAATTACTATAAGATAAAGATATAAGATGGATAGAAAAAATGAAAAAATTAACTTGGAACAAAAATACTAATTTTCAATCTAAGCAAGAATTATAATATGCAGCAAGTAACTTTCAGTTATGAACTTAAATTAAAGAAAACAATTGAAAAATTTATACAAAATTAATGCTTTGCAAGTAAACTTTTCACTTGTTTAGGTATTCTTTTTAAATTTACCTTAGTAATACCTTCATTTCTCTCCATTTGTCTTGCATCTTTTCTCCACTCTGAACCTTCATCTTCTACCTAATCATCAATTGGATTACTTTTATTCACTTCTGTTTATGTTAATGATCATTTTTATAGAGGTCTTGCATCAAATTTTACAATCGAACATTCCATTGATCATTTACTGGTTCACCTAAGTTTCTGCAATAAACATTAGTTTCCATTTACAATTTTTTTTAAACAAATATATTTGAACTATTGATTATAAATAGGAGTAATATTAACAAAAGATAAACAACAATAACCAAAGATTGTGTGCGAAAAATTCCTACTCTATAAGATAATACCAAACTGACGAAATCAGCTGAAAAGTTCCCATGTGAAAATTCGTCTCAAAAGTGTCATAAATTTAGCAGTAAAATGAAAATAAGGAAACATATCCAAAAATATTATTTTGACATTTGATCAAACACATAATTTGCAACCATAAATCAGTCTAGAACAAAATCAAATAAATATTTAAAAAATTCTTCAATTCTCATATATTCTTATAAAATAAACATTTTTAACAAATTTAGTCCATATTTACAATATTAAAGAAATTTTGATGAAGGAGAAAAACCAAAGAAAGTAATTAGGTCAAACTAAAATCAACCAAGAAAATAAAAACTAAGAAAATTGTTCATCTTTGGTGCTACATATCACTATAAATTATGAAAAAAATTATGAAGAAGTTGTAGTCACAGTGGTTGACAAAGGCATCTTCAGTGAGGGTTGCGATGTTGAATGGGTAACGGAGAAATAAAAAGATATTTCACTGGTTTATTTTTAGAAAAGAGAGAAAATAAATTGAGTGAATGAAGAATGTAAGAGAAGAGAGAAAAATGGTGAGAAGACAAAGAATTTCAGAGAAGAAGAACGTTTCAAAGTTGAGAAAAGAGAGAAGATGATAAGGAAAATATTTGAATACACATAACTCTTAAAAATGTAGTTAAAATAACATATCATCTAAACTGAAAAAGATATTTTAAAAAATTGAAAGATCTAGTATAGTTTATTAATGACAAAATGGATGTGCAACAAAAATAAGAAAAAGAAAGAAGTGAAGTTCAATAATAATTTTTTCTTCTTGTGATAATATACTTCTATTGAAATCAAGCCGTACACAATTAATCAATTTAAGGTTTTATCTTTTGTCACACATGTGCAAACTTATCAATAATTAGGCTTAGTCAATTGATGTGAGAACCAACAACATTGAGAAATATGAAAGGCCCAAAGGAGAAAATTGTGGAAATCATAACATAAAATGAAAGGAGACCAGTGCATTCTAGACAATTGTCAAGTAAATTAATAATAGAAAGAAAGAAATGGAGTTCAATAATAATTTATTCTTCTTGTGATAATACACATATATTGAAATCAGACCTTGGATCCACTTAAGACTCCATATCTTGTTACGCATGTGCAAACCTGTTAATAATTAGACTAAGTCAATTGAGATGAGAACCAACAATATTGAGAAATATGAAGGACCAAAAATAGGAGATTATGAAATCATAACATAAAATGAAAGGAAATCATTACACTTTTCTAGACAGTTGTTAAGTAAATAAGAGAGTAATTACTATATCAACAGTGGTTTATAGTCTTTTCGAAAGGAAAAATTAAAATAATGTTGAGATTTTGTATTTTTGTAATTGTTTAGTACGATACCCTACGTACACAGGTAATACCACTACCTACGCGTTAAAGAGATAATGTGTGAGAGAGATAAAAGAAATAATATAATTAGTATTTAAGATTTAAAAGGAAATATTAATTTGTTTATCAAAAAGGAGGTGCAATTATCAAGTTTTAATTTTGAAAAATTGTCCCTTCTTATATAGGTAATACCATTGCCTACGTGTTAAAGAGATAACATGTGAAAGGTATAAAAAAATGATATAATGAGTATTTAAGATTTAAAAAGAAATATTAATTTGCTTATAAAAAAGGAGGAAAATTAGCAAGTTTTAATTTGGAAATATTGGAGCACACTTATTAAAAAGGGTGCAATTAGCAATTACTTACTTTGACAAATACATTTCAATTAGGATTTATCAGTTAATGATTTTTTACATTTTTTTTTGAAAAAATAAATTTATTTTAAGATTAAAATTGGCAAAATTTTGTGGAATTTATTATTAATTAATTATTAAAATTTATATAGTTAAATAATTAGAAAAGAAGGAAAAAAATCCAACCCCCCTCTTCCCAAGAGAATTCTAGACCCATGTGACCAGATAATTCCTTTTTAAATTTTAGTGTAAATAATTTTATGTTATTTTTGAATGAAGAGGTAAATGTAATCTTTGAGACATGTTATTATTTATCTTCTATAACCTATTTTTTACATCAATAACTATATATTTTATTTCAAGAATTATTTTATGTATACTAATATTGAAAAATAAAAGACAATATCTAAAGAGTTTCCTAATGTTACTTAATTTTATTCATTTATACCACTGTCTATGCGTTAAAGAGATAACGTGTGAGAGGGATGAAAGATTTTTAAATTTTAGTGTAAACAATTTTATGTTGTTTTTGAATGAAGAGGTAAGGATAATCTTTGAAACATGTTATTATTTATCTTCTATAACCTATTTTTTCACATCAACAACTATATGTTTTAGTTCAAGAATTATTTTATGTATACTAATATTGAATAATAAAAGACAATATCTAAAGAGTGAAATTTATAATGAAATTTTCTAATGTTACTTAATTTTATTGATTTATACCATTATCTATGTGTTAAAGAGATAACCTGTGAGAGGGATGAAAGAAATATAGATTTTTTTTATCAAAAAGGGAATGCAAATTAGCAAGTTTTAATTTGAAAATATTAGAGTGCACTTATAAAAAAGAATGTGCAATTAGCAGGTTTTAATTTGGGAATATTAAAGTACATTTATTACAAAGAGAGTGCTATTAACAAATTTATGTCTAATTACCATTTTGCCCCTATTTTTTGCCAAATATCATTAATATAGGATGTCTAGTTTTGTATTTTTGCTAGCATTAATTTTTATATATGTATAGTAGAATTGTTACCAATTTACTCATTTAAAGACTAAAATTGTAATTTATCTTAAAAATAACTAGTTTGTTTCACTTAAAAATGTTAGTTTTAATTAAAATAAATATAACATTATGTTTTTTTATTTAGATGTTTTTTAAAACATGATAAAAAGATTATCAATAATTGAATTATTTATTTAATTTTGGTAATAGATTTCTAATTTAAGTGTTGTAATATTTAATAATATTTTTTCCTTCAAAAATTTGTTATATTAAAAATAATATTAAATAAGGATAGAAATGTCTCTATATTAAAATGCTATTTTCTTTATTTAAGTTTTTCTATCTAATCAAATTTATTTTCAAGGGAAGGCTTTCTTATGTAGAAAATAAATATTTTTTAAAATTCTTTTTCACTGTTATTTTCTTAAAATTTATTTTCATACAGTTATAATATAACTATTTTTACATTATCAACCAATTAAAAATTGCTTTAAGTGTGAATTTTACAATAGCTATTAGAGAAACCAATAATCTCAATTTATAATTGAATAACAGTATTTTAATTAAATTCATTTTCTTATTATTGCCAACAATGGATTCTCAAACCTTTTATGGTCTCGGACCATTATAAACATGCTAAATACTAAATAGTAAACCTTGATAATAACAAATACTATATGATCGATACGCTTGATTCTATAAATTTTCCTCTTAGCATTTATAACTCAATGAACCATAAACACATGTTGGCAACAACATTATTATATCAAGTGATTTTTCTTTGCGGATGATGTGTGTTTTTGTCATTCCAGGTTCAGTCCATGTGCTATTTATTCACTTATTATTCATTACATATATTACCATTTAAAAACTTCTTATGACCCGACACTTTGCAAACAAATGATTTCTGACATAGATTTGGGATAAAATCTGCAATCTCCTCTTAATAGCATTGGAGTATAGTTATACAGGATCAACTTTGAAGAAAAGAAAAAATGAGAATGAAATTTCTTGGAAACTTGTATTTTTTATTGAAAATGTGAAAATTGGTTGTCTGCTACACAACCAGTCACATTAATCCGTCTGAAAAGGGAAATAAAGCTGAAAGCAAAAGCATATCAATGCATAAATACAGCCAAAAATCCAAAAATTGAAAGACATATATAATAATAGCCACTTAGAGGGATCTCCAATCCAATCCACTAGATTCATTTGTTAGCCCCAACTGCATTCTTGGCAGCATCAGCAGCCCCTTGTGCCTTTTGCTGCATTTGCTGGCCAGCCTATACTCAACAGCAAAACAGTTTCCATCAATCAACAAAGTGCTCCATAATTTTGAGCTTAATTGTTCTATAGGAATAGAATCTAAGTCAACATAAATAGCTAAGTTTTGTTCAAATAAATGGTCTAATTACTCTAACCTCTTGGCTGGATTCTTTGGCAGATTGAGCAGCATTGCCTGCACTGTTCATCATGTTGCTTGCCTTCTCCTAAATCAGCATCAATAACATTATTTCTAGCTAATAGATATGCCACTATAAATTGAGAATGATACGCAAAAAATTAAAGTGCATGCATGCATACATTGAAGACACTAAAACTCATTACCTGAGCCTGTCCCATGGCTTGGCCAGCTTGATGGCTCGCATTCTGGGATTGATCCATTTTTAGTTTCCCTGTTTTGGTCTTGAAAAAGAAGAGGGTAATTTAACAAGTACTACGTAGTGTGAAATGTAAGTATGTAATTCTTCATTGTGAGGTGCATATATATAGTGGCTCAAATTAATCAGGTGAGTGACACATGTGATGATATGCAATGAGAGGATTTTGGGCATAAGACGAGGCACTTTCTGTTACTATTTGCTTGTGAAATTGACTGTTAAAACCACTACTAGTTAGAAGCCTAAAACTTAGGCTAATTGTAATGGATCCATCGTGCTAAAAATAGAAAGCACCTAACTGTTCAACATCCAAAGGTATTTAAAAAAAAGGGAAATAAATTGTATGTTAACATATGCCAGTTAACTAGTACATAAACTTCATTCTTAATTAGGTTTAACTAAGTCTTTAGGACTTCAAGATCAAAGTTTAAACCCATCTTATTCTATGCTAAAATGTAATTTAATGAACAAAATAGATATTTAACCATTTAATTAGCCGAAGAAATTTTGTTAAAATATATTAAGAATGCCATTTTGAGACGAAGGCTAATTGGAATGGATCCATCGTGCTGAAATAAGAAAGCACCTAACTGTTCAATATCCAAAAGGCATTAAAAAGAAAATAAAAGAAAAGAAAAGGGAAAGAAATGTATGTTAAGATGCCAGTCAACTAGTACATAAACTTCATTCTTAATTAGGTTTAACTAGTACATAAACTATATTCTTAATTAGGTTTAACAAGTCTTTAGGACTTCAAGAACAAAGTTTCAACCCATCTTATCCTG
This sequence comes from Glycine latifolia, assembly GCA_013407115.1. Taxonomy (NCBI): domain Eukaryota; kingdom Viridiplantae; phylum Streptophyta; class Magnoliopsida; order Fabales; family Fabaceae; genus Glycine; species Glycine latifolia. The sequence goes on along the minus strand of CM023948.1, from coordinate 12,677,922 downwards.
TGCTAAAAGGAAATTTAATCAACAAAATAGAAAATATTTAACCATTAGCTGAAGAAACTTTGCTAAAGCAGTAAGAAATAAACTATCTCAAATCAAAATCTTTTAGCTGGTGCAACTCTAGAAAGTTCTTGTGTAAGTGAAAAACAAAATCTCCGTATTTTTTTCTTCTTCTTCTCTCTCTCTCGTTAAAATGTGAGGAGAGTTTTGCTGTTCATTGGACAAGTTAATGGAAGAAATAGGCCAAGCATGAAGATATAAGACATCTAGCTGGGGAGCTAATCAATTACGCTCAACACTGATCCAGAGCAGAAACTAGCCATTTCCGGTCTCAAAATTGCTGGATCTTGATTCTTGAATCATTTCCTTTACTGTTTGGTTTGATTTATTTAAGAGAAATAACAATAATACTTTTTATTAACTTTTAGAGAGAACTTTTGAAAGCAAGTGATTGAATTTTCCAAAATAATCTCAATCAAACATTTAATTGAATATAGGAACAAAATTAAGTACTTTCACTATTTGTACTGCCCTCTTTGCAAAAGGTACATCCCAGAAGCCTTGCAGAGAATGATTCATTGATATGGTCAAGTGAGACTACTCAAGCTGCAACATATATCTATACCCCACATTAAAAGTCTAATGATTGGCCAAGATACTACAAGGAATATCCAGTGACATTATCTTACACTCTCATGGCAACCAGAACAAGTTCAACAAAAAATTATGTACAAGTACTACAATAGATTCTAAAGCAACACAACTCTATTGAGACAACATGCGTCTTTAATCTAACTTTCATTTTTCATTCCTTTCTTCTATTTCAAGGATTCATAAAGTTGTATTAAAGGTGGGTTTCTCGAATGAGGATGATCATCGACCGAGATTCACTACTAAAATTTTTTTTTTTTACAACGGGTATTTAAAGACGATTATTAAAAAAACCGTTGTTGTTTAAGTAACGGTGACATTTTTGTAAATAATTACAACTTTTTAAAGACGGTTATTGTAAAACTGTCTTTAAAATATTTTTTCAAAGACGATTTTGATCAAAACTGTCCTTGAAATTAGATACTCAAGGTCAGTTTTAAAAAAACTCATCTTTAACGAGTCTTTATTTTTCATGTTCCACTTACACTCACAAGCTAGTTTTCAACTTTTCATATTTCCCTCGTGCTCGTTCCTCTCCTCTCTTGTCTTCAACTTTTCATTTCCCTCACGCCTGTTCCTCTCCTTTGGTCCTCACATACCTCAATCCAAATCCCAAACTCCTTCCCTCTATGTCACTCCCTCCCTCAACCCCAACGGTGCCTATCATTTACTTTGTAGGAGATTTGAAAGAAAGCCAGAAATCAAGAAGAAACTTGAGCCAGCATTGACTCTGACCCGACGATGGGCCACACATAAGCCCCACCGAACGGAGAAGGCCTGTAATACACCGCTGAAAAAGGGAACCATGAGCTCCACGTCCTCGACACTAAGTAACTCCTCGACGAAGAAGAAAATGACCTTGCTCCCATTAGCAGCAACCCCACCAACACCGCACTTTCTCTTCAAAGAGGAAGACGAAAGCAAAGGCTTCCCCGCAGACGACACATGTGAGAGGCTCGTGATCTGAAAGTGCGTTGTAACACCCTGAAATTTTGATAACTTAAAATATATGTGTGATGTATTCCTTGTATAATTTGATTAATTTTATTAATTAGGATTAGTTGAAATGTTATGTGAATTATCCATGCAAAATTGCTTGGTGTAGAGGTCAAGTTATGTGGAGTTTGTTTGAGCTACGTTGAACGGTGTGATTTCAAGTTTGACCTGAAACCTATTTTAGTAAAATCATCATTTTGGATTGGTTAACTGTTGGATCGCCTTAAAATTATAAAGGAAGTTTCCTAACCCACATATGGAACTTTTAACCGTTGTGATTGTCAAAATAACGTTTGAAGCATGAGAAATTAATTTTTTCACAGAAGCAGAAATTTTAAAATTGGATTAGCTTGCCCAGACAAATTTTGCAGGCATTTTTGCTCGCCTGTGCGAGTCAAGGCATTGTTAAATACGTACTTCAGCATCCAGATCACGAAAATGGAGATTCTTCTTCCCCCAAACAGCTCCCAAGCTCCGCCACCATCCTCCTCCACCACCCACAGCCACCGGAGACCACCACGAGGCACCGTCGTTTGCCGTTGGACCACCGCACGGAGAGGAACACTTTAATCGAAATGGAATCTTCAAAACTTAACCCAAGGATTCGGTAGAGAACGGAGCCTCCAATCCTCCTTTCTTGGTTTCCTTAAGGTAATCTTAGTTTCTTTTGTCTTCTCCTAGCTAGTTTAAGCTTCTATTAGTGTCTCTTGTGTTTTGGGTACCATTGTTAGGAGTTTTACACTTCCTTTGAAAAATCCTTTGAAAATGAGATGTTGAAAAAGTCTCATTTTTATGAAATTGATGTCATTTCTGTGATCCTTGTTGAACTCTGGTCACATTTGTGTGATTTGAATTTCAAAATGATGTCTTTTGATGTGAACTCTCAAAACACCCTTTTAGCCCCTTTTTGATTTGAGTGGGTATTTGACCCCAAATGTTAATATTGATCTTACCTTGGAAATCTAAATTAAATTGTATTCGATTTGATATATAGAGCTCTGCGTTTGGACGAAAACACGTGTATTGAAGGATCTCCAAAACAACACTGTGAGATTTTAACAGGAGAACTCCTAGTTAGGTAAGTGGAGTTTATTATTTAGTTATAGTTTTGGCATCATAGTTGGGGGGCTAGGGAGTCCAACTATGAGGATATCTGTCTGTCCCTGTTGTGTGCTGGTTTTCAAGAAAAGATATGTTTTAAACTAATGGGATGCGATACATTTATTATTGATGTATGTTTGTTCCTATTGTGTGCTCACTTTCAAGAAAAACTGTGTTTTTAACTAATGGAATGCGATGAATTTGTTGTTGATGGATAAAACTGTAAATGATATTGTTGTTGTAATGATTAGATTTTTGGGAAAAATCTTAATTACAGAGGAGACTCTACCTAAAATTTTATAAATTATTTTCCTATTTAATTCTTTATTAAATTTATAAGAGTGTGTTTTATATCAGTCTTGTGATATGATGAATCGTGAATGTATGAAATTTGGGTTGTCTGAAGACTTGGGGAATGTGAATCTCAGGCATATGTATTATGTATAGATGTGAAATGTGATTGCTTGTGATGTCGTTGATGATATTGAAATTAACATGTCATTGATGTAGTTGATGATGTTGAAATGAGATGATATTGATATGCATGATGATGATATTGAGATGATATGATGTTGAGGTTGATAATGACATTGATGAGAGATAGTGTTGATGTGAACAATGTCATTGTGTGTGGATATACATGGATACCCATGAGGGGTGTATGACGGGTTATCCTTGCGATGAAGGATTTGTTCTTAGCCAGATCATACATTGATGGTGCCCATGGTTGTAGGCTATGTATGTACACATGGGGTGCAATGATCGGTTGGTTACCCTTGCGAGGATGAATTTGCTCCTAGTCACAGTCAGTGCATCAGTAAGCCCACATTGGTGTGTTATGTATGTACATGGGGGGTGCATAACAGTTTACCCTTGCGAGGAATGATTTGTTCCTAGCCGGGTCATGCATTGATGATGCCCATGTTTCATACTTCATATTGCATGGATGGAAATAGAATGAAGGCACTTGCATACCTGTGGATTTCAGTGGGCTAAAAACGCAGGTACTAAGGAGTTATCAGGTTTGGAATTCCCTAGCGATGTTGGCTTATCACCGGGGGGGGGAGAGGAAATGACCAGTGTATGACAGGGTGGCCCTGACAGGCGGTGAATCATTTTTCCTATGAAAGGCTATTTCTGGGATATGGTACCACATTGCATGTTGATAGATGAGTCAGGTGCATGCATCATTCTATGCATGATTTCTTGAGTTGTGAAATGTATTGGATGATTGATTTGTTGAGTGTGTATTGGAATCACGGATTTTTGTTAGTGATTGTGGTGAGTAATGTTGTTTCCTTCCCAATTACTACTATTTGATGTTTGTTGGTTTTATATAATAAACTTACCCTTGCATTTGTTGTACCGTGTGGTTGGTACCTGTGATGATCGCAAACTTTCGTTCGTGTGAGTAGATGAGCAGCAGTAGGTGACCTTGGAGGGAGATCTTCTTTTTGATTGGAGCCGCCAAGCCGACGTGATGATGTTGGATTTCCTTTTGGAGAAAGAGTTATGTTTTGTTAATCAACTCTTTCTTAGTTAGTTCTTTGGCTTTTTGTTAGATATGTAATTTGAGATGTATATACATGTAAAACTAAAGGAAGTTCTAACATGTGGATGACATGTACTGATTTAATATATATGTACATAGGTATTTAATTATGTAACTATAATATGTGTATGATAATTGTATTATCGCGAAAAATTTACTACCATTTTCATAATCAAATTAATGAAGTTTTTATTAAAATTGAGATATGCATGATTAAGAGTTAGTGATATAGTAGCGACAAGGCGGGCCATTACATGCGTGGTCATGGTCGTCACTACCGAGGATGGTTGTTTGTTGTCAGTGACGGCGTCGGTGAGGGAGGAGATGAACGAAGTAGCGGCAAAGGGGTATGATAAATGAATCGACTTAGACGATGAATCGTTGAGGTGTTTATTGATTTTGGGGATTTGGTGAGGGGAGGGTGGTGGGATCTGGTGCAGTGGGGTAGCGTGGAGGACTGGCGATTCGGAGGGAGGTTTGGGTGTGTTGGTGTTGGTTTTGGTTGGGGAGAGGGTGCGTCGGAACCTTGCGTGGTCGGTATGGGTTTGGCGAGGAGGGAAATTTGCAATAACAAATAACTTTAGGTTGTTGGGTGTGCAGTATTTTCATTTGACCTTTTCACCCTTTTTATCTTTATTTTTTTTTACAAATATGCAGTCTGGCATTTACTTATTCACGATGAAATTGAAAAGAGGCTGCAGAAAAATTTGTCAATGATTTTGGTTGTAAACAGTGTTTTTCTCTTTAAATCTCTGTGAAGTTGCTGGAAGGTCACAAGTGATGTTATAATTTAGTTGTTTTATGTGCTCGTTGATAAATTGCATGTGTGATTTCTTTTTCAGTGGATTCCAAAGTTGAAGCATTATGCACATGGTGTCCCCATTATTCTGGTTGGCATAAAGCTTGGTAAGCATATTGTTGTATAATGTGATACTGATATTAAGTACCATGCATTTATTAGATGTTCCCCTCTGGCTTGTTTATTTAATTTAGTCATTGTGGCTTGTGGTACAATGAAATATATGAACTTATCCCCATAGATTTCGTGATTGATTAATGTTGACTTTAGATACAAGTACAACACGATTGAAATTTTTATTCATTTGAATGATGAACTGCTGAACCAGATTTTGTTTTGGCCAGAAGTGTTGTATGTCTAGTGCATTTTATTCTCTCTTTTTGTCTTCTTTAGATTTTCATCACCGTTGTTTTCCATTTTCCAACATGTAGCTGATACCATAACGGTCAATGCATGGATGTTTTTTGTTGATTAATTTTATTAATGCATTGTATTGGCTGGCCCTGCCTTGAGATATGTATTAAAATTTTCAAATAATCTTCCAATGAGGTTCATATCATGTTTTGTTCTATTGAAGGGATAGATAGTTGTTTTAGTTTCTCCAGTTGTGAATATTATATTGATGGTTTTCGCAACCAAGAGTCTATTCCTTATTATTTTGTGATTTGTAGTGAGATAGACCTTCAGGATGATAAGCAGTTCTACATCGACCATTCTGGTGTCGTGTCTATTACCACAACTCAGGTGAATATTGTTTCGGGTGCTCTAGAATCTTGTTTAGTTATTAAATAAATTAGGTTCTATTTTTCATCAGAGCTTGCTGCGATAATCGATTACATTGTGTTTTAATCGATTACATTGTTCGTAAGTATTTTCCAGAAAGCCTGAAGAACACTTTAATCGATTACATAAATGATTTAATTGATTACTGGCTGTTAGAAATATTTTCTCTATAAATAGATACAACTTGTTTAACTTAAAAACAACGAATCACATAATCATTTCTTCAGAGAGAAAAGATACTACGAGTATTTTAGTGTTTGACCCACAAATCCTCTAGCTTCAAGAAACCTTGCGAGGATTTCTTTTTTGGGCACTTTCAAAAGAAAACTTTTGAAGAGAATGTTTTGAGATTTGCATTTAAACTTGCTTAAAGATTCTTAAACATCTGCACACATCAGCATTGGATCCCAGGTTGTATCTTTCTTTGGTTTAATTTCTTATAGAAATTCAGAGTTTGTAACTAGTGCAATAGTTTCTTAATGTTTTTCTAGAATAGGATTTTTTAGAGGAATATTAAAGAAGGGTGTTTCTCTAAGTCTTGATCACAGAAGTTCTAAAGGTGTTAGATGCCTTGTTCTTAATCTAGGTTTGATTAAGAGTAATTGTAAGAACTTGTAAGAACAGATTGCATAGTTAGTTCCTAGCTTGTTGGTTAGGAAACTAGATGTAGCATATCTGGATTGAGAAGTGAACCAATATAATTCTGTGTTGTGTACTTCTTCTTTAATCTTTTCTTTGGGTTGTTGATTGTCATTCTTTGGTTCAGCTGTTTCATAATCAACATAAACATTCTTGGTATAATTGCAATTCATAAAGATTGGAGCTTAATTGATCAAAAACATTCTAAGTTTGTTTTGTGATACAATCCTTTAAACTTCGATTGTTAAATCATTTCAAAGCAAATTTTAATTAGCCAAGAAGAACCAATTCACCCCCCTCTTGATTTGCTACTCATACTATTTTCAATCTTGAGTATGATTTATCTCGTGAATGATATTTCTGATTTTTAGCATAACCAAAACTATTTTAATCTATGAAATTATTGAGTCATTGATATGCACTTTTGTGAAATACTTAAAAGAAAAAATATTGTCGCAGTCAAGTAAAATTCTGTGGGTTGGGTTTGTGTAATTTTTTTAAAACCCAAATCAAACCAACTTGTTCATATACCAAATAAAGTACTCGGTTAGGCCGAGAAGACACTTAGTGCCTCCAAACTGAGTACCCTCTTGGTCACGTACTCACATATTTTGTATGACATGTCTTAGCCTTCAACACATGTAAATGACGAGTACCATTCAATCATGATTATTGTCAATAAACCCACTAAAGGGTAGTTACTTGATTAGGAGTACCTAAGCAGGATTAAAAGGTGTATTACTTAATTGATAATCAGGTCATTCATGCCCATAAACCCCAGGCCTAGTAAGGATAGCATAAAAAGGGGTGAATCCCCAGGTAAGAGGATTGATTCATTCTCGAATATCCACAACTTTGAGCCTAACCCTGACTTGAGCGTTGGAGTGCCTTTTGTAGGTACCCCCCCCCCCCCCCCGAATTCTTTCGGACTCGCACATTCGACAAGGAACTACCAGAAAATACTTTTCGACATAGTAGAAGATCATTCAGCAAAAAGTATAGGTGTTCAATCCATTTGTGACAAGAACAATTCACAAATGATTTGTTTAAGTTAGGTCAAGGGGTTTGAAAATTTAGATTTATATTAAATTTTAAAATAATTTACAAAAAAAGTGAAATAGAAGCAAACAATGATGCATAATGCACAAGTCCAAGTCTACATTATATTGCATCTATCCCAACGCCTGAAAATCCAATCAACATAAGACAATTCTAGCACCTACGCCTAGTATATCGTTCAATTAATTTGTAACATCATATGCAACATGAGCTTTCATCTCATCCTCAAAATCTTTTTTAACCGTACACAAGATATACTTAAAGAATTTTATAGAGATGTAATAATAATATTTTGTTTTTTAATTTTAAAAAATATAATAATATTAATAAGCAGGTCAATGGGTTTTAAAATTAAAACATGTCATCCAACTTGTACATGAACTGTTTGAATGAATTGAGTTGAGTTTCGCCCAAATACTAAGGTAGTGTTTGGTTAAATCATACTTAGGTACATTTGCGATGAAAAAGTTTAAAAAATGGGTGTAGGTCTCATACTTATACATTTTACTTTAATTCAAATGTTTCACCACTTTTCATCTCAATTTACTTTCACACTTATTTCATTCCTTTAAACCAAACAAACCTTCAAAAAACTCAACCTGAAATGTTTGAACCGATTTAGGTCAAATTAAGTTCACAGATGACTCATACTCTAAACACCCCTAAGAATAACAAATAATATTCTCAAATATATATTAAATAGCGATTAATTAAATTATAATAACTTATTTTAATAATATAAATTAAATTAAAACAATATATATATATATATATATATATATATATTAAAAATGATTTTAAAAATTTATTAAGTTGATTAAAATTAATTTACTGAAAATTTCTAAATATTTGAAAAATAGATTACCAAAATAATATAATCATATTTTAGTGCAATCAGACACATTTAATAATACATGTACTTAGAGAAATGGAAAAGTATGGCTAGCATTTTTCTAGATATTTTTTTTAATAAAAGCATTTCTCTATATAGTTATTAATTTATTATAAAAATTAAGTGATCATAATGTGGTGCTATTGGTAGTTGTGTTCGAATCCAAGATGGTGTAGTACAACTTGTTTTTCTTTTAACCAAAATAAATAAAAACGAAAAACCCTTTAAAAAAATCAAAAACTTCTTCCAGTAGGAATAATGTAGGATCGGACCCGTATGCGCTATCACTTAAGAAAAAAAACTTCTTATTTAATACTTTCTTTGTACCTTACGTGCGAACAATCTATACCATTAACCAATTTGCTATTATATTGAATGACCTAAAATTCCTTTTTCACCGTGCAAGACCTGATGGTTCTCACCGTCTCAAGTTATTGTGTTGTGCTGTTAGGCATGCACCACTTGTATTTACCGTTACACAGTGATACATCCGTGCCTTCAATCTGTGTTATACTAGTGTAAGATTTGTGGGAGTATAATATTTTCTCTATATAAAATTGTTCTTTTGTTTTGAAAATAAAATTATTTTTACCACTCCAAGACAATATATAAGGTATATTTCTCTTAAAACTTTTTAAAAAATACAAATATATTCACTTTTTTATTCACAAATGTTAGTTTGTTATTGGAGGAATTGAAATTCACGACTTTTTTCTCTCTCTTTTTTTTCCATTCACCTTTAAATCTCTTAATCATCAAGTTGTTGACTCATTAGAAAGCATACCAAGTCAAATAATATCCTAATAAGTAATTATATTGTTCCTTCAAGGACATGCATAATACTTGCTAAATTTATAATTATTTATTGTTTAAAGTAATGACTCAAACAAATCAAAAATGGACATAACATTCAATAGCAAGGATGAAATAAACAAAGACTCCAAGTTTAAAATTTTTTTTTATAGATAAAAACACAATAAACAATACATAATTCAAATAACAAAGATTGTCACAATTAAATTTCATCAAACACATCTCTCTTTTAAAATAACATTTGCTACTCAATTTGAGAATCAATATTAACATCGCATTCATTGTCCAAAAATGATATTCTAATTCCTAATTAATTTCTTAGGTGAAAAAAGCTAAAGTTTTCTCTTAAATATTAAGACTTTGCATATATATTTAATAAAAGAGCTTGCTTTAATGATTCAAAGATTACCAATAAATCACATCCTATTTTTAACTATGAGGTTAATTGGACATTTTTCTACTTTTCAAGATAAATATAATATTTTTCAATCATAATCTCATATAAAAATTAAGATACAAATAACAAGCAATAATCCTGAAAAAAAAATGTTAACATTAATATATATAGATATATAGATATGTGTGTGTGAAAAGATATGTGTGTGTGAAATAAGCCCAATAACCGATGACAAATGTAGGTTGAAGACTGGGAGACAAATGTCCCCACTAAGTTCTTAAGTTCCTTTACATAAGTATATATTAATGTAATAAGGTGCCCATATGCAATACTGATTTCAAACGAAAGGCAACTAAATATATATTACGTTAACTTGTTAAAAGATGCCTATTATTTTATTTTCTAACTCAAGCCGACAATCATTAGCGTTTGTAGTTTTTAATGTTATATATATATAATAAACCCAGTAAGTGGTCCGATTCTTATAATTTTTCAAACTAAAATATTAGTAAAAATAAAAAAAATTGATACGTAACTTCTTGGGTATGATTTAGACTTTCAGCTTTCCTAAGTTAGTTTCATTGAGAGAAGATTTAATATAATGTTAAATATGAGAAAATCATTTAATTTTTTCAGAATATGAAAATTTATATACAACAATTATAATTATATTTATACTTTAAAAAATATTATATTATCTTTTTTATACTATAAAGTTTATGTATTAGTATTATTCCCATTATCTAAAATTTCTAGATCCATTATTGTCAATGACATAGCAATGATTTAACTACTCATCTCCATGTGTAACATCTAAAGTATTTTTGATAATTATCACAGGTTAACTTTATATTTCCTTACAAATATATATATACCTTCTTACATCATCACACTAGTGTAATGTAATTACTCTCTTGGGATCAAATGGCAAAATCTAAAACATCTAGCATATGTCATCAATAAAAAAAATTGCTAAATTGTTCTTATATAAATCGGATGAAAAGAGAATAATGTGTTTGATTGGTTAATTTTGAATGATTAACTACCCTTTGCTGTGTTTGTTTTTAAGTCTACGCGTGACGTGTTCATTAATTAGTATATATACAATTCTGGAAAAGAAAAAAAAAAGTATCAGATAATTATATCATGCATCGATCTTGCGAGATTATTTTTTTCCTCAGTGCTTTATTTTCCTTTCCTTCTCTCAATTTAGTTTATCAGATAAAGAAATAAATCTTCTGATGGTGACGCATACACATGCAGTATCAGTAAATTAACGCACGCACACCAGAGCATGTATAAATATGCATTTTCATGCACGTACGTATGATTAACCAATCGAAGGAAGAAATCAAGGTGAACAGCTTAATTATGTCTAGATCAACGCAACCTCTTGCTATAAAAAAAAGAAGAAGAATATGAATATCTAGGATTTGTTTAAATACAAGTCATAAATATTTTTAAAAAAATTTCTATTTAAAATATAATTTTTTTTAAGGAAAAAAAAATCTAAAAAACACTTATATCCAAAATACTCCTAATAAAAGATGTTATGACTGTAATAATTTCGTCGTCGGACGGTAACTTATGGCTCAACCCAAGTTACCAACAGTTGTCGCCTCACCTCCGATCAAACCAACCACAAACCAATAGTTGAAATTATAGGAGATGCCAATTCCTTTTACACCCTAGTGTATTTGGTCTAACTTATTTTTAAATTTTTTTCTCCTTAAAATGAAAATTTGGGCCAAACACTTTTTATAAAGAAGGCTTATAAAAATAAATAGCTTTTTCTTCCATGAATAAATTATTAGAATAAGTAGTTTATAGAAAAGATAATGAGAGGAGCTTATTATAAGCTTAAGGGGAGCTTGTCTTAAATGATCCTTATTTGATTTCCGTCAGAGTATTATTTCCTTGCTTTTATTTTCTTTCACTTTAATTACCGTATTTTTTTTAAAGCTTATATATCTTATATGTTTAGATCCTTGAAAATTTTATAGCTTTGTAAACTACCCTAATTAACTGTCTTAGGTACATTTTACACTCTTAATCTATATCTCTCTAAGTCTGGTCTCATCATCATCATCATCATCATCATCTAAAGTAATAATAATATAAGAACAACTTATTTTTGTTAAATAAAAATAATTTATTTTTCTTATTTTTAAATTAATTTTATATTTTATTATTATTGTAAATACACTTTTCTATTAAACAAGATGACTGTACATGAAAATTGAATTATATTTTTTTTACCAAACAACTTTTATCTTAAAATAAATTTTTAAGCTAAAAAAAGTAAATCGCCAAATAACTTCTACTTTTTATTTTAAGTTCTTATTTTGAACTTTTACTTTTAAGTAGCTTTTAAGCCAATAAAAAGTTGGGCTTGGGCCAAACATTCCCTTAAGTATGCATCCATGCATTATATTATCATTCAATATTTTAATTGATATCTATTAGCTAATTAATATATAATTAATTTGCAGGTCATGGTGGATCCTGATTCACCTAGCAGAGATAAACCAATTGAGAGGGAACATTTGCTATGGTAAGTACATCCCTCCCTCGCTTCCAAAATTAATTAATTTAGATCCCTTTTCTTGTCAACCATTATTTCTCGATCTCTGACTTCTACTGTATATAAATTAATCTCATCCATTGCTTATTTTTTGTTGGATGAATAGGTTGGTAGCCAATATTCAAGTAGGGGGAGCAACCTTCGGTACGTACTTTCACAATTCTTCTTTGGTTAGGATTAAATTATAAAGCCATTAATTATTTGTTCTAATGAGTATATGATAATAGTAAATACTTTCATAAAGTAAATTAAAAAAATGTGTGTGATGCTATATTGACTGTCTTGAAATTAATGGATATTACATTTTTACTTTTTGTTATTACACCAATTAATGTTATTTTAGAGGAGAAGAGGTTGTCCCATATGAATGTCCATTTCCACATAGAGGGATTCATCGAATTGTGTTTGCGCTATTTCGTATCAAAAGTGGACGTATTGTGAAAGCTCCAGAAAAGCGCACAAATTTCAACACTACAGAATTTGCTGCGAATTATGAATTACAAGATGTTGCTTGTGTGTTTTTCACCAGCGGAAGGAGGGGATAATATGAAGAAAACCATTCTAGATACACATAATACATAATTCAAATAAAAATATATAGATCAGATTACATATGTTGCAATCAAGATGGTGATTAGGGCTAAGTACATATGAAAAACTAGTTGAAAATTGTAAAGTAAAAGCTAAAAACTGTTAGGAATTATAAGTATTTTAAAATCCAAAATCAATCATTTGTCTATTAATTGTTTGCTCGATCAAAAGTGTATAGTAAATTGGCTGCATTGCTATTAAACCATAATCTTCATGAAAATAATATTCTGCTTAACTTTAGTACACTTATCATGTCTCTAACATTATATGTAAATGAAAAGGGTAAAAGAAAAAGGAGTTAAAAAAAAACTCAAAAACCATTCAGCTTACAGTTAGGGTCAACCTGCATCCATTCTGAATCCAAAACTTCATCAAACTCGGACAGAACAACTTTTAATAGCTTTGACTAAATTTAGCACAAACTAAACTATATTTTTAATTCTTTCAGAAAAAATATTCTTAATGTTACCAAATTTAGAATGTCATCGATAAGGAAATACGTATTAATGTATTATCGGAGTATCGAAAATTTGATCGATCTTCTACTTGGCCAAACCCCCACTAGTCTAAAATTTGCTAGATTTAGACATCTTTTTAAAATATATTCAGTGTTTTTTATTTTATTTTATTTTTAAATTATGTGCATCCACGTAATTTGGTCCTTTGGTTGGTTAAAAAGTCTGGCATCCCTGAAGTCTCTCTCAGCCCATGAGACTTAAGTAAAAAACACACAACTAACATGTTAGTTTTTGCAAAAAGACCCGACCTATTATGAAGGAAGCAATTAATTCAGACAAAGAAGAGCACGTTAGTTAATTAGTTAGTTATGCATGTATATGTATAAAAGGCCCTTCTCCAAAGTCACATTCTGCATCTCACGGCAATTGTAGGTTCCTCCAACAGAGAGAGAGAGAGAGGAAAACGAAACCAAGGGAGAAAAACAACCACCGTCCAAACCACCACCAATAAGGCAACAACGTACATCTTACGTTGTTACATGGCAACTCGTGTTATCCCACCAAGAATCCTAAGGAAGCTTCGCTACAACACCGCCACAAAACCCCTCAACTCCTCTCATCCTCCTCTCTCCCAGTCTCTCTCTCCTTCTCCCTGCCTCCAACCTGCTCCGCTGCCTTCCCCCGCCGTGCTCCGTCCCGCCGCCGCCTCAGCCGACGATCTCAGCTTCCGCGACGTTGAAAAGCTCTTCTCCTCTGTCTCCACCACCACCCTCCTCCGCTCCACCGCCGTGCTCCACGCCACCGCCCTCGAGCCCATGGTTGACTTCGGCACATGGCTCATGCGATCAAACCTCATGCATGTGCATGGCATCCGCGACCTCATCCTCGCCACCGTCCGCAACACCTTCTTCGACCACTTTTGCGCCGGCGAGGACGCCACCACCACCGCTGCCAGCATCCGCCACCTAAACCGGGCCGGCCTCCGTGGCATGCTCGTCTACGGCGTCGAAGACGCAAACGACAACGACGCCTGCCACCGCAACTTCAAGGGCTTTCTTCACACCATCGACGTCAGCAGATCGCTTCCCCCTTCCTCGGTATTTTACTCGTCCTTCTTCCGCTTTACTTTTCTAAATCAGAATTTTTGAATCTGTTTTTGATGTGACAGGTGAGCTTTGTGATAGTGAAAATCACCGCAATATGTCCTATGAGCCTGTTGGAACGAATGAGTGACCTTCTTAGATGGCAACACAAGGACCCTTGTTTCAGTTTGCCATGGAAGCAAGATTGCTTCCCCATATTCTCCGAGTCAAGCCCTTTGTACCACACAAGCAACAAACCCGAGCCTCTGACCCCAGAGGAAGAAAAAGACCTTCAACTTGCCATCCAGAGATTCCATGAGCTTTGCCATAAGTGTGTGCAAGCCAACATTCCTTTGCTGGTTGATGCAGAACACACTTCTGTTCAGCCTGCTATTGACTACTTCACATACTCCTCTGCCATCTTGCACAACAAAGGTGACAACCCCATTGTGTTTGGGACCATGCAGACCTACCTCAAGGATGCCAAGGAGAGACTCATGCTGGCAGCAGAGGCTGCAGACAATATGGGAATCCCAATGGGCTTCAAACTTGTCAGGGGTGCTTATATGTCAAGTGAAACAAAATTGGCTGAGTCTTTGGGTTATTCTTCCCCAATTCACGACACCATCCAGGACACACACAAGTGCTTCAATGAATGCTCCTCTTTCATGCTTGAGAAGGTTGCTAATGGCCCTGGTGGACTTGTTCTTGCAACGCATAATGTTGAGTCAGGTACATATATATATATACACGTTCATTGAGTTTCATGATTTATCATGAGATTGAATTCAATTGGGGTGTTTGATGTGTGTAGGGAAATTGGCTGCTGCAAAAGCACATGAGCTAGGGATTGGAAAGGTGAACCACAAGCTTGAATTTGCACAGCTGCATGGAATGTCAGAGGCACTTTCCTTTGGTTTGAGCAATGCAGGATTTCAGGTTAGCAAGTATATGCCATTTGGACCTGTGGAGACTGTTATGCCATATCTCCTAAGAAGGGCTGAAGAGAATAGAGGAATTTTGGCTGCTTCCGGCTTTGACAGGCAACTGATGAGGTAAACGAAAAAAAAAAAAAATTTAATTATTTTAATCACTTTTCATTCTGGCATCATGCATATGAATCAAACATTTTGATGCGTGTGCAGGAAGGAGTTGGGAAGGAGACTAAAAGCTGCTGTCTTTTAAATTTTTTATTTTTATTTTTATTTTTATGGGACGAGTTAATGAGAGATGTAATAATGTCTTTTAGGCAACACAGGATTAGGCTATTCTTTGTACAAATTTAGAGAATCCTGTAATCTCTTTGAATGGTGCATTCAAATCAATGAAATGTGACTGTTGTTTTAACTCTTAAATATATTCCACTTCTGAGCGAAGAGTACGTGCAGTTAACTTTTTTTTTTCTTTAAAAAAATTATACAGCATGTAGGTAATTTCTAATTAAATTTGACTTGAAAAAATAATAAGATAGCAGCTAAAACATGGATTCATAATTATCATCTGACATCGCTATATCACCCTAGACTATTAGTGTTGAAAGATTTGAACCGGAATGCCCAAAAGTTTTGCAACTTGTAAATTCCAAAGTGACTCCCAGACTATGGTCATGTATATGGACAAGTGACTCCGTTAATCATGATTAATATTCCAATTCCAAGGGCACACAACAATTGTACAGCCAAGTTGCAGATTCTATTTGTATACTAATATTATCATTTTCAAATCAAATTTGTCCAGTTCATTTAAAAAAATGCAGATGAGATTATCACTAGTTCCAGTTGCTAGGAAGAATCCAAACGTGCTTTTCATCATCAAAGAAGTCATGACAATAATTACAATTTTTTCCTCGTCATTAATTATGTGGTAGCTAATAGCTATAGACCACCATTTAACACAATTGGGCAAGTGTCAAATTCAATTCACACCAATTGGAACTCCAATAAAAATTAGGGCTGGAACGGCCAAAAGTGCTGCAATTCCTAACATGGAAAGTGACCCAAGCCGAAAAGTAATCAAACCTAGTTTCAATCACAATAGGGTCAACACCTTGCACACTGGTTCCGCCGTAGAGCATGTTGAAGCGGACGAGGTTGAACTGGGTGTGTGGATGAAGATGCATGAAGAAGCCAGACTCGATGTCACTGTGGAACCCATTTTTTGTAATTACTACTACGCTTCCATTCTCTCTCAGAAGTCACTGCAAACCGCGTCGGTCAATCACCTTGCCAGCAAACTCAGCAACACAAGCCTTCCAAGTTCCAAGGGTTAAGAATCCCAACGCTTGCATCTCAAAACTTTTGTCTCCTTGCGCGTTACTACAGAATATGAACTCAACAATCTCTCTCGTGCAGCGCAAGAATTGGCAGGGAAGACGACGACGACGCAGGAAAATTGCCGCTCCAGAATGGAAGTGCTTGCTAAAGGGGTATTTTTGTCCGCTAGAATCTTTTAGGAGGTGCAGGATGCGAAATGGGAGGTGCAGAATATAAATTCCTAAGAGGTCCCATAAATACAAATGAATAAGCCTGCTTAAGGAATACAACAAATCAACAATGTGGCCGCAAAAGTGGAACCTGGATAATCAAAACGTGTTTTTTTCTGTAAATAAAATGCGAAAAGAAACGCCGAGTTGCCTACAATTAAAAAAAAGTGAAAGTTCAGTCACTTGTACATTTTTCAATGTCAATATGATTTTTTATTTATTTATTTATTACTACAACTTTTTTCCCTCTATTTCGCACCACAAAGATAAAATTATATATTTGGGTTCTTGAGAAATGCTTAAACAATATTCCCCAACACGTAAAGGAGCCCTAAAAAATGGGAGAATTTGGATAGCAAATAAAAGAAAGCATGATGGGATTAAACTGTAATTTACAAGGACGAAATTAAGTGCCCGTATAATCTAATTGTAGTATTTGTTTTATGTGAGGTAGTGTCCCATGCTTATCTATGTCTTGGTTCTTGGTAGATATATAGGTTAAAAAATTAGAATATAACAATTTTAATAAAAAAATTACGAAAATATTGTAGTTTTAACTCATTTTGTCACTAATTTTGTCTCTAATTTCGTCGCTAGCACTTTTTGCGAAGGAATATTGTGCATGACCACAATATTCAGTCACAAAAAGTATTAGCGACTGAAATAGAGACCAAAATTAGTGTACGCCTTTAAAATCAATTTTTTTATTTACAGTATAATTTATTTCAATTTTTGAAATTAGTGTTGCGACCACAATATTGTGATTTTTTAATTTTTTTAAATCGAAATCGTTAAAAAATTTGCAGTAAATTTTTTTTAAAACGTATGACTTTAAAATCAATTTTTTTTACAACTTTAAGTTTTTATTATTATTAATATACGACTTCAAAGTCGGTCTAAAAATCAATGATAAATATCGGTCCAAAAATACTTTAAAATTAGATAAAAATAATAATTAATAATATTATTACAAACTACAATAAATTCGTATTTAATTAGACTGAATATTGGTAATATCTAATTTTTTTCTAATTTCGGTCTCTATTTTAGTCGTTAATACTTTTTGCGACTGAATATTGTGGTCACATCCAATATTCTGTCGCAAAAAGTGTTAGCGATAGAATTAAAGACGAAATTAGCAACGAAATGAGTCACATCCAGGAGGAGCACGATTAGTTGCTATAGATGCGTAAATATTTTTAAATCTACAATATTTTGGTTATTTTTTTATTAAAATTACTATATTTTAATTTTTTTGCAAGATATATATCCAAACATTAAAAGAACTGAAAGAAGACTATGATAAATAAGTTGAAAAAGGTGGTATATATGATCAGGGAGAATTACACTACAACAAATAAAACCATTTCCAACAAACGTTTTCCCACGAACCTAAATCAGTCTGAAATTAAAAATTTTCTGATGAAATATTCCCATGGATTAACCTTCCGTCGGAAATTTTCTTTTATCCCAAACTGAAGCAGCTGAACCCTAGCCATAATGTTACATTGTCTTTGTTCCTAATTAGTACTCACAATCTCCCTCTCGGTCACTGACGAATTCTAAGACTCCGGCGTTGTCGCGGCAGGGTTCCATCACAGTTACGAGTTGCTCCATCACGGCTACATGTACCATGTAAGTGGGCGAACCCTTCTTTGTTGATTTGCTCGTAATCGGGCTTTTGTTGTTTGAAATTTTGAGGGTCTGAAACATTATTGGTTATGAACAACTACCATGTAACTCAGTGGAGGTTGTTCCCTGGGGTTTGGGTTTGTCTATGATTTCTCGTTAGGTGAGGGTATGTGTGCTGTTCTGGGTTAGGGGTTTTGGATTGAGGGACGAATTTGACATGGTTTTGGGTATTGAAAAGTGCTACCGTAAGGCTTTTTGTTCTGGAATGCGTTTTGAGTTAGTGATTGACAGAATATATGGATTAATTGTTTACATTTGTGTTGGTGTGTTTTGTGTTGTGCTTTACGAAGTTTTGTATGCTTTTTGGTATTAAGGTTTTGGAATCCAGAGTTACAAAAGTTTGTTTTCCATTGAGAATTGGCACATGTGAAGAACCTAGTCTGTGAATGTGATGCACCAATTTGTTTAAAGAATTGTATATTAATATACCTAAGCGTTTTCACCACATAGGACAATAAGTGGTCCAAATTTTGAACTTATATTATGCATCTCTTTCAATAAGTTCACTTCTTCAACTAGTAACATTCATAAAGAAACACCAAATTCCTTATAGAGTGAACATTAGAGTGTGAAAAATGTTATGCTAATATGTAATTATAATATTTTGTGCAAGTGGGTCAGCTATAGCTGAATTGGGGCGAGCTTTGAATGGATATTTGTCTATTCTGATTGGACTTACAAAGAAAGGTTTCCCAAATTGACACATAACCCCCCCTCCCCCCCCCATTTCAAACTTTTATAGAATGAGTATTTCCCTTCATTTCTCAAATGGGTTGTGACTTGTAAGTAATTTTCATTTATTAACAGAGTATGGTCTTGAAGGACTAATAGATTTCAAGTGGAAAAATTTAGAAGATGGGAGACAAGTATGGCCATAAGCAAACTCATTCACTATTATTGTTTCTTTTTTTTTAATTGAGTTTTTAGTTTTTTTAACATGGTAAAGCCCAATTGGCAGGATAGCAGTATACCAAATACCTGGTTTGAGGTGCTATCTTCAGTTCACCTTATGGCTATGCTGACACTCTCGGACGCTGACTCACTGATGATTCCAAAGGATCCCTCAGGGTCTGGATTCAGGGTTGTATCTTCAGGTTTTGTGCCAATCCACAAGCTTTAGCCTTTAGATTCTGTACTAGTGAAGCATGAAGTAAGATCCTATTAAACAATCCACACGTCGAACAATCATTAATCAGTGCATGTTTGTATTGTCAGATAGCAAGAGGGAAGCAATTGATTTATTACTCAAGGCATCAGGATACCTGGAGTTCTGTGTAAGGGATGTTCTTACTCGGATACCTGCTGAAACAAAGTATGTTTCTCACTAGAAACTTATAAGTTGGTTGGACCAAAATAAGCTTGTTTCGTACAAGACTTATTTTAGTTGTTGCCAGCTTATTTTCATTTGCTGCATGTTAACTGAATAAGCTTATTTTAATTACCCATAAAAGTGGATTATGACCGTCCTAGTACTCTTTTTAGCTTATTTAGATAAGATTCACCAAGAAGCCTGTGATAAGCTAAAAGTAATTTATATCATAAGCTTACACACACCTTTCTTGTCTACTTTATTGTAATTGTAGAATGTTCATCCCCGAGTTATATCAAATATCATACACTACAGATTTTGTTAGTTCTAATTGTTGGATTGTGTACATGGTTTTCATTTTATTTGCTCTTCTTTTGATATGCTATAACCAGATACAAAGCCTCATTTCTTCATCTTTGATTCTATTGACCAATAGCCAATATAGCTTGTAAAACAAGTCCCTTCAGATTGGGTATAATAGTTCATCTTGATGACAATTTAGGGAGCTGAGATTCAACTTGGTCTTGCGGTGGAAAGTCAGAAGGCAACTTTGTCTGTGAAGAGGAGGTTGGCATGTGAACAGCTGATTTACTTTAGTCAGGTTCTTATTCAATCTTTTGAGCCTCCATCATCATTAATGTTTTAAATCACTAACTCTATAACTACAATCTGCTTTGCTTCATGAACTAGTTTAAGAGTTATTTTTTTACCGTAGTCCAATATTTCCTTTTAACACCAGTTTTGTAAGTTCTATTGCTGATTGTTGTTTCTCAAACAAAAAGGTTTCACTTTCTTGAGCAGGCTTATCACTGTTTGTCAGGATGTGACATCAACCAAGGGCATGGAAGGAAGCATATTCGATTTATCAAATGGAAGTTCCTTGAAACCAAGGTTAGTAATAGTAATGCTATCAACATTGATTAAATACTTCACACCCCAGCAAAAGATAAATCTTTGACATATCCAATAATATATGAATTTAATTGGAACTTGGAATACATTACGTGTAAATATTTTTTACAATGTAATGTACTCATGAATGGGCATGTAATTAAAAATTATTGACTTTTGTAACAATTGTTTAAAAAGTTACTATGTTAGAATGATTTCTAATTAGTTAGACACTTGATACGATGGCAGCATATCAAAACTAACTCACACTACCTCCGTTATATTTAGATATTTAAGTTTAATGTACATAAATTAAAAAATATTTAATGAAAATATAATATTATTATATTTGGACTAAATATTCTTATTTAATATCTTAATGTTTGATGTCTAAACCACTAGCAGGGGATATTACATAAGGATATATTTAAAAGAAAAAATAATAATTAAACATTGAAATTTTAAAACATCTATTATTTTGATATGAAACATTTTGAATTGCTACATGTTATAATTACCATGTTTTCTTTTACATGGTAAATACATGTTATAAATGGGAAGGCAAATAGGGTCTATGGATATTGTCTTACTCGATAAGGCCACACTTGATATGCTTTTAGCATATAGTAGTTTTTATGTTAAAAGAATCAAGAAATTAATCATAAACTATCAATAAATGCTAGTATAGATGGAAGTTTTCATTATTTTATCTTTATCACTTATTCCATGCAATTTTGATAATAGGAACCAAGAAAAGAAGAAAAGAAAGCAAGGTCAAAAAGCTAATGTTTTTGGATTTTTGCGCTACTCGCGCAGGAACTCGCGCCAACCGCGTCAGCTGTAAAAATGAGGCAATTCTTACTGGAATCTCGCGCCACATATCACGCCAAAGACCTGAAGATGGCCTATTCTTCTCTGGAATCTCATGCTATCTGTGTGAGACCTTGCATAGATCGCGCCAAAAGACAAGAAGAGAGCATAATTCTCTAGACTCTTGCGCGATTCGCGCCAACTCTCGCGCTACTTGCGCTACAATACAGGACAACCCACGTTATTCGCGCCAGAGCCACGCCATTAGCGCCAGCGACACGAGAATTAAAGATTTTGCTTAAAGATAACATAAAACCAAAAGATAAGGGAGCTTTCACACCCTAATTATGAATAGGGACTTAAGAGACCAAAAAAAGGGGACTTTTCACAGACCTAGAGGCTGCTACACACAGATTTACAAGAGCAAAACAAAAGAAAGAAGGATTCTTGAAGGATTCATGTTAGGTCAAGATTGAGGGGTTTGATTATTCTTCTTCTTCTTTAAAGATTCTTGATCCACTTTTATCTATTTTTATTAAGGCTAGACATAATTATGTCTAGCTAATTCTCTTTATTGTGGTTAGGGCCATAAACCTAATGTGAACTCCTTTGTAATTGATTGATTTTATGATTCTTTTATGCTGAGTTATTTTACTTTATCTTTTTGTAATTGAATGCATCTTTGTTAGGCTTGATCATTCTAATGAAGTTCTTAGGGTTAGAGTTTACAATAGGAATATTGTGACTTTAATTTCTGATCACGATAAAGTAACAATTGGTACATTACCTAGGAATAGGGATGTATGATTGCAGATTCATTGATGTATCATCTTAATGCTTAACTTAAGAAAGATCATTAAGGAATTAGGGTTTTTGCTTGGGTTAAAGGGTTAAAATCACTAAGACATTATTTGAATAACTAGGAGAATTGAATATAATAATCAATTCGAGTGAAGAAGGCAGAGATCAAAAGGTGAATGTGCTATGACTACAATTTTTCTTAATCAATTCTTCAAATCTAATTAACTTTGTTTTTAAATTCTTATTGAATTTTAATTATGTTATTTAATTTCCTCAATTCACAATACAATTCACAATTCAATTCAACTTTATTTCATCCAATTTAAAGATAATAGTTGCGTTAATTTTGGTGCCTCAATCCTCGTGGAGACGATACTCTATTTATCACTTTATTACTTGTAACGATCGGTGCACTTGCCGAACACGCAACAAGTTTTTGGCGCTGTTGTCGGGGATTGAAAACGTAATTTTATGGTAACTTTTGATCTTTAAGATTGAAATTTTTGTGTTACTAATCTGCTTTTCTGAGTTGTGTGCGAGGTATAATTGAACCTGTAACTCTGCAGTACAATCCTGAGATAGAAAAGATTGCCAGGAGAAATAGGAAGTTAGCCAAACAAAGGAAGGAAGCAGAAACTTCTAGTTCACAACCTGAGATAGAACTAGATATGGCTGAAAGAAACAAAATCCGCCACGACCAGAGGATGAATTGATGGATGATATTCTTGCTTCATTGTTCACTAGACCAAATTCTAGCATTGTCAGACCACTAATTCAAGCTAACAATTTTGATATTCATCCATCATTAATCACTTTGGTGGAGCGAAGCCAGTTTGGTGGAGAAGATGATGAAGACCCACATGATTTTGTGGACAGGTTTTTGAGAATCTGTGACACGATCAGACATCAAGGAGTGACAGATGATGCAATTAGACTGTGATTATTTCCTTTGCCCGTTAAAGGAAAAGCTCTCAGATGGTTAGATAGACAAACTTCTAATAGCATCACCACTTGGGAAGAGTTGGCTGCTAAATTCTTTGCTCAATATTTCTCTATGGAAAAATGCAACAAATTGGTGAATGAGATCACTAATTTCACTCAACATGGAAGAGAAACATTATGTGCAGCCTGGAATAGATTTCAAGAATTGATCAGAAAATGTCCTCAGTATGATATGCCAGTTGGAAAGAAGGTGCGAATTTTCTTCAATGGAATGACACCTGAATCAAGAGTGATTGTAAATGTTGCAGCTGGAGGTTCAATTAGATCTAAAATCGCAGCTCAAACTTATGAGTTGATTGATTCCTTAGCCACGAATGAAAATGAAAGCATTGCAATTTAGCCTAAACGAGAGGTTATTCAGTTGGGAAGCAGCGATGCCATGCTAGCTGAACAAAAACTCTTGTCACAATAGTTAGCCAAGCTTAATGAAAAATTTGATAAACTTCAAGTTTCTGCAGCTCAAGCTTCATCAATTAAAACAAACGCAGTTATTATTGAGTATTGTCAAGGAGAGCATGAGTCTAATGAATGTTCTACATTGATAGGAGCTGATCCAGTTCAAGTGAATGGTGTTTGGTATGATCAAAGACCCCAATATAATTTTCAGAGAAATCAGAATAATAATTCGGGGAACAATTATCAAAGGAGGATTCAAGGAGGAGGGATAGACTACAAATTTCATAATTATTTGTAACCTCCACCTATTCCACCTAAAGAGCCATCTGAATTGAATTGGAGAAAGCCATGTTGCAACTGTCAAAGACCACTAACGAGCATATTCAAGCTACAAATGCATTCATCAATGAGACTAGAGCTCATCATAAAAATCAAGATGCTTCTATTCAAAATTTGGAAAATCAGATTGGTCAGTTCTCAAAGCAGCTTGCGGAAAGACAGCTAGGACAATTTCCTAGTGACACAATGGTCAATCCAAGAGAACAGGCTAAAGCGATCACTACAAGGAGTGGAACTGTGATCACACCTCAAGAGAAGACCAAAGTGGTGTAGAAAAAGGCTGGAGATGCAGCTGAAACAAATCAAAATGGTGAGCAGGAAGCAGAAGTGGAGACATAAGCAAGTAAGGAAAAGGAACCAGCTGTTGCAAATCCTAAGAAGGTGATGGATTTCTCTCGCTTTGAGAAACACCGTATCCAATGAAGCTTAAGCAACAAGCTCAAAAGAAATAGTATGCTAAATTTTTAGAGATGTTTAAAAAGTTACATATTAATATTCCTTTTGCTGAAGCTTTAGCTAATATGCCTAACTATGCTAAATTTATGAAAGATTTATTGTCTAGAAAGTATAAGTTGTAGGAATGTGAAACAGTTGTACTTACTGAAGAGTGCAACGCTATAATTCAAAAGAGAGTTCCACCTAAGCTTCGAGATCCAGAGAGTTTTAACATTCCCATTGCAATAGGTAATATCAACGTTGGGAGAGCACTATGTGACCTAGGAGCGAACATCAACCTAATGTCTTTATCAGTATGCAAGTCTCTAGGAATTATGGAGTTAAAGCCTACCATGGTGTCTCTTCAACTTGTTGATCGATCATTGAGGAAGCCGAGTGGAGTCATTAAAGACATTCTGGTTAAGGTTGATAAATTTATTTTTCTTGCTGATTTTATAGTTTTAGATATGGAGGAGAGTGAAATACCTATTCTCTTAGGCAGGCCATTTTTGGCTACGACTAGAGCTATAATTGATGTAGCGCAAGGGAAGTTAGAACTTAGGATGTTTGATGAATCAATAATTTTTAATGTTTTTGATGTTATGAAAAATCCTATTGACAAAAATGACTGTTTCAGAATTGATGTATTAGACACTGTAGTGCATATAGAGAAGTCCATTGATCAAAAGCTTGCAGAGGAAATGGAGATTAGAGACAAGGAAACTTCACTAGAAGAGCTGGAAGTAATAATGGAGGTGTTGGAAAAGAAAGAGACTAATATAGTAATTGGAGCACCAAAAGTAGAGCTGAAAGACCGGAAGACCAGGAGAAGACAACTTTCACATGTCCATTCGGAATCTTCGCATATAGAAGAATGTCATTTGGAATCTGCAATGCACCAACGACATTTCAAATGTGTATGCTTTCTATCTTTTCTGATATGGTAGAAAAAGGTTTAGAGGTATTTATGGATGATTTTTCTGTTTTTGGTTCTTGCTTTGATTCATGCTTATGTAATTTAGCTAAAGTTTTGAAAAGATGCCATGAAACAAATTTAGTTTTGAATTGGCAAAAATGTCATTTTATGGTACATGATGGTATTGTATTAGGACATAAAATTTATGGAAAAGGAATTGTAGTGGATGGGGCTAAATTATTATTGATTGAAAAACTTCTCCCTCCCGCAAATGTTAATGGTGTGCAAAGTTTCTTAGGTCATGCAGGTTTTTATAGGAGGTTTATTAAAGACTTCTCAAAAATTGCAAAGCCTCTCAGTCAATTGCTAGTGAAGGAAGCGGAATTTGTATTTGATACAACTTGTCTGAATGCATTCAACATGTTGAAGGAAAAGCTCACCACTGCACCTGTGTTGACAGCACCTGATTGGAGTTTACCTTTCGAGCTTATGTGTGATGCAAGTGCTTATGCTATTGGAGCTGTTCTTGGTCAGCGTAAGAATAAATTGTTACATGTGATATACTATGCTAGTAAGGTTTTAAATGAGGCACAAGTTAATTATGCCACAACTGAAAAAGAGATGTTAGCGGTAGTGTATGCATTAGATAAGTTTAGATCTTATTTGATAGGGTCTAAAGTTATTGTTTTTACTGACCACGCCGCGCTTAAGTATTTGATGACTAAGCAGGATGCAAAGCCACATTTGCTATGTTGGATGCTTCTATTTCAGGAATTTGATTTGGAGATCAATGATAAGATTGGAGTAGAAAACAAAGTAGCTGATCACTTGTCTAGGATTCAAGAAAAGGACTTACAAGATGGACCAGAAAAAGAGATTAATGAGTTCTTTCTTGATGAGCGAGTGATGGCAGTTCAGCTTGGCCCATGGTTTGTAGAGATGGCGAATTATAAGGCTGTGGGAGCAATGCCTGAAGACCTTACTTGGCAGCAGAAAAAGAAATTTTTCCATAATGCAAGGAGGTACTACTGGGATAACCCATTTCTTTATTTTCAATGTACTGACGGTGTTATTTGCAGATGTGCAGCTGAGACTGAAATGCCTAAGATTCTTTGGCATTGTCATTCTTCTGATTATGGAGGACACTTTGGAGGTAATAGGACAACACATAAAGTATTACAAAGTGAGTATTACTGGCCTACAATCTTCAAAGATGCACGAGAATTTGTGGATAAGTGTGATAAATGTCAGAGGATCGACACCATATCTCGTAAGGATGAAATGCTACTCAATAATATCCAAGAGGTGGAGTTATTTGACGTTTGGGGAATTGACCTTATGGGACCCTTCCCTAAGTCATATTCTAACCAATACATCTTAGTTGTTGTGGATTATGTGTCTAAGTGGGTGGAAGCTGTTGCCTTGCCTACTACCAATGATGCGAAGGTGGTTGTTTCTTTCTTGAGAAAGAATATATTCACCCGATTTGGAGTTCCTCGAGCTATCATCAATGATGGAGGCACGCATTTTTGCAACAAGCAGTTTGAAACCTTGCTTAGTAAATATGGAGTTAGACACAGAATAGCTACACCTTATCATCCTCAAACAAGTGGAGATTTCAAACAGAGAGCTGAAGAGAATCTTGGAGAAAATAGTGGGGAATGCTAGAAAGGATTGGGCATTGAAGCTTTATGATGCACTTTGGGCATACATAACAACTTTCAAGACTCCAATAGGTATGTCATCATTCCAACTGGTGTACGGTAAGTCCTGTCATCTCCCTATTGAGTTAGAACATAAAGCCTTGTGGGCTACTAAGTTTTTAAATTTTGAACTCTCTAAAGCTAGTGAAAAACGATTATTACAATTGAATGAGCTTGATGAGTTTAGATGTGCAGCTTATGAGAATGCTAGAATTTACAAGGAAAAGACCAAGAGATGACATGATAAAAAGATCCATTCAAAGGAGTTTAAGCCAGGACAGCAGGTATTATTGTACAATTCTCGATTGAGGCTGTTTCCAGGTAAATTCAAATCTCGTTGGTCTGGCCCTTTTGTAGTAAAGAAAGTGTTCCCCTATGGGACTGTTGAGATTTCCCCTCTAGATGTTGAGAGACCTTTTAAAGTTAATGGGTGGAGGTTAAAATTATATTATGGAGGGCAAGTGGATAGGAACACTGTTTCTATATCACTCAATTCACCTGAAACCTGAGGATTTTGCGTCAAGCTAAGTGACGTTAAACAAGCGCTACTTGGAAGGCAATGCAAGATTTGTAGGTTATTGTTGAATTTCTTTTATATTAGTTAACTTATTTAATTTTGTTATTTGAGTTAAAGTTGTTTTAGTTTATGTTATTTGGTTGTTTTAATTTTAGTTTATTTTTCTTATTTTATTTTGATTAGTAATTAGTTAAATGTAAATATCTTCTTTGGTAAAACAAATAAAAGTGGAAAAGCATGTCTGCCTTCTCGCGCTACTCGCTTGGGTAGTGGCGCCACTGGAGCCATAGCCTTTAGATTAGGAAAAAATTCACTGTCAAGTTGTGCCACTCACGTGAGTATTAGCGCCATCCGCGCCATAGCTTTAAAATTGATTAAATCTTCACTGCAATCTCACGCGAGCAGCGTGAAACTTGGTGCCACTCGCGTGAAATCCAAGCTTCTTAGTAGCACAAACACTTCATTAAACCCGGGTAGGTTAAGCCGGGTTAGGTCGTTAGTAAGCATTCAACTTAGGTTGAGCTCGGCAGCCGGGTTAGGCATTAGTATGACGAAAACCCGGCTTTGTTGGAGATCCCGGCTTCCTGGTGGAACAAGACTTTGGTGAGGATCCCGGCATTGCCAGGGAATCTGTCATTTTGTGAGGAAACCGGCTTGCAAGGGGATTCTGGCTTGGTGAGGACCCCGGTTTGCAAGGGGAGCCCATCCATTGTTGTGGATCCCGACATCATGGATCCCGACAATTGTGATCCTGGGCGTGTGTTGAGAAACGCTTCTTTGTTAGGGAACTAGCCTTGCTAGGAACCCAACATCGTTGATCCCGGAAGTATGTAGGGAAACCGGCTTAGTGGGGATCCCGACATTGTTATTGAACTTCCATTGTAGATCCTGGCTTTTGTAGGGAATCCAGCCTTGCTATGAACCGGTATTGTGGTAGAACCCGGTTGTTTATACGAACACGGATGGTTTCTGAACCCGACTTGGGTGAAGAACACATCATTGAAGGGAACCCGGCTTGCTATGGATTCCGACTTGTTTCATTTTGAACCCAGAATTTTAACTTGGAGAATTTATTTTTTTTGGAACGCTAGTTTTTAAATTTAAATATTGAAACCCTAAGTACTTACCTCGTTTCAATTTTCTTCTTCAGCAACCATACCTCTTCAATTCCAAACATTACAAACCATCAACCACCATTAACTTCTATTTTCAGTTATTATTCCCTCATTAACCACCATTAACTCATTTGTTTTATAAATCCATTTCATTCTTGCCTCTTTTGCACCATTCATCTTGTCTTAATTCTCACATATCACTCTAACACATCCATTCACGATTTCTATTTGTATTTTTTTCTTTCTTTTGGAGGCAACATTCATTGTTTCAGTTATATATTCAAAGTGTTCAATGGCTAGTGATAAGGTATGTATTGCTTTCTTAGTACTATTATTTCTTATACTTTAGGGTATAGAAGAGTAGGCAAAGAGGTTTAGGTTTGGGGTTTGCACGAGTTTGTCAGTTATAGGGCAAATTT
Organism: Glycine latifolia; assembly: GCA_013407115.1. Classification (NCBI taxonomy): domain Eukaryota; kingdom Viridiplantae; phylum Streptophyta; class Magnoliopsida; order Fabales; family Fabaceae; genus Glycine; species Glycine latifolia. The sequence goes on along the minus strand of CM023948.1, from coordinate 12,648,701 downwards.
GCAGGTCGCACTATCCGTGCTGAGGCTGGCGCCATTGGCGTGTAGGTGTTCATGAAATGCAGCTCATGCGACTCACGTGGTTCATGGCGCTATTGGCGCCAGATGCAAATATTTGGGTCTTGATTTTAATGGGTTTTTGATGGATTTTTTGCTTATACATGCTTATATGGACATAAACTAATTATCAATGTTTAAAATATTTAGAATTTAATTTGAACTATTATAGCTAAACTAAATCTGGAATTTATGTTAGCATATTTGTTTCATGAATTAAATTTGATATCTCATTGAGAAATTGATAAATTGGTTTCTATAATAATGATTGTATTTGGAGAATTATTTTGGGGATAATGCAGAGAGTAAATCTGGGAATTAGGAGAGTATTCTTATCTTGTGGACTAATGCAATTTTTTTTAATTAGGCTTTCCATTGTTTAATTTTGTTCTTTAATTCCTTAGATATGACTGTAGAATGATTACAAATTCTTGTTTGTGCCTGAATGCGAAATTATTTGTTAATCCTATAACAATGAAATTATTAGGGATATAACATTATGCAATCTGGGAATTGATTATTTTAAGTGCTGATTTTATATTCATCATACATATGTATTGGGAATTTTCTGAGTTTCAGGGCAAGCAAGTGAAGAAGAGTAAGAAGAAAAACACTGCTGTGTCTGGCAGCAAAAGGGCTAGAACTACGAAGTTCGATGAGACTAGATTCCGTTCACTGGAGAATCAGAAAAGGTTTGAGAATTGGTATGCACCAAAGAAGATTATTCCTGAGAAAAGGATTGATTGGAATCCCTACTCGAGGATTCACCTATCTTGGAGGTAGGGGTGGAAGTAGGCCAGGCAGCCTGTCAGGGGCCTATGGCCTGGCCTAATTAAGGTCTGGCTTAGCCTGGCTTGTTTATTAAAAAGGTCAAATTTGAGTTTTTTAAAAAGCCTATTTAATTAAAAAGGCCAAGCTGTAGGCTTTAAAAAAAGCCCACGAAGCCTGAATAATGGGCCTGTATAAACTAAATCCACTCATAGTCATAGTCACGCTCACGGACTCTTGGTCCATCTGTTCAATTTGTGCCTCATTCATTCATTCCTCAGTCTCATTCCTCACTTTCAATTTTCTTTCTAAACTCTAAACCCTAACAGAGCAACACAGTCCTCATTCCTCACCTCCTACCTCGGTCGTGCACCGTCATCTTCTCAGCTACCACATCCCGGCTACAGCAACGGCAACGGCAAGAAGGAGAATCCTCAGAAGACGCGTCTCTTCTAGAAAGATCGAAGCTAACAATGTTTCTCACTATAATTCATCTCTTCAAGCTTCTAATCGCGCTTCTGGTGCTTGCTTCTGCTTCTTTTCGCTCTCTCTCTCTCTCTTTTATTGTTTGTTGTTTGTTTAAATTTAATAATTTGTTGTAGTTTATTTTATTTTCTTCCACGCTTTCATCATTCCTCTGTTACAATTTCCTCTTCTTTATTTTAGTTTTTAATCTATTACTTTTAATAATGCCCCAAACCTTTTCTATTGGTGGCAATTGGCAAATCATTTGAAGAAACCTTTTCTGGTGCACCCACTGGAACGCTAACACAATTCTGAAAGCCAGCCTCCTTGAGTGAAAGCTTATCAATTTCCCCTTCAACCTGTTATCATTATTGGACTGTAATAATTCTTTTTTTTTTCAGCTTTCATTTGGAAATTCCGAAAGCCAGCCTTCTTACTTTTAATGTATGGACCGTTGATAATTTTTTCTAAATCTAATAATTATATTTGTTTTCCGATAACTGTTGTATAATAGGAAGAAAAATTATAGATTTATATTGCAATATATATAGTCCATCTTGATATTCCATTCTAGTTTGGGTTTAATCCCTCCTGCTGCTAAATTTTATGTCAGACAAATGTTCTATTTCTTTTTATGTGTTGTCCTTATCTTTTCGCAGGAATCATTGAACTTATATAATTTAATTTAATTATAGAAAATTTTCTCGCGTGTACTAATTTAAGATTTCTTAAATTTGATCATAAGATAATATTGTAAAATTATAATTAAACAACATGTAAATATCATTTCCTAGCATAAATACAAAATGAATATATCTTATGAAAATTTCTAAAATAATTAGTTAGATTTTCATTGTAACAGAATTGACATCTACTTAATTTATTATGTTGGGTACAGCTGATTACAAATCTGTCAGAATAATGGGTTTGGTAATGGTGCATATGGATAGAAGGAGAAATTAGCGCACAGATTTAACTTTTTGCACTAACTAATATTTGTTTCTTGAATCTATATTGTATGGATGTTGCAGCCTCTGCCTCCTCTGACTCATTCTGTAATTTATTGTTTCCTTTTCTAATCAACACGTACTGTTTTGTCTTGAGAGTTGAGATGAGATCATCAATTCACTTAACTGGAGCTCATTCGTGTTAGAGACTTAGAATTGTGAGACTTTTTGTCTTTTGAATAAGTAGAGTCTTTGCTGTTACAGACTTTTCTCCTTATTTTTGTTTTTTAGTTAGTTATTGCTATCCCAATAAAATCTTAGTAGTTGTGATTTTTTAAGCATAGCCCAAGAATTATCACTTGCATTCTTCGCCTTCAATTCTAATTTCCAAATTTCATATAAGCATATCCCATACTTATATGTTCCTTTTAAAATTTGATAATTGACAGTGGTACCTAACAATAGCCAAATTTCTATGGGCAGTGAGACAATTTTTTTTAGTATTTTGGTTTTTAAAAACAGTGAGGTTGAGTACTATATTTTGTAGGCAATTCTGCAAATCTGTTTACTTCCAACAACTTTTCGTCTACAATTTTAATGTTTAAGGGTGAAAATTATCATATTTGGGCAGTCAAGATGAAGTTTTATTTAAGGTCTTTAGATTTGTGAAATATTGTGATCTCTAAAGCTAACTCACCAGCTTGCAAACCTGCAGTGGAAGATGAGAAACAGGCCGGTTTATTTGTTTTTGTTCCTTATACTCAGCATTTCAAGTTTGCATTGTCATTAATTTTGCTCCTTCTCCATTGTTCTATTGCAGAGTATTAAGTAACCTAACCTTGATGGCTGAAACTACGCCTACTACTAATGTGCCTGTTAATGATACTACTCAACCCACACCAGAAGCTAATGGACATGACAAGGACAACTCCAGAGATGATGATGGAGAAGAATTTGTCATCAAGCCGAAGAGGAGAAAACTTCAATTGTTTGGCATGATTTTAACGAAGTTAAGAATTCTAAAGGTGAAACAAAGGCTGCATGCAAGTATTGCAAAGCCCTTTTATCAACTGGTGGGAGGGGAGGCAACACAAGTCATCTTAAGAGGCACAGTGAAATTTGCTTGCCAAGGAGGTTGCAGATGGCAAAAGAAAAGAAACAACCATGCATTCCATTTCTCCCTTCCAATTCAGCTAACCCATTTGTTAATCCATGTAGTAGATACTCTAATGAAAAGATGAGAGAAATTATTGCAACTGCTGTTATGGTACATGAGTTGCCTTTTAGCATTGTTGAGGATGAAGTTTGGATGTGGGCTTTCCAATATGCGAATTCTAATTTTCAGAAAGTAAGTCGCAAAATAGTAAGAAGTGATTGTTTAGCAATATATGAGGTAGAGAAGAAAGCATTGAAGGCAGAATTGAAAGGTGTATCCAAGATTAGCTTAACTACAGATATGTGGAAATCAAGTCATCAAGTAGTTGAGTACATGGTTATAACTGGTCATTTCATTGATGCGGAGTGGAAACTTCAGAAGGGGGTTTTGAGCTTTGTAAAAGTACCTGCTCCTAGGCGTGGTATTGACGTAGCTGATGCAATATTCAAGTGCTTAAAGGCATGGGGGATTGAAGATAAAGTTTTTTCGGTGTCCGTTGATAATGCATCTTATAACGATTCTTGCTTGAAAAATATAAAGGATACTTTGTCAGTGAGCACAAAGCTAGTTCTTCATGGTAGCCTATTTCATGTTAGATGTTGTGCACACATACTTAATTTGTTAGTGCAAGATGGTCTTAGTAAGATCAAAACCATAATTCACAACATTCGTGAAAGTGTGAAATACATCAATCATAATGATTCAAGGTTAAAGGCATTTAGTGATGTTGTTGAACAAAAGCACCTAAAAGAAAGGAAGCTTATTATTGATTGTCCTACAAGGTAGTAAAATTTATTTATATTTTAAATGCTTTTTAGTATATTTATTGTTGCCTGTTTTACATGGTACTAACAATTCCATATATTCAGGTGGAATTCTACATATCAAATGCTATCAACTGCACTGAACTTCAAGATTGCCTTTTCAGCCTATAAAGAAAGAGATCCACTTTATAACTATGATCCTTTACTTGAAGATTGGGAGAAAGTTTGCAAACTTTTATCAATATTTAATCTTGCCACGCATGTCATTTCAGGGACCGAGTATCCTACTTCCAATCTATATCTTGGTGAAGTATGGAAGGTGAAACAAGTACTTGATGATGCAGCTGAGGATGAAGATCTCTTTATGAGAGAAATGATAGTTCCTATGAGAGCCAAGTTCGATAAATATTGGGGTGAATGCAATCTGTTGATGGTCATTGCAAGTGTTTTAGATCCAAGGTGCAAATTTCACATTATTGACATATGTTTTCCTTTGATATTTAAGTCTGAAGAACTTATTAATCATAATGTGAATAAAGTTCGGTCTTCTTTGTATGAGTTGTACAATGAATATGTTAATTTGAGTGTTGAAGAATCATTTACTGATGAAGGGAATACTAGTGGCAGCAACATCTCTTCTAATTTTGTGTGCAAGTCTACAATTATTACTGGATTTGATGAAATAATTAATATGGTGAGAGAGAAAGAAGTTGTCCCTTCAATGAAATCTGAAATGAATGTTTATCTTGAAGAGGGTGTTTGTGTCACTGAAAGTGATAGCTTCTCTTTTAGTGCCTTGGAGTGGTGGAAGAACAATAGTTTGAAATATAAGATTTTGTCAAAGATGATAGCTGATATATTAGCCATTCAATCTCAACTGTTGCATCAGAGGCTACTTTTAGTGTTGGAGGGAGAGTTATAGATGAATACCAATCAAAGTTGAATGAGGAATCTATTGAAGCTCTCATTTGTGGAGAAGATTGGCTTCGTCACAAATATAACTTGAAAAAGAAAAAGGTTTAATGTTTTTGAATTTTATGGTCCATTCTTGTAATTATTTAACTTATTTGATGTTTTTTCTAATAATAAAATTTATCCTTGTATTATAGGTGGATGAACCACTTAAAGTGATCAATTTGAAGATTTGATGTCTTACTCTTGATGCTGGTCAATTTGAAGATTTGAAACTTTATTTGATGTTTTTTCAGAATTGAGACCTTCTTTTTATGTTTATGATTTTGAGACTTTAGTTATGAATTTTAAATTTGTGGCTGAAGATCATATTTTATCATATGAATTGCTTTTATGTTTATGTTCATGAGACTTTTGTTATGAATTTTATTTATTCTGGACTTTTGGTTTGTTACTTGATTTTTTTAGAACAATATCATGTTTGGTAAACAAGCTTTCAGGCCAGGCCTTGTAAACAGGCTTTCAGGCCTTGTAAACAGGCTCGTAAACAGGCCTTGTAAACATACTTTTGATCAGGCCTTGTAAACAGGATTTCAGGCTAGGCCAGGCTCAGGCCTAAATAAATTTTTTTAAACAGATAACAAGTCAGGCTTAGGCTTAGTCATAGTGATGTAGGCCAGGCTTAGGCCCGCCAAAGCCTGGCCTGACTTGGCCTATTTCCACCCCTACTTGGAGGTAATTAACCAAAGAAATTGGCACAAATTGGTGAGTTATGCTGAGCCAAGTTTGAGTGCAATTCTTAAGGAGTTTCTAGCGAATGTGGACAAGGAGACTGTGGATGAAAGGAAAGTTAGTTGGGTGAAGGGATTCAAAGTTCCTTTAGATTACATGACCATTCAAGACTTCCTTCAGACATCTCACAGGAGCATTGATGGTTGTGATTTTATCAGAACATTCAACAAGATGCAGCCTAGCACTAGCAAAAATCTATTTCGAGAAGACATGCCTCAAATTGTAGATGAGGTCTGATGAGGCATCATTGGCTTATATACATCTTGGAAGACCAAATCTGGAATGTCTTATGTCCTGGAAAAACTGAGAAAACAGGATCTGACTGGTGAGGCAGAGTTTTGGCATCAGTTTAATAATCACACTGTCATTCCTTCTACAAATTTGACAGATGTGAATGTTGAACGAGCCATTTTACTGTACATCTTGATGACGGATAAGAAACTCAACATTGCTAGGGTCCTGACCCAAAGAATCCTTCATATGATTCGAGATGGTAATAGTAAATCTCTGCTTGCTCATTCTTCTTTTATCTCTCATTTGTGCATGAAGGCAGGTCTGGAAATACCAGAAGAGGAGCCAAAGGATGTGAAAATAGCATCTATCATGACCCACAAGACTTATTTGGATGCAGTGGAAAATGCTTGGCAGGAACAGATTATTTGAGCCTCGAAGCTTTCAGTAGAAGAAATTGCTGCAAAGAGTCCTCGAGGAGCACCACATGATGATGTTGAGGGACCTCAATTAGAGTTCCAAGCACCACCACAGGCATCATCTTCTGCCAATGTTAGGGCACCACGTCATGAGTTGATCTATGAGGACTCTCCGAGTTATTTACAGATGCAGGCCCAGTTGGATATGCTGATTATTCAGAGTGATATTCAAACTATCCAAGGAGCATATCAGACTCGCATGATGGAAGATATATGCAGGCATCTGAACATTGATTACACTGTGTATCAGCCTCATTCTCCACCAGTTCCACCATCATATCAACCACTCACAGCAGCAAACACTCCTCCAGGACCTTTTATTTCTACCGAGCCAGCAGCGGAGCACTTTGCACTATTCCAGGCTGCTGATGATGATACCATGGAGGCAGAGGAGTGATCATTTATCATCTTGGACAATTTCTAGTTCTATTTCTCATTTCGTTTGCTTTTTAATTTTCAGTCATTTTATTTTCTTTTGAACTATGTACAATTTAATGCTTTGCTTTGCTTATGGTACATTTGGCTTCATTTAAGTAAACTTAGTTTAGTGTATATTATATTTGTGTTGATTCTGTTTAGATTGATGTTCAATGTTTGTGATGATGATTCTTCAAATAAGGCACATAGGTGTGAATGTTTTATTAAGCGAATAAATTTCTTCTAGTTTATTGTTGGGGACAACAATGTTCTAAATCTGGGAATTATGGGACGCATACGCGTTATTTGAAGAATCACATTCAGAGAAACAAATGAAGTCTAACAGAACATTTAAATTAAATTAGTGTTTAAGTGTTAGGGTTATTTGTGAATTTAATATTTTAGTCTTAGTGATTAGGTGCAATAAAATTCTAGAACATGTCATGTCTTAGATTTAGAATTGTTAACTTAGTAATAAATTAGATTGAAATTTTTAGGAAGCATGTATAAAATGAGCATAGCATAGAATTGCATAGGACATGAGTGGAATTATGATAGTTGTTGTGATTGAAGTACATTGTGAAAAAGAATATGGTACTTGATAGGAAATCAAAAGAATCTAGCTTGATACCATAGCTTGTGAGGATGGAGCCTATACATAATTTTTTTAGAGTGACCTCACTTTGAATAGTACTTTAGAACTTGCTTTGTTTCTCTACAATACTTGCATAAATTGACATGATAAATGCATTTTATTCTTTTAGCCAAGGCCAAATTAACCTACCTTAACATTTTCCATTGTTAACCCTTTGAGCCTAAGCATGTTTTATTCAATGACCTGACTGTTTAATCCATATCCATTGACTTACCCTATTTGAGATTGGAAAAAAATTATAATCAAGTCTACTAGATATTGAAAGATGGCAGAAAATAAATGTCTACAGGAAATTAAAAAGGAGACAAGAAAATAAAAGCAAGGAAGAAATAATAAATAGATATGTATGTAAATATATACATAGATATTAAAAAGGGGGGGAGAGAAAAATAAATAATATATATAGATGTAGACATGAGAATGAGATAAGAAGTAGAATGCCCAAGTGGATTTGAGTAAGTCTAATAAAATTCAATCTCAATTTTAGCCATTGTCCAAAATATTCCTACCCCTAAGCCAGGCCAAGTTACAACCTTACAAAGACCTTTTGATCAAGTTATGCATGTATTTATGTTTCTCATTTTCAGGAACTTGAGAATATAATCAAGCCTATGGTAGTACTATAGCTGTGGAGGAATTGAGAGATTATAATTACCCAAAACACTTGAGTGATAAGTGAATTATATATCTTGGTGAGGGGTATTCAAGTTAGATTTTATAATTGATGGAATTGAAAAGTGTTGAAATTTTCATATGGAATTCATTCATATTTAACATAGTAATTCTGAGATTGTTCATGTGATGACATGCTTGATTGTTGAATCTTGCTTCTCAATATAAATTTTACTTTATTGCTGAGGACAACAATATCTAAATCTGGGAATTATTTTATATGCGTCTAGCATATAGTAGTTTTATGTTAAAAGAATCAAGAAATCAATCATAAACTATCAATAAATGCTAGTATAGGTGGAAGTTTTCATTATTTTATCTTTATCACTTATTCCATGCAATTTTGATAATAGGAACCAAGAAAAGAAGAAAAGAAAGCAAGATCAAGAAGCTAATGTTTTTTGGATTTTCGCGCTACTCGCGCAGGAACTCTCGCCAACCGCGTCAGTTGTAAAAATAAGGCAATTCTTACTAGAATCTAGCGCCATTGGCGCCACATATCGCGCCAAAGACCTGAAGATGGCCTATTCTTCTCTGGAATCTCACGCTATCTGCGTGAGACCTTGCGCAGATTGCGCCAGAAGACAGGAAGAAAGCATAATTCTCTGGACTCTCGCGCCATTCGCGCCAATTCTCGCACTACTCGTGCCACAATACGAGACAACCCACGCTCTTCGCGCTAGAGCCACGCAATTAGCGCCAGCGACACGGGAATTAAAGATTTTGCTTAAAGATAACATAAAACCAAAAGATAAGGGAGCTTTCACACCCTAATTATAAATAGGGACTTAAGAGACCAAAA
>CM023948.1:12608602-12626029 GCA_013407115.1 Glycine latifolia | reverse complement strand
CGATAAAGTAACAATTGGTACATTACCTAGGAATAGGGATGTATGATTGCAGATTCATTGATGTATCATCTTAATGCTTAACTTAAGAAAAATCACTAAGGAATTGGAGTTTTTGCTTGGGTTAAAGGGTTAAAATCACTAAGGCATTAGGGTTTAATTATTTTTACATAACAATACATTATTTGAATAACTAGGAGAATTGAATATAGTAATCATTTCGAGTAAAGAAGGCAGGGATCAAAAGGTGAATGTGCTTTGACTACAATTCTTCTTAATCAATTCTTCAAATCTAATTAATTTTGTTTTTAAATTCTTATTGAATTTTAATTCTATTATTTAATTTCCTCAATTCACAATACAATTCACAATTCAATTCAACTTTATTTCATCCAATTTAAAGATAATAGTTGCGTTAATTTTGGTGCCTCCTCAATCGTCGTGGAGACGATACTCTATTTATCACTTTATTACTTGTAAATATTGGTGCACTTGCTGAACACGCAACAACACTCAAGACTTTGATTCCATTTGATTTTTATGGATCCTCCTCCGTGCTTGGTTGCTGCTATTTGTAGTTTGTTATATAGTTTATTCTAGTCTAGTTTGACGACAGGACCACAAGAGTTTTCAACCTCAAGATTCACATCATCAAGTGCTCTCTTCACAGGAAGAAATTCTTTTTGCTTTCACTAATTGACTTTGCATGTCCTTCTTTAAGAATGTTTAGCTACTTACTATATTTAGTCTCAACTTTAACAATCTGATCTTGAAAAAAAAAACATAATTAAAGGACAAAATCAAGTGATAAGGACTTGGGTATTATTTGGTGCCTAAGCCTGGTGCCTAAGTCCCATATGGAGTAGTATGGGATGCAAAGTGGAGTATTTAAGTGCTTGGTTCTCCCCCCTTCCCCCCTCTTAATAGCTAGCTTTCAAGAGTAGGTTCCCCAAGTGTTTGGGTGCTTATCAGTTGGTATTAGAGCTACTTTTCGCTGTCTTGAACCCTATGGGGGTTGACCAAAAAGCTGAGTGAAGTGTCACACACTATCAATCCTGGCTTCTTTATTGTTGTGAGTCATGTCTTATTCATACAATTTTTTTTTAACCTTAGACCAATTTTTTTTGTCTTTATATTGTATTTGTATGCATAAAACTTGTCCTCATTTTACAAGATTAAATTGGTCATTCATGATCTTGTGTATGTAAGAATGTGGGAAAAGAGAAGAAAGAGAAAGATGTACAAATGAGAGCTTGAGCATATGACAGAGAGGAGCGTAATTTTTGGTTGTGATCCATATCCAAATCAAAGACACTTCCCATTATGTTTTTAAATTTCAGCATTACACAATTTCAGCATTTGGGGAAGACAGCTTGGAAGATAAACAACAAGAATCTCAGTTGGGAAGAAGCCCATCAAGGTTTGCTTTCTTTTTGTATTATATGAAACAAATGTTTAATGTATATTAATCTTATTATTTAGAAAATTATTTTCATTTGTATATATTTTATGAATTTATTCTCTAAAGTAGTTAGAAATTATTATAATATTTTGGTGGAAAGAGAGAGAATACATTAACGTGATTTCATAAAATAAATAAGACAGAAACTCTATTAGTTGATTGGAAGTGGATCTTAATGACCCTTAACATGTACAAAGTAAATATGTAATGACTCTTAACCTATGCAAAGTTATTCAAGTTAGAAAAATCCTTATACTAATAGCATGTGGTCATTGTTAAAATAAGTGAATGAATATAACAATAACAGCTTTGGAAACAAATTATTAGTAATGTTGCAGCATGTGTATAATTGATGAACAGATATTTGAGTTTGCATTGGCCCAGTTAAACTTTTATTGAGCCATTTATGTATTTACGTATAGACGTGGGTCTCAAGACTATCAAAAGTGAGAATGATTCTTTATTAATTTTTAGTAAGTATTTCCGATGGATAATTTCGTCGAAAGCTTCTAATTGAATGATCTACGAGAAATTATCTGTCAGTAATTACCGATGGACCGATGAACCCAAAAATTTCATCAGTCAAAATTTCCTACGAAATCCGTCGGAAATTTCAAGTAATTGACCATTTTTGTATTTAGCGACGGATTTATTCCGTCGGAAAAATGTATTTTTTTTTGTAGTGTTATATTCTAAAAAGTAAAAACTTCCTTCGATGCGTCCAGGGAAATTGAACCAGGATCATAAGTCATTCCAACACTCATACAGATTCTATATTCTTTTGAAATTGTGGGTTATATATATATATATATATATAATATGTATATATGATAAATATTAACCGCTATTTTCTTCAAAATTCCATCATGTGAAACTTCAATGACTTAACAATATATATGTAGATTCCTTCAATTTTTTATTCCATTTTCTCTCCCATTTCATTTACTTTTAGATAATATTTGGTTAGTGGTTTTAAGATTGCATTTGATAAACGTGTTAAAATAAGACAGAATATAACGTTAAAAAAATTATATTTTGTTTATATATTTTGTGTATAAACAAAACAGGGCATAAGAATATAAAAGGGAGCATCTTTTAATTTCACAAAAAATATAAAATAAAGAAAAGTAGAATTTGACATGCAAATATTATATTCTATTCTATTTACACGCTAAACACTATTTTCAAATATTTTCATTCCAAAGCTTATTATGATTTTATGATGTTAAAAAATTCCTCTATTGCTTTTGGACATAAATAAAATAAATAAATCCTACGGTTTGTCATAACTTAAAATTTATTGTATAATCCCAAAGAATTAATAGATTTTTGTACTAAATAGCACAAGAAAAATTTGTAAACTAAATAAGTAAATAGAGACTATGTATTTTCGTGATTGTGTTAAAACATAAAAACTGATAAACAACAATGTATAAAAAATTTCACTATAATATTATAGTAGAAAATGTTTAGTATACCAATTTTCTTGACAAAATAGGCTGTAAAAAATGTTTGACAAAATAACTAGTAAGTTTATTAAAAAACGTGGGATAGTTGATATGATTGACTAATTATCAAGACAGTTCACAATTCCTCATGTGCTAAACTTGAAAGCGTGGTGATTATTATTCTCATTCGATCTAACTAGATAATCCACAATCTTTTAAGCATTAAGTCTAAAAAGGTGTGTGTTTTGGTTATGCTTAGTTGGTCTACTCAGACAATCAACAATCCTTCAAAGTTCAAATATTGAGCATAATAAGGTGCGAGCACTTGTTATGTTTGATTGGTCCACTCCAATAATCTATAAACCCCAAGCATTGGGTCCAAAAATGCATATAGATGATTGTTATTCTTAGTTGATTTACTTGGACAATTCATCAACCAATAAGAAATTGTTTTATGTATAACTTTTAAATTATTTATAATAAAACTTAAGATACTTATCATATAAGAGAATCATTAATTTAGAGTTTAATCAAAGATAAGTAAAGTGTGAGCATAAATTATTTATACTAAAGATCAAACTTAAATAGTATTTGAAAGAATTAATATTTTTTTAGCATATTAATCATTTGTATCTAATCACTTGATTAACATATAAGACAATTTATGATTAGATATTTATATTTATGTTTCAGCACATTATATTCAAATTTAGAAAAGTAATTATAAGAAAGTATTAAAGTGATAATTTTTTTAAACAATTTATGTGAGTTAGATTCTAAGAGTTTACCAAAGTATGTCTCAAAGACTTAATGAACCCTAGTAGATTATCTATCAACAAAATTGTTATATACAGAAAATTAAAATCACAGCCAATAAAATAATGAAAGTGGGTTGGTTTTGGTTCCCTTCGTCTCTGAATTTGATATTTTATTCTTTGTCTGGTTGCTCTCTACGTCCAAATTGCATCGCTATTAGCCCCACAACGAATCGTCTTTCTCAGTTCTACTTGGATTGGATCTATTCTCCCGTCCACATCTCATGCATAGATATGCTTTCCACTCCAGCATGATGATGACTCACAATTCGTTAATTGACAAACTTTGATCCAGCCAGAAAGAAATCAATTCATGTGTCCCATTTCGAATATCATCGTTCACAAAAACGCACACGTACCCCCGCCACACCTCTTTCCAAATCGCATCTTTCCTCTCCTTTTCTTTTTTCCATTTACGTCCCTATGATCTAATGAATACTCCCTTTCATACGAATTTTTTTTCTGTAATGAGTAGAGATATTATTGTCAATGTTATTATTGCTTTCCTCTTTTTTCTTGATTTATTTTGAAAAAAAAATAATCTATTTTGTTAATCTACTTGAATTGAATATTTGAATATATCTCTATTATTGTGTTAATTAAATATATCATAATATTAATTTACTAAATCTGGAAATTTTAAAATTAAATACTACATTCTTATCCACCTTTAAACTAGTTTTATCATGAATTCTATTATTGCTTTCCTCTTTTTTCTCGATTTCAATTACAAAGAAATGTAATCCATTCTATTAATCTAATGACTAATCAACGAATTACTTGTTTGGTAAGTAATATGAGATGAGATTCTTTGCCAAATTTATAGGAGGATATGGAAGCCGAAAGATAGAAAAGCACGAGGGCATTATCGTAATTACAAGTTTACCCAGGCGCCTATATAAGCGTCACCTCTGCTCCCCATAATAACCCAACGAATTTGCAAACCTCAAACGAAACCTTTTTTTCTCTCTCTTCAATTTCACCTTTATTAGCATAGCATATATTCATTTCCCTTTCTTGAATCGTTGTAAGTGCATTGCGATTTTGCCCTTATCTTTATTTCAAATTTTTGCTCTGTTTTTGTTATTCATTTGGGTTAATTTCGATTCGAAGCTTAACTGCGAGAGGGGATATCAGAGAAGTTGATTGGCCTCCCATTAATTGTAAGTACAGTTCTTTTGTTTTTTTTTTTAAAGATTCTTGTTTATGTTTTGGAGGAATACATATGAATATGAATCGATTTTTCAATGAACTAATGAATTGAAAGAAAGAGAGGGAGAGCGAATTCAGATTTCTTTTTTGGGCTTTGTGGCATTATTTCCAAGCTTTTTCTTGGTATAAAATATTTTTGCTATTTTCCTCAATTTGTTAGGGTTTATGGGGACATGGAGAACATTTTGGGGTTCTGATTTTTAATATTGATCATGAAAATTTGATTTCTTTTCCTCCAGTTTTTATAACCATCTCAGAATGCTCAATGTTTCTGAAATTTGTTTTTGAGATTCAATTTGGTATCTCGAAATATTTCAAAAAACGGTTTTAGTCTGTATAAAATTGATGTGATTTTAGTTATTATCACAGACTAAAAACTTATGTTTGATGTTTCAGTTAAAAAATAGAGATTAAATTCCTATTAAATTTTTATAGGATTTAAAAACCAATTGATATATTTGAGCATTAAAAATATATTTTACCCTTGAAAAGATTATGCTTCTGTCTGCTGGGTACATTTTTTACTTTTTAATACTGTTGATTTACATTACATACAATGTAGGCATGACAACATCCTTCATTTTGACCTATTGATCGCATTTTTATTAACTGATTATGGAATTGGTATGATAATTTGACAATAGTGTTGTATTTATTTGTTCAAGATGTTGAGAGGTTACACTACATGCTGAATTTGTTCAGAATTGCATTTTGCCTTCATAATTTTTTTTTATATTTATTTTCCTCTCACACTATAATACCCTAAAATTCATGTTTGTATTTCGATTACTAGCCTATGCTGCCATTGATTTTACTTTGTTCTTTTGTCATACAGATCTGAATGATCTGATGGAGTCTAAAGGTGGGAAGAAGAAGTCGTCTAGTAGTAAGTCCGTTTTGTATGAAGCTCCTCTTGATTACATCATTGAAGACGTTCGACCACACGGTGGAATCAAGAAGTTCAGATCTGCTGCTTACTCCAACGTAAGTTTCTGTTTCATTTCTTTCTGATGATTAAATGAAGACATTTAGTATCCAATGTTGTTGTTGTTTGACACTCAAATTTTTTCCTGGTGCAGTGCATCCGCAAGCCATCCTGAGATTCCCTAGGTTGTGTGACGACATAGCCCCCTTCCTTAGTCCTGCATCTGCTATATTTTTCTAGTCTCTTCTCCCTTTTCTTGTTCTCTTCCTTGCTCTTTTGTTCTCCCTACCTACACAGCAAGACTTTGTTTCTTTTTGAGTTAAGATGGCTGGCTCAGCTATTGGTTTCGAAGGCTACGAAAAAAGACTTGAGATATCATTTTTTGAACATGGTGTGTTTGCTGACCCTGAAGGATTAGGCCTCCGAGCATTGTCCAAACACCAATTGGACAAGATTCTTAAACCAGCAGAGTGCACTATTGTTGCATCACTTTCAAACGATTATGTTGACTCTTATGTTCTGTCAGAGTCAAGCCTGTTCATCTATCCTTATAAAATTATCATCAAAACTTGTGGGACTACTAAATTGCTTCTGTCCATCCCTGTCATTCTCAAGTTGGCTGATGCTCTTGACATTGCTGTGAAATCTGTGAGGTACACTCGTGGAAGTTTAATTTTTCCTGGGGCACAGTCTTTTCCTCACCGCAGTTTTTCGGAGGAGGTTTCTGTTCTTGACAACTATTTCAGCAACCTTGGTTCTGGTAGCAAAGCTTATGTTATGGGTGACCCTTCAAAGTCACAGATGTGGCACATCTACTCTGCAAGTGCACAGACCAAAGGGTCATCTGAAGCTGTTTATGGCCTTGAGATGTGCATGACAGGTTTAGACAAGGAAAGCGCTTCTGTGTTTTTCAAGGAGAATACATCTTCAGCAGCTTTGATGACTGAAAATTCTGGAATTAGGAAGATCCTTCCACAGTCTGATATATCTGATTTTGAATTTGACCCTTGCGGATATTCAATGAATGGAATAGAAGGGGGTGCAATATCCACCATCCATGTTACTCCTGAAGATGGTTTCAGTTATGCAAGTTTCGAAGCTGTTGGTTATGACTTTGATGAGATGGCTCTAGGTGAACTTGTGGAAAGTGTTTTAGCATGCTTTCGTCCAGCAGAGTTTTCTGTTGCTTTGCACATTGACATGCATGGCGAAAAACTTAACAAATTTCCCTTGAACATCAAAGGATACTACTGTGGTGAGAGGAGCTATGAAGAGCTTGGAGTAGGTGGTGCAGTTGTGTACCAATCATTTGTTCAAGGCTGCGATGGCAGTGCATCTCCCAGGTCTATTCTGAAATGCTGCTGGAGTGAGGATGAGAACGAAGATGAAGTGAGGGAGATATAAGTACTTCTGGTTTTTATGTTCTGTTATTTAACTTTACTGTTGAGTGTGTTATTACCTAATAAATAAATTTGGGGGTATGATGTGAGAGTGAAGCAATGAACTTATTGTGTAGCTTCACTTAGTTTGTGCGATTATGCAGATGTTTTTTTCGTTTCGACTGCCAACTCATATGGGAGACTTATATGAGGCTGCACTTGTATTTTATTTTACATAAATAAATATAAATATAATTATATTATAATGTAAATTGTTCAAGTTATTAGTGACACATGCTTAATTCAGTAATTCAACTTCGCCCGCAACTTGCTGATTGCTGATCACATTTCTAAAGCCAATGCCTGCTGTTTTTAGGATTTTTTCTAATTCATGTTTTTTGTTCTTTTCGTGTCAAATGACACACCCAAGTAGATGGATTGTTTCCCAACGCGATATGGGTTGCCAAATATACAAGAATGAATAGAAGTAAAAATGATTTTGACACCCATCCAATCATTAACTTCCACTTCTACTGTATTACCAATATTTTTTCTTCTTCTCATCTATTGAGTCTTTTTTTGAAATATAAAACTAAAATATTTTAAAAATTATAGATATTAATCAAACAAAAATTTGAGAATATTGTTTCTTCAAAGGTTTTTGTGACATTTTTTTTATCAATTAAGGGGGTGTTTATTTAAGAGAATCTTGTAGGATTTCTGGAAATGTTACTCGTACGAATATTAGATGAAAACATATGCTTGATAGTTTTTTTATATATATTTTTTGGATGATGGGTTTATGAATTTATTTTTTGGATAAGGACGGATTTATGAATTGTGACCATAGATTCATAAAAGGTAAAATGCATTAAGTCATTTTAGGAGTAATTTTTGGTAGAGCTACTCTTTTCAATAGTTTTTTTTATAACTTAATTGTAATAATTTAATGGCTCTCAAAATAAATAAAAAATATTATTGAAATAATATCAAAATATTTAATAGTTGGATAATTAAAATTTAATATATAGAAAAAATATTAATAAAGTAAAAATATAAAAAATACTCTCCTAGTCCTTTTTCTACTGTATAATTTAAAAACTTTCTTCTATCATATTCGTTATCTTATTTTACACTTTTTTACATCTCTTTTATTATTATTTTTTTATTTCTCAAGATGTGATGGATGGATTAGGAATATAGCAAGTGTCTTATTCTCTAGCACTGGATTCAATTGCCTAAAATTTAGTTACAGTTGCAGGGATAAGTTTAAATTTATATTAAAATCAACTATTGTACGTAAGAACACCGTGATATATAGATGTGCAACATTAATTAATATATTATAGAGACATATCAACTTTTATTTTAAATAATTTTTTTATATATTTTGTTCAATAAAATCATTTTATTTATTACATTGTTTTTGTCGTTTAATTCTTAACTGATCCTGTGAATCACACGAAATCAAACACTAATTCAATTTAATATTCATACAGGGAATCAAATTTAAAGCTTCCTTTACATTAACTGACCTGGTTTGGCAAGCATTTTTCATGTGCATTCATCCATGGCCACAACCACAAGTAACATAGTTCATCTGAAAATTAAAATTATTACATATTCTCTAACTGTTGACTGAACTATACCAGACCCTTTCTCGAATTAATGCAGTTCTTTTTCATTACATTTAAATATATAATTATTAACTAACTACCAGGCACATCAGTGGGATTAATACACAGTTTCGATAAATTAAAGAATAAGGAAAATAAATTGCGGTTAGCCTCATTCTTAAAATTAGTATAAATCAAATTGTGGTTAGATATAAAAAAATAAAAAAAAGATGAGCTACACTCTGTTGGTGAACAAGTGCTAAGTCTTACTCTTCTACTCCCGTTTGTTGGTATGACATGTGTTATCCTATAACAATGGAAATTAAGGAGTTACACTGAAATTTTCAATCTTAATTTACTGCCAAGAATTAAGGAAAACACGTGTTGGGCAATGCAAAGTTTTGAGAAGCTATATAATAAATCTAAACAGATTTTGGAAAATAATCTGAATCTCAAACATAACAATTCTTGACATCTTTAGTTCAATTCGGTTACAGTTTAGAAAAGTAAGATATGGACTCTCAGAAGGCAAGCTACAACGCAGGAGTGGCCAAGGGGGAAACTCAGGTTTTCTTTCTGTTATTATACCTCTTTTTTGTTTTTTTTATCATGTTATTTGTACGGATTATCGACAGATTTTGTGATCAATTTCTATCAAAAAATTTGACTGATCACTTTTAATGGAATTTTTTCATTCCAATCATGTTTTATTCTACAAGACTCGAATCCGAGACCTTGTTTAAAGGGACCAAGTCCAATACTACTTCAACCAACAATTTATTGGTGCCTCTTGTCTCTAGGGTTGATCAATCTTGATTTGACAATCTTTTTTCACTTTTGGTCTTTAGCCAAATGAAATGATACTGTGTGTGATTCATTTAGTTGATCGAGATAAGATTTTGTACTAGTTGTTGATGTTGTTGTAGAGCTTACAATTGTATATGCTTATAGGAAAAGGCCAGCAACATGATGGACAAAGCTTCCAATACTGCTCAGTCAGCACAAGACTCCATGCAAGAGGTTCTATAAATTTTATTTGTGTGAACATGTCTCCTTTTTGAAACATTAGATTGTTATTAAGAGTGTACTAATGGACCCGAAAACTAAGATGTTTATTTTATTTTGTGTAGACTGGTCAACAGATGAAGGCCAAGGCACAAGGAGCTGCTGATGCTGTGAAGGATGCAGTGAACAAGTGAAGAATAGTGGATCATTTTACTGGATTTTTTTTCCCTTGACATTGCTACATGGCTTGTTGATTCAATTGTAGATTTATATATATGTCTCAAGTTGATCTCGGGCATATTCATAAGTTGATTTCATTTTATAGAAAATGTAATCATTAATTTCATTCATAAGTCTAGTGAAATAAAATTCATTTGTGGGTAGAAAGTTTCAAATTCAAGTTTATCGATCCCTGAGAACGTTAACTTCAAATTACATAAATGATCATATAAATTCAATAATCTCCAACGATGCAAAAATTGACCTGAAAGCAATATATGGACTGGATGATTTTGACCTATAAGTAACACTATCAACTCCCACGTTCTTTAATGTAATCAACACACCTGTACAAATTACTTCATTTGGGAAAGCTAATCAACACACTTGTATCTCTAAAAAGACAAATAATTGCAAAAGCATTTGTCAATGATGTTTTCATTAATCTACAACGAAAGTTGGAAATAAGTTCAAATGAAGAGATGTGTATAAAATATGCATACTGAGTTCACACGATGGTGGCTGCAAGGAGTGCTAATGCAAGCAGAGTTGGAAGATACTAAAGTAAGCACATTTTATTTGAAATTAAGTAAAATGACGTCTCAATTGTGGTGAAAGGCTTGGATTGGGTTGGTCTGCTGGTTGTGCATAATGGCACTTCACACAATTGTTGAATTGATATTGTTGTTAAGGAGATCAAAAGTTGCAGTGACATGTTATTTGGTTTGCAACAATTTGGCCTTTTTAGAGATACAAGGCTACAAGTATGAGTTGAAGTTCAACCGTGGCTGTGATTATATAACAGGGCAAAAGGCCTTTTTATTACAGATATGCCAACTGGGTTATGAATCTTCTAGCATCCTTATAGTTATAGTTTAACTTGTAAAAAAAAAATCATTTTTTTCTTCTTCTTGTAAGTGTATATTAGAAACTTTTGCAAACGTGGTCATCATGAGTTATGTTTGTTGGATCTTTGCGTTATGGGTCTGATGCTGGTTGTATTTCTTTGAGTACTTTTTGTATTACAATTTTATTCATGAATTTGTTTGGTTTATAAAAAAAAAGTAAATATTTTTTTCTTTAATTAATTGTTATGAGGGTGAGTCCTGGCACTAGTCCGGGCAATGCGGTAATCATTAAATTATTTTTTTTAGCTGACTGATCGGGCATATTGGCCAAACAACGGACACAAACTAACGATTAAAGATAGTGGCTGCATTCTAGAGTTTGATTCGAATGATAAAAACCGCATAAATAAAGATGATGTATATATAAATATAAGTGCTTAATTTTCTCATGAAATACTGACTCTGCTTTTGTAAGCAGAGGCGTACCTATCTTCTAAACCTTTTTCTAATTCAACTGCAGAAATGAACTTTTTATGTTACTAACAAGTAACAATCTACAACCTTACTAACAAATAGAAATATTGATCTCAATTCTGAATTCTCAACAGATGCCACAAATAAAATAGCCAAATAGGAAAGTAAGACAAACAAATGAAATCATAAAGCCAAAATATCACAATTCAGAGGCACTGCCACTATATCGAATTCATGATTCACATAGAACAAATGTCATAATTCAGATCATACAGGTAATACTATATACCCTTACAAGTTTTTTAGTAAAAGAAAAATAGTAAAAAAGTTTGACACATAAAAAGGAAAAATATAAGAAATCTAAGCATTGTCCATTATAATATTTTTTGTTAAAGAAATAAGAAAATAAATAAGAAAACAGAACAAAAGATTCGACTTGGAGAGCCATACGTATGACAATTTTTTTTTATCAATTTACTTCACACTTGTTTTATGATCAAACAGTTCAGATCATGTATGACAACACATTTTAACATGCATAATTATATTAATTAATAAATTTTAAAGTTATATACTTTTATGCAATAGGATTAAGTGCTAATAATTTCTTTAGAATAACATAATTTTATTTGTTCAATTGTTAAGTTTATTTTTTCTATAAAATAAATTAAATCTATAAAATTCTATAAGATTAAAAAATTTATTAACACTTTATTTTAACATGTATACTTTTATTTAAAATATAATACTATTTATTATTAGATTAAATATTTATAAATGTCTAAATAATAAAAATAATATATGTCACAAGAAAGAATTTGTCCATGCATGAAATCAGCTACCACCTTCTAGGGGTGTTTACGGTCTGGATTGGATCGGTTTTGAAGCAAAAAATCATCCGATCAAATATCTTCGGTTTAGTCATTTGATCATCCATTCGATTTGGAATTTTTTTCAAATCCGATCCAATCCAATCCAATTTTTTTCGGTTTGGATTGGATCGGTTTTTGGTTTTTAAAAATGTCTAAAAATAAAATTTATGAGACTTATTTTTATCAAAATAAGGAATATCTAGCAGAAACAAACACATTTATTGGACAAAAACAAACACCATTTTCTAATTTTCATAGGACAAACACGTTCATTGGACAAAATAAGGAGTAAGTAGTTATTAATTGGACAAAAAACAAATACCATTTTCTAATTTTCATTAGACAAAATATGATGGGGAATAGGCTCAAGTAGGTAAAGGGTAAGGTAAGGTTTATAATTGGATCAGTTTTCACTAGCCAAACCGAAAATCGATCCAATCCAGTGAAAATTTTTGATTTTTTTTCCGGTTTTCGATTTTTCGATTTTTGGTTTTCGGTTATTTCGGTTATCGATTTTTCGATTCGGTCACCGTGGTTTGCATCGGTTTGGATCGGTTGATGAACACCCCTACCACCTTCCTAAAAAATAGTAATGAGTTCTGCAAAGCTATCCTGGTCAACCGGTTTAAAGCCTGTCCTGAAAAACAGCATAACCTAAGAACTCCTCAAAGTATAAGGAAGTGTTAGGAATATTCCTCGTGTCCCCTTGAACATGTGGTGGCCAAAAGTTCCAGCAATGAAATTCTCTAGGAAAGTTGCATATAAATATCAAGAGTGCAGGGAAATTAATCTTCATCTCAAACTAGAACCATTCTTGATCATCTTTATTAATTACATTCAGTTCATTACATTCAGTTCTTAACAGTTTCAAAAGATATGGATCCCCAAAAGATGAACTACCAGGCTGGTCAGGCTCAGGGCCAAGCTCAGGTTTTCTTACTCTTCACTCAAATTCAGTACTTCTTTCAGGTGTGCCAAATTTTATATAATGTAATTAATTACCCATATATATATGTATCACAGGAACAGACTAACAACTTGATGGACAAGGCTGGCAATGCTGCTCAGTCTGCTAAGGAAACCGTGCAACAGGTTCCAATTTTTAATTCATCAAATTGAATGCTTTCTTATTGTGTTAATCTGTGAAATAATGTGTGTGAATATCATTGCATGCTTAGTTATATATAGACCAGACTACTAGACTAGATTTAACTAAATTTCATTTATTATATATATAGTTGATACATTTATATATATGTTTTTTGTAGGCTGGTCAAACAGTGATGGCATCGGCACAAGGAGCGGCTGATGGCTTGAAGAATGCAACTGGCATGAACAAAAATTGAATTAAGAGGAATGGATCATGATGATGATCATCCAGTTTCAATTAGTTTTTTTTTTTTTCCATTTTTGCTTTGTTATTTTCTTCTTGTTGCTAGGGCATTGTGTAAGAAGATGCTCTAATTTGGTTCCTGTTATTTTATCTTACAATAATTTAATACTCTCAATATTTTAATCATGAGTCATGAATAAATTTTTTAAAGTTAAACTAAATCAAAGATGTGTTTATTCCAATCCTTGATCATACAGCAAGAAGACTAACTACTATTGGATTAGTAGAATTAAATAGCTAGTACTAGGCCATGGAATCATTTTGATCACATACTCGAAAAACCTAAGATTAAAAGCCAAGGTCTCCTACAAAATCAATCACTATGTATCTCAGATTACTAAATTATGATGATCAACACGTTCTCTTAAATCCTCTTCTTTCTTATGTCAATATATTTTGGACCATTGTAGACCAATTCAATCAGATTGCAGTGATTGATTATATTGAAAACAAGCTCATACTAATTTGAGTTTGTTTTTCTTTCTTTATCATCTTGTTGGACAACATTCTTAACATTATAAATCAATCTAATTGTATAAGCACAGTGCTAAATGCTAATTTGTTTTTTCAAGGGCCGAGAGGGAGAAGATGACCGGCGATAATTGTAAAAATGAGAATATGTATTTTATTATGAAGTTGAACGACTGGACTAATGCAATGTAGTTTATGGAACTCGTTCATGAAAACATTGGATCTTTTCAAGAAAATGGCTCTCTAATTATTTCATCAATATGCAAGAAAGGCTTACATTTTGTTGGGATGGTTATGGTTGTAGGAAAAATTCCATGTTCAGACATTTGTATGTTCACTTTAAGCTTGAAGGATGAGCTCGGCAATAATTCATCATGAACTTGAGCTTCAAATAAAGGAGATGCACAAGTTAAATCCACATGTCGACAATTTGATGGGTAGGTTTTACCATTCATTGTGGTTTTGTGACTTAGTTTGATGTATAGTGGAAATTTATTAAATTAAATCAATCAATCACCCTCTGCCCTTCATTGAATATGTACTGTTTGGGATAGTCAAATAAATGCTGAAGATCAAGGCACGAAACTTTGTACATTTTAAAGTGCACTTGCATATAAAAAGATTAATGGAAGAAAAGTTTGCTATAAATAATATTCAAAGTCACAAGTGAAGATTGGAGAACTAAAATGTACTAATTAAGATGTTCTAGCCACCATTGATGGAGTTACCAAAAACACTATAAAAGAATTGATCAGAAATGTAAACACATGCTAAGGCCCCAGAAATGTGAAGATTGGCATCAAGTTCCTGTGTTTCCTCTACAAATGACAACTAGGTTATTTATTGGTAGTTTCATAATTCTTCTCATCATTTTAGGTCTTGGTACATGTAACTCATTCTACTATCAGCAGAGGTGTGTCCTCCATCCACAAGAAGATTGTGTGCTGTAATGAAACCAGAGTCATCACTAGCCAAAAACAAAGCAGCATGTGCCACATCTTCAATGATTGCACCTTTCCCCTTAAGCAAACTTGCCCTGCTCCCAATCAGTTCCTTCAAACCTTGAGGGGTAATATCACCATGACCAAACCTTCTACAAGCACTTAGAAGCATCTCAGAGGGGACCCCATGTGGGGAAATGCAGTTAACACGAATCAAATGCTCTCCCAACTCACAAGCAGCACTTCTCACCAACCCATCAATTGCTGCTTTTGTCATTGTATAGCCATGCAAGGCCAATCCACCCATGATGGATGCAGCACTTGAAGTGCATATGATGGATCCTCCTTTGTTGTTGTTACCTTTGATCATTGCCCTTGCAGCATGCTTGATTCCATGTATGGTTCCATGAAGGTTGATGGAGAACAAGTGCCTCACTTGGTCCATGTCCAGGGTTGTGATGCTTCTTCCCTCAGGGCCTCCAATTCCAGCATTGCTGAGCATGATGTCTAAATTGCCCTTCCATGATAGTGCAAGGTTTATGGCTGATTCAACATCATCTTCCTTCGACACATCGCAGTGTATGTAGCGGCCACCGATGGATTCAGCCATTGTGGTACCTAGATCATCAAGCACATCAGCAATTACCACATGTGCTCCATTTTCAGCAAACAGTTTAGCTGCAGCTGCACCAATTCCTCTTGCACCACCAGTTATAACTGCCACCTTATCAGCTAGCCTTAACAAGATATTAAAAAGATGATTCAATTACACAACAAATGCTTTGCATATCATATGATGATATACTGATTTGCAGGAACATGTATGATGATAATCTCAATTACACAACAAAGATTATTAACTACCGACCTCTTTGTTGATGATTTTTGAGTTTCTATATTCTGATCAGTCACATGCTGTGGCTCCATTTTATTGTATTCTTTTATGCATCATTGTATTAAGCAATTATATATTGATCAATTTGAGTGCTGCATTGAAAACCCTCATCCCTTGTGTAAACATGCTTACAGTACCTTATAACTACTACTCAACTGAACTCACTTCTTTTTGTTTGTGTATATTTTATTCTCTTCATCCCATGTTCTTGGTTCATCTAATTTCATTCAAATCTCATGACAAAAACTTCTGAAATTAAATACAATAACATCAAACGAAGGCAAAACAATATAATGCAATTTATTTTCACCTTCAAAAAAGGCAATTGCTCCATTTATTTCATGGAAAATAAATAAAATAAAGCAAAGGTGAGAAAAGTATTTGCTTTCCTTTGATTACAAATATTTTATTTATAAACACCATTTTTTTCAAACATCAAACACTTCAATCCCAAAATTTATCTTTGAATTTTTTTTATAAATAAATTAATATCTTAAAATGCAAAAAACTCATCTGATTTCCAAAGTATCATCAATGGTGATAATATGTTTCCAAGAACTACTATAAAGGTTAATCATACGTTGGTTCATGGGAAAGACTCATAAAATTGATATTTCTAATATTTAGAGAGTAGGATAATTTTTTTTAAAAAAATTAGGTGTTAATAGATCATATAATCATATATTATTGTTATGTGTGATAAAATTATTAAATTTTATAATATTTACTTTTTCTGATGAATGAGTTTTATAATAATTAATTTAAATTTTTTTTTCTCCTTTTTAATTTTATTTTCGTTAAATAGGTTGAAGCCCAATGGCATGGACAAACAGGCCGTATGTTTCTCCCAAATTACTAAGCCCAAATCAAAATCCAAAAGGTAAATAGCCATTTCCGTCCCTGAATGTGTAAAGCGCTGACAAATTTGTCCCTAAAAGATGAAAATTCAAATTTTTGTCCCCGAAAGTGTAAAAAGTGCAATAAATTCATCCTTCCATTAACTTTTGTCCGTTACCGTTAATGAAAGTGCCTACGTGGCACAGAGGGACGAAAATGTCATACGATTGATTGCCAACATAGTTGCTGACTAGATTTTGGACAAAAATGTCAGTAAGTTACCATTGGACTAAAATGTCAGTAAGTTACCATTGGACTAAAATGTTAGTGATTTTCTATTGGACCTAAATGTCAGTAAGTTACCATTGGATCAAAATGTCAATAATTTTTCATTTGACAAAAATGTCAGTAATTTTTTGTTGAATGAAAATGTCAATACGTTTTTATTAGACTAATTTGTCGGACCCCAAATTTCATTTAATTTAAGGGTAAAATATAACTTAAGGATAAATATTCCTTTTTTTATGTTACAAGCGTAATAATAACAATACAATAATTACTTAAAAAATATGAAAACAAGCATAAGTTAAAAGAAACATAATAATAACAACCATAATA
>CM023948.1:12540066-12598602 GCA_013407115.1 Glycine latifolia | reverse complement strand
TTCGCTTTTATTTCCATTTTGTCTTTGCAACAAGCATGCGTGTGGTCTTTTTCTGCTCTTTGAATGCCATTTTGGCTACCCATTCTCTGCTTCATTCATTGCAATATATCCCAAGAGGGTTTGTTGATGCTCTTTGCCTTATAACACTATCTTCTTTTTGGCACACAAGGTAACTTTATAGTTAATTAAAATATAAAAAATAGATTAGTCCCTTAAATGAATATCGGTAAATGAATTGATTAGTCTTTGGTTGTCGACTAAAGGAAAAGTACAAAAGAGGATCACTATAAGTAATTGTATTCTTGTATATACAAATAGATTATTTTCAGATTATAATTCATGACTAACTGATCACTAATACACAATTTTTCAATTATATTAGGGTTCACCAAAAAGAAATACGAAAAAGTGAAAGAGAAGCAATTGTTATGTTCAATTTTGCATTAGCTTAAAAATTGAAATCTCTAGCTGTATATTACAAAATCTAATTACATACTCATCTTTATCTTAATAATATGCAACTAGAGATTTCAATTTTAATATTTGTCTCATCCCTAATTCCCAAACAGAAGAAGTATGAATATTAGGTGGTTTATTGTGTTTTGAGAAGCATATAGAAAATGATACTTCAAGTAACATATTCTTCATTTGCTCGAAAATACCTCATTCTTCTGGATTGTTTGGCTAAACATAACATCATTTTCATTTCTCAATCCGTGACAGCGTTGCCAGTCTGATAGCCAAAGAAGTTGAATGAGACTGATCAACAAACAAAACGTGATGACTGAAGAATTGAATGTGACCAAAGAAGCAGCACAATGCTGTCTTATTACATTATAATTTTTTTATATTCATTTTATTCCTCAAAATTGTTTGCCTCGGCATCAAGTGCTTCTTTGAAGGTATTTTCCAAGTGGAAATGTTTCTTGGAGCTTTGTGCAATTGCACCTATAGTCCTTTGGGAAGACTTAAGAACCACAGATAAGAAACAAAAGACAAGTTATATTCTTACAGAAAATGTGACAAAAAAAGCCATCATCTCGTGATGATTAGTAGCTATTGCTTCCCCCAAATCTAATGCGCATCAGTTCAAAGCCAAGATGGGACCAAATCTGTGGAGAAAGAATTAATGCGTGCATCATAAATTGAATATGAACTAATGATATTAATAATGGTTAGGCTCAATTTCAGCTAAAGGCTAACTAATCAATTATCAGTGACCCTTTTTAGATTTGGTTCAATTGACATGAGCACTGATAACTGATGGTTTATGTTACCAAAAACCAATTCATAATGTACATTATGAATAACATAATGGGCAATATATATTACTTTCACGTGACTCAAAATGACAGTACATACAGTACATGTGACTCAGTTTTGGCTAGCTTAGCTAGTTAAGTCTCTTGTAATAACTGAAAATTACATTCAGTCTTTAGTTGGATTTAGAAAAGGCAATTAATTAATTACCTTCTATTCATGTCACCCGTGCTGCTAGATTTAAGATTAGATAACCACTAACAACATTCATGTAGTGCTGCTGGAATGGAATCCATGTAACAATTTTAATCATGTCTATTCAAACCTTGTCGCCTGAGACCAAAGGTTTTGAGTTTTCTTTGAGTGGAAAGAAGTTTAAATGCTTCATATATATAACGGCTTCTTGTATAACGGCTTTACTACAATACAATATGATTCTATAGGCAATGAATGTGTCTTTTGACACTGTTACCAAGTGGCAATAGCAGTCTTTATTATTTGAAAAAGCTTAGGCTACAAATGCCCTGGTTTTATATATTTTTTCCTCACAGGTAGGTATTTTCTGTTAGAAAAAATTTTGTTCGAGATTTGAAGTGAATAACTCTCCCAACCATAATTTAAGCTTTAGTTCAACACGTTATGAGAAATTAACCCCTTCTGCTGGTTCCAACTCAATGTGCTAGTTATATTTGTAAAAATGACTAGATCTCACTAAGCAGGCCTTAAAATGTTTTATGCTGATCAACATTTGGACGGCGACGTTTTTTCTTTAATTTACAAAAATAGGCAAAAAAGAAAAAGGTGAATTTGGATAAGGGAGAGAAAATCATTGTTTGGATGTGGTAAGAAGTGAAAGATGAATAATGCAAAGGACCAAAGAGTGAATTATTGTGGAGGGAGTGTACAGGTATAATATAAAGTGGGGTGATCAGTTTTTGGAATCTTTTCAAGATGTTAAAACATCATTCTCACAAAGTAAGAAGAAAACGGGACACTTTGTAGTAGAGGGCGGAAAAAGGAAAAGTAGAAAATAGGACAAGTTGTTCCCTCAATCAAAATTTCCCTAACCATGTTAGCTCCATCACTGTCCTTCATCTTGTGGACATATGAATCACTTTTACTTTCCTTTCAAAGACTCCATTTGTCACATTTGCCCTGCTCTTCAACCACAAAATAATGTCAATTTTCTGTGTTTTTAGCTCTCTTGTTTCTTCTCTCTGCAGTTACTCAATTAATTAACACTTGGGGGTGATAAAATCAACTATAACAATGACTCAATGGACCTAGACTCTATTTATACATTATATTAATTTCAAGGTTATACAATAATGAACAATCTATTATAGACTGTAATAGGACCAAAGTTAATGCAAAATATCTATTTAATTATTTCAACAATTGGTTGTCCATTTTGATCGAGCAATTTTCATATATAAGCTTGTAAAAATGAACTCATAAATTCAATAGCTTTTCTTATTATTAAATTTATGATATCCATTTTCATATAATAAAATCTTAATAAATAAACATTTAATTTAATTATTTACTCAATCACACTCTATATTATATATCAATTGGAATAACCATATGTTACCAAACAAATTGAGGGCTGAAAGTGTTTTAGAAAATATTAAAATAAGGTCGCGTGGAATTATAGTAAAATAAATACTAAAAATTTTAGAGTCCGGAAGAAGAAAGGGGAAAATAAAATGAATACACAAAATTAATATTCTTGAATTGTATCACTTGTTTGAGTTGTTACGTTATCAATGGTTTCCAGACATCCCTAATGATCTTAATACAAGGATAATGAGAAATATGGTTGACTTTTGAACCTGACATTAGTGTATCAAATCATGTAGCCACCTGCAATGCCAACATAGAGAAGAAAGATAAATTACTTAGTAAAAAACGAAGTAAATTATTCACAGGCTCTCAAATGCCCTTGATTAGGGTCATAGATAGCAGTATAACACCTTGTCAAAAAGTTTCGATCGATTCAAGCCTTAAAGGAGCCGAAGCTCAATAATGTTGGCCAAAGAAATGATGCCCATGTGCCGCAGAAAGCTTTTTGTGCTTTCTAAATTATCTCTAAGAATTACATTTAATTTCTATACGTTATCTTCAAAATAAATATTCTTAGATTAGAAAATTATATTTTACTTTAATTAAGATTCAGAAATACTGGAACTATGGATAACTTATTTTTAAAACCAACCGAGAGAAAATTCGTCAATCATGATTGTAATCATTTTGTTTCCCAAAAGTTCATCAATACATTATACAGAATTGAAAACATACGGATATGATTAGCTTGTAATAACTGTTATTTAGATATTGATTTCTTATTTTATATTTAAATTAGTTACTATTTTGTACTCATACATGGATAGTATTTTGATATCAGGATAAGATAAATTTATTATTTTGATATTAGGATAAGATTAGTTTATTATTTTGATAATAGGATAAAATTAGTTTATGTTGTAATCTTGATCTATATGTTTAACACTTCTTGTTATACCTTCAACATATTTTTGAAGATAAATCTCTGAATAAGTCACTTACAATTATTTTTAATATATCCTAAAAAGACACTAGTGTATATGTGCTTTTAAAAATTAAAATTAAAGTTAGTTCAAACAGATTTCTATTTTTTTCGACTGCAAAGGCAGAAAAGCAGTTGACAATATTTTTCACCACATTGTCAATAATTATTATTCTCTAAAAAAATCTGACTTATCATTTTTAATAACATTTTTAATCCTAATAACATTTTTTTCCCTATTCACAAGCTTAAATTTGAGACCATACTTAATGTATAACTTAATACTATTTTAGTCCCAAACTCGTTAGCCTTTTACACATTATTAACCTAAAAATGAAGTTTGGGGGTAAAACAGAAGAAAAAAAAATGCTAACTTACCATTAGAGTTAATTGATAAGGTAATGTTTTAAACTTACATTAAAGTTGAGGAAGGTTAAGTAGTATAAAAGTTCACAATTTTTTTTTAAAGAAAGAAACGACAGGAATAAGGTGTAATTTATCCATTATACATTTCAATGAAGAGTATACATAGTTTACCCTTTTATTACTGTATATAAGATATTTGTGAAACCAAAAGAGCATGTGTACAAGTACAATGGGGGTGTAGACATTTTTAATACTCTAAAATAGACATTGTGTGATCCACTTTGGCAGCATCATTATTAGTTGATGAGGAAGTGGTCCATTTTCATGATGGAAACAGCTTCAATCAAATGAATAAGAAGCAAAGAAGATTATAGAAAAGAAGAAAGTTGGGAAGGCATTAATTTGAAGAAGGGAAAAAGAGCAATTAGTACTAGAGGTGGTGTTTGTGATGTAATTGCAAGTACCTCCAATGAGAGGAGTGTAAAGACTCTCTCAGACTGGTTTTTGAAATTCGGTCTAAACCGATGGGGTCCAATAAATCTGAACTTGAGCTTGGATGTTCTGTATTGTCTTCTAACTGAACAACACTGTCAAATTAGTATCACGTGAGTGAGTACTTGAAGTTTTTCAAAAGAAACCAACTTGATACAACAAGAACTTGTGATGTAAATTAACGTAGCACTCTTTTTTAATCTCCCAACTCAATATGTTCTGTAAAATTATCAAAAGTGAAAATTATCTTCACACATTGATTCTCTTTTTTAAGTGTCCTAGAGAGTGGAGATAAAACGAATATATTAAGTTTATATTGTATCTAGGTGAATAAAAGGTTTAACCAACTTAATTTATATGTTCATTTCATTTTTAGGCTTAAACAGAAAAATACTTTGTTATAAATATTATAAATTGTTTTTAAAAATTGAACTTTCACAACTATTATTGTATATAATATAAAAATTGGTTGGAAATGATCAAAACAGTTTTACCTCATTTAGTTTTTATGTTTGTGCTGTGTATCTTTTATATTATATTCATTTACACAACGAAGTCACAAACCAACATACCTAAAATTTATAGGTACTTCACTACTAGCTAAACCTGCAGTGTACTAATTCTGATCGATCAGGATCTTCGCTATTCAAGGGTACCATGATAAAGGGGTGGAACATATACATAGCCTAATTTTCACACAAATATGGTAACAAATCTTGTGTAGTCAATGGCAACGTCATCTCCAATCCAACGCCTGCATCCTTTCGAATGAAAAATGATTTTTTTTTTGTTACAAAAATTTTATGAGTACAAAGATTATGCTTCGGTTCAAGATAAGAAAAACTTTTGCATTTAAAGAATACTTACAAATAACTAATATTTGCCTCACTCTAAGAAAATAAGCAGGGAGAAAAATAAAATGTCTTAGCACTGGACATGCATTCTCATAAAGAAAAAACAAATAAGAAAAAACCTTGAATGAATTTATTTTAAAAATAAACAAGTAAAATATACTTATTTTATATTGTTTAATAAATTATAATTACGACATGCAATTAATATATATAATTATTTTAAAAGAAAAAAAGAGTAAATTTTTACTATTAAGTGTGTATGGTTCAATCGGTACAAGTTATTTAAGCTTAACCATTATTTTTGAATAAGAGATATAAGTATCTAATTGTGTTGAATATTTTAAAAGGAAATGTTGTCATACATAATAATTGTATATGATTTGAGAGGAATTATCTTTGTAGAAAATACGTATAGTTTATTTATAAAAAAAGAGAGGAATAAATCCCTTATAAGAATATATATTTTCAGATACATAACATATGCTACCTCTTCCCACCATGCAATGGCCTTGTGCAAATTTCAAGAAGCTTTCCCATTATATTAGACCAACCAGGTAACATCCTTGTCCAATTTAATGTGAAGAAGGTTTCTCATTACAAGAGGCCACTGTGTTAAGTCCAAGCAGGACGTACACTTTGCGTATTTTGATTGTTTATCATGTTTGGATGTCCGTGACTGCATTGTCACCACAAGGTGATATCTGTAGCCAAAGACAAAATAGTAGAAAAGACAGAGAAAATGCAGACGAATGGAGAGTTAACTTAAATTTGATCAAAGGTTACATATATATGGTCCTAAGTTATGAGTCGGCCATTATTCCTTGTGGTTGTGATTTGTGAACAAAGGACAATAACATCCTAGCTGTTATCACTTTGCATTGGTCCTTAATTCGTGGATATTTTTGTCATTTTGTATTATTTAAGTGCTGTGTTCTTTTCTTATGTTGTGTCAATTTTATTTCCTTTATTGCGTTATATAATTGGCCAATGCCCTCAATATATCCACCATACAGATAGACCTTATCTGCATGTAACATCATTTCCTTTTTTATTTTTTATATTTGGTTTCCTTTTTGTGAAATAAGAGATATCATGCAGGTCGATTATTTAAAATTTTAATCAAGCGTGCCGGTTAGTAATTGATTATATTGTACGTTGTTTTTCCACCCCTAAACTATATTGAAATGCACCCTGCAAATCGTGATCGATATGATCAGTACAAGCTTACTGACAGCATACATATGTATGAAACTCTATTGGAAATATAAATGCAACATTTTGATCATCATATCCCTGCATGTATGTCAAATTGTACTACGTACACAAAATTTGCTGATTGTTTGTGACATCCATCTGACATACGCATGCATGATCGTAAAAATATTATATAAAATATTTGATGAGACTAACACCTAATAAATCATTAATGTGTTTTGTTATGCCATTCTATAATTGGTATTGATTTGCAGTAAGAAAAACAAAAGATTGATAATATTGGTACCGTATTTAGAAAAAAAAAATATTTCTAAATCACATGTATAATGTATGTTGCACAATAAATAATCTTGTTCGAATATTTATAGGATAATCACTATGAATGCCTAAGTGATAAATGTTTTCTCCAAATATTTAGTTGTATAATTAAGACTCAAATTTGATATCACTAATTAATCTGAAACACTTCATGTTAGTTGAATTAGTGTTCAATCGTTATTGATATACAGGATAACAAGGTAATATAATATGTTAAAAATTATTTATTAACTCAAATTAAAGTAAATAATAATAATTTTCTATATCCAATTATATTTTATAATTTACCTCATCACATCAAATATATAAAATTATTAGTTGAATTTAGCGTTGTAAGACATGTCTTGTACATATATTTATTTATAAATATTAATAACTAATTTACCAAATTAAATATTTATGATTTTGCAGTATGAAAAATTAAGTCTAAGTAAAATATTCCGAGCTATCTAACACGACACTAAGTTGATTAGACTTTGCTAGAACATGTAAAGCTTAGCTTCAAGGGCAACTTGGTGAACATGATGGATAAATTTTTCATTAATTGGAATTTACTCATGTTGACCGTGCCTCTCGTTGAGTGCACGGAGGCAGAGTTCATGCAATTTAAAGCATATTTATATTCTTAGTTTTGCTGGCTTTCCTAACATATACAATTTCATGATAGTGAAAATAGACTAAGGTTTGAGAATTTGAGATATTTGTGTAGGTTTCATTGATCAATAATTGTTGCTTCTTGTCGTTACACTTATGGAACTCTATATAACATGTTCATCAAATAACATATCTACCAGATCACAACTTTTCTCTTGGGAGAAAGATTCATTGATCGACCACTCCAATAGGTAGACTCCAATTCACGAAAAAATATAGCCTAAAATTCTTCATTTGAGAGCACCATTGGCAGTGTGTCACATCCCCCTTGATATAAACCATATACCCATCCAAATATATTGCTATCATCCAATTTATTATAGATACAAAATTTATATATAAACAACATGTATATAATGCGACTTTTTTGTCATATCATAATCTTTCACTCAAGTGGCAAACATTCTCATTACTCGATAGATGGCGTGTCACCTATTCAAATTATCTTATTAGTAAGCAATTAATGCTAATATGTAATCATCCAGTCTTTGCCATATCTGGATCGATGGCGATTCACCCATTAAAATTATCATATTAGTAAACTTCCATGCGCAATATGTATTATGATCTAGTCTTTAACAAATCTAGATGACGTGTCTTCCACCCGAATTTTCTGCTTAATATGCTTATATAGAATCAGCATCTAGTCTGCAACGAATCTATTGTGGGACTTGTGATGCGCAAATATGTCACATTCGATTTAAAACCCTATAAGAAAAATGTAACATTAATATTGGTCTGTATAATATAGAAACGTAAGTTGAGTTTATTTGTTACATATATGAGCCATGTACGTTGCCCTGAATTTATGGACTATGTATATATATAACTAGTGATTTGAAGTTTTTAGCGTGTAGTGTTAGGGTTTTTTTTTTCTTAATATTTATATATATAAAAACACATTAAAAAATAAAAATTACTCATTTTATTAAAAAATAAGCTTAAATAAACTATATCTTTCGAACACTGATAGTGAAAACCTCTTTCAATATAGATTTGAATATTTGTTTGTCAAGTTGTAAGGAATTAGTCACTTTTGTTAAATCTTATCCCAATTTATAATATAAGGCTATTAGATTGTAGGTAAAAAAAAAAAATCAGAATTCTAGTTTAATCTTATTTGAATAACAAATATATCATTCAATATTTTTGTTTTCATAAAAGAATTGATATTTTAATAATTAATGGTTGATAGTATAATAATTAATCAATGTGTTTGGATGCAGTATTTTAAAATTTTAGGAAATTTAAAATTTAGAAAAATTAGAATATATTAATTAAAATTCTTAGATTTTTAAAATTTTTATTTGGATAAACCAATTTAAATTCCTTGAATTTCAAATTTATTGTTTAGATAAAATAATTTATATTTCTTATATTTTGAATTCTTGGTTTGAATTAAATAATTTTAATTTATTATATTTCATTTTTTTATTTTTTCTTGAATTATATTTTAAAAATATAAATGGTCATATAAATTAAACAATTTATTTTTATAATTGCTTTAACAATCTATATATATTATTGTCCAATTATATTTAACAAAAAAATAAATTCACAAAAAAGTACTAGTAAATTATAAGAACTGAAAATATATTTAAGAAATATTAATATTATAATAAACAAAAAATTAGAATAAACAAAAAAGTGTGGGAAAAAAGTCTAGTCTAGTGTTACTTTCATGTTTGTTTCTAAACTCTTAAACCCTAGTGTCTTAGTTGACGCTGCCACATACATATTCCCTCCGCTCTTTCTTCCAATCCCATGGCTATGCTTTCCAATTCCAAGCTTCTCCGATGGAGACTCTCTCTCCATCCAAACCCTATCTCTGCCTTCTCCACCGCCGAAGCTCTCTCCGACCACGACCACCCTTCTCACCCCTCCTCGTAGCCCCAAGCCCCACCAATTGTTCCTCTCCACCCAAACCCTATCTTCGTTGTCTTTTTCGCCGCCATACTCAACAGGCCTAAGGTCACCACCACCATCGAAGGCTTTGAAGCTCCCTTCGCTCCCCTAACTCCTCCACCGCCTCTGCCCAATATCCATGAACACTCATTCTTCTCTCACACCGTGCTCCTTCCTCCAATCTTGTCTCACCTCGGCTTTCACGAGCTCGCGTCATTGCTCTCTGACGCTACCACCGGTTCCAATGCCTGAATCGGTCCTTCCACTATCTTTGCTCCCTCGGACACCTCTCTCCGCACATGCTTCTCGTGCTTCGATGACAATAAAGGGTAAGAGATCAAGAGAGGATTTAGAATTCCTTCATTTTTGAAAGAATTTAAAATTCTAAGTTTATAGTTAAAAACAAATTTCATTTTAAAATGCCTAAATTTTAAATTTCTTCTGAACATTCAAACAGATTATTTAGAAGAGAAGTATTTTAAATCCTCTGAATAATTACTTTTCCCATTTTAATTCCCTTATCCAAATAACCTTATAAAAACAAACAACACATAAAAATATAACTTTTAAACATCGCCATTAAAATCTTCTGAACAATTTTAAACATATATCTCCATGTTGGTTTAATCCATTTAATAGAAAAGACAAGGATCCTTGAAAACCCCGGTCTTTAAAATGTTTTACATAAACAATAAAAAAACCAAACAACATAGGACATGTCTTGAATTTGGACGTGGAATTGCACAAGAGTGCAATTCTTTTGAAAATGCAAAGGATCCGAATCCTTTTAAAAGTAATTTAATTTCCCAAAGATCTAAAGTTAATCTCAACAGTAACACAAGCGTATTCTTTGATAAATGATATCTCTCTTGCATGTAAAAGGTTATTTTTTCTTGGTAACAACTACAAGAATCAAAGCAAAGGAATATATATATATATATATATATACACACACATATATAATGGAGCACGCGCTTTTGTTTGTTGAGTTAGAATATAGGACAATAGTACTATAGTAGTGTTAGTGTTAATGTAACTACTAAAATGCCCACACTATCATATAATAAGCACATTAAAAAAAAAACATAATTTGCATAAAGAAGAAGGTGTGGGTCACAGAAAGAGAGAGGGGAATAGCAATGGCAGCTTTTGCTTTTCAAAGTTTTACTCTTTTTGAACAATTTTAGGGGAATGACTGTCTGCTGTGGGAATAGACCAAAGAGACCAAAGTGTGATCGTTAGCTCATAGTGGTTTATGGAATCTAAAAAGCATACACCCCATGCCATCACCCAACATTTACAGCACAAAAGATATCAACTTATCTTATATTTTTATTATCTATTTATTTATATATAAGCTAACATAGATTTTCATGGTTCCTCTATAGTGGGTCACCAAATCCATCATCAATCTTGAGCCCCCAGAACACCCAATGTCCTCGAGATTCTCACATTCTCAATACCTTAATATTATAAAAATTAACTTTAGGACTTTACTAAATGGCCAAACTCGAGAGTTTTGGATTCTCCACGAAAGCATAACCTGTTCATGCTAATTAAACTAGATTAACTCATGTCAAGCTTTTTCTAATTCAAAAAATTAGAAAAAAAATACTCTTGTACCAGTACTACTATTGAATAAAACACGTAGGATTTTGGTTCTTTGCACCCAAAAAGGAAATAAAAGCACTACGGTGTTTTTCTTTTATTCTAAATGTGTCTACATAATATTCATTAAAAAAATCTAATGATATCTCTCATGCGCCATTACTTTTTTTTTTCTTTTTTCATTTTTTTTGCTTTATCTACTACTTTGCTGATGCATATATAGTTTCATGAAAATTTCTTTTTGCTTTATGTGCATGGCATGTGCATGATTAAGCAACACTCAAATTGAATTTCCCATTCTCTCCCTGCCACACATATGCCATTGAATTTTTTTTACCTTCATATGGTTTATTATTCATCCCTTGTGTTGTTCTAAGATTAAGGCCATTATATATAATATTTTGTTTACAGCTTCCTGACTCAGTGACAGGCATGCTAGTTCCCTTTATGCTGTCCAAAAACATGTATTTTTTCTCCCCCTTGGTCTGACACAAGATTTTTCGGTGAATGAGATTCTAGCATGGAAAGAAGGAAGTGAGTTTCTTTTCATATTTTGAACACCACAGTGATGAAACAACACCCATTTGAGGACTGTTAACGGTCCATATTAACATCTTTGTTGGTTTACACTTACAGTTAGAAAAGCCTCAAGTGAAGTGTACTTGCATCTTGTTCTTGGAAAATTTCAGTTGAATATGGGGACTCCAAGAGGAATAGCTCTTCTCAGTTTCACATCCTTCTTGTTTTGGAGCTCAGCTAATGCTTTGCTTTCTCCTAAGGGAGTGAACTTTGAAGGTAAGCTTGAAACTTTGTTCTTTCTTTCTACTAGTCCATAGCTTCATATCTTTTCAATATGCAAAGCTTTGAATTTGATCTCTCTCTCTTAATGCAGTGCAAGCTTTAATGGGCATAAAAGATTCTCTAGAGGATCCACATGGTGTTCTAGATAATTGGGATGGGGATGCAGTTGATCCATGTAGCTGGACTATGGTCACATGTTCTTCTGAAAACTTGGTCATTGGACTGTAAGTCTTTCTTCAATCTTCTAATTGAATTTGAGAAGAGATGTTTGAAGTTTGAACACTCAGCAGGTGTACCAGTTTGTGGTGCAAATTGCTTCAAGCTTTAGATGAAACTTGTGTTGGGTTGTGTTGTTTTGGTGCAGGGGCACTCCTAGTCAAAGTTTATCTGGTACTCTATCTCCAAGCATAGGCAACTTAACCAACCTCCAGATTGTGTAAGTAATTGGAAAGCTCTATTCAAATTAGTTTACCACTCTCAAGATGGATGCTTCTTGTTGACTAAGAGGGATGTGTTGGACTCCTTTTCAGGCTTCTACAGAATAACAACATAAGTGGACCAATCCCTTCAGAGCTAGGCAAACTTCCTAAGCTTCAAACACTTGATCTCTCTAACAACTTCTTCAAAGGGGAGATTCCTCCCTCTCTTGGTCACCTGAGAAGCCTCCAATACCTGTAAGCATATATGATCTAAGATTTGGAGTCTTGAGCTGAAGCAATTTTCATTATCAATATGTGCTGTCTGATGCTGAAATTGTTTCAGGAGGCTCAATAATAACAGTCTTGTTGGTGAATGCCCAGAGTCACTGGCTAACATGACCCAGCTTAATTTTCTGTAATACACATAAACTCTTCTTTTGCATAATTATATCTTATGCTTTATTTCAGTTTATATTTTTCCAGTTTTCTTATTCCTGAAGATATTTCTTGTTTTGTGATTATAATTCAGTGATTTGTCATACAACAATCTTGGCCCGGTGCCTAGAATTTTAGCGAAATCATTTAGGTAATTCTCTGTCTCTCTGAGATGTATGTGCATTTCTGCTTGGCTGGAAAACAGAAAATCGGGCACTAACTGATGGATTATTCTTATTCCCATTCCTTTTTATTGTTTCAGCATTGTTGGAAACCCCCTTGTTTGTGCCACGGGAAAAGAGCCAAACTGCCATGGGATGACATTGATGCCGATGTCCATGAACTTAAACAACAATGAAGGTAAATTGGTTTCTCATTCATGCCTTGTGTCATTTTCCCATGTACTAGTGTACTCTGATACATTCTGCATATTTTTTTGATGCTGACAGCACTGTCTTTGCTTCCCTAGATGCTTTACAGTCTGGAAGACCAAAAACTCATAAAATGGCAATTGCCTTTGGCTTGAGTTTGGGATGTCTCTGCCTCATAGTTCTTGGTTTTGGACTTGTTCTTTGGTGGAGGCACAAACACAATCAACAAGCATTCTTTGATGTTAAAGGTACTTTCCAACTGTCAAACCTTAAAATGGGGCTAATTTCAACTATTCAAGAATGTTCATGTGCATCAAAAGATAACAATTTCAATTCAAATATGGTATAGTACTATAGTTCCTCCTATTTATGACCTATTGTTAACTGTTTCAGACCGGCATCATGAAGAAGTCTACCTTGGAAACTTGAAGAGGTTCCAATTCAGAGAACTCCAGATTGCTACTAACAACTTCAGCAGCAAAAACATACTGGGAAAAGGTGGTTTTGGAAATGTCTACAAAGGAATTCTCCCTGATGGCACTCTTGTAGCCGTCAAGAGGCTTAAAGATGGCAATGCCATTGGAGGAGAGATTCAATTTCAGACCGAAGTTGAAATGATCAGCCTGGCAGTGCACCGAAACCTCCTCAGACTGTATGGATTTTGCATGACACCAACGGAAAGGCTTTTGGTTTATCCATACATGTCCAATGGCAGTGTCGCTTCCCGTCTCAAGGGTAAGATCAGTTTTGAAGTTTCAAACTCAAATTTAGACTACCTGATTTAGTGTTATTTTGGAAAACATATTCTGTTTTTACTTTTCATTTTATCCTACTACATGAGATCAGCTACATGGATCACGCAACAAAATTCAACTCAGTTAAAGATCAAAGTTTCAAAGATATATTTTCACTTTTCATAAAGAATATCGAAAATGTGACATTTTTTAATACTATTTGTGAAAACGAGAAATTAAAAATGGAATACATTTTCTGAAGCCAAATTGCACCTAAGGTGATTTGACTCTAATACCAATTTGGTGATTGTCAGGTAAGCCAGTGCTGGACTGGGGCACAAGGAAGCACATTGCTTTAGGAGCAGGAAGAGGACTACTTTACCTTCATGAGCAGTGTGATCCAAAGATAATCCATAGGGATGTGAAAGCTGCCAACATATTGCTTGATGACTATTATGAAGCTGTAGTTGGAGATTTTGGGTTGGCAAAGCTTTTGGATCACCAAGATTCACATGTCACTACTGCTGTGAGGGGCACTGTGGGCCATATTGCACCAGAGTACCTATCTACAGGACAATCCTCCGAGAAGACTGATGTCTTTGGATTTGGCATTCTCCTCCTTGAATTGATCACAGGCCAAAGGGCTCTAGAGTTTGGAAAATCAGCTAACAACAAAGGAGCCATGCTTGATTGGGTGAGTTTCTTTCCCTTTATTATGGGGATCAAAACAATAAAATGGATATATTTCGGGGACCAAAAATATATTTAAGCCATTTTTGTAATGGAGTCATTGGAGTTACTATATGGCGACTTGAAATACACTCACTCTGCATCTTTAATTCCCCCTTCTCTCAAACCAAATGGTAAGTCACTAAGTCCTCATATTGTTGACATTATTCAGGTAAAGAAAATTCATCAGGAGAAAAAGCTAGAAATGCTAGTAGACAAAGATCTCAAGAGCAACTATGACAGGATTGAGCTTGAGGAAATGGTTCAAGTGGCTCTATTGTGTACTCAATATCTTCCCGGCCATAGGCCTAAAATGTCGGAAGTGGTACGCATGCTTGAAGGTGATGGACTAGCAGAAAGATGGGAAGCTTCTCAAAGAGTTGACACAACAAAGTGCAAACCACAAGAGTCCTCTTCATCAGATAGGTATTCTGATCTCACTGATGACTCTTTGTTGTTAGTCCAAGCCATGGAGCTCTCAGGACCCAGGTGAATTAATTGTCTAGTGGTACATTTTTATATTTTTGTTTTAAAGGTTTTTAAAAGAAAGCATATGAAATTCAACAGCATATGCATGATAGTTGAATCTTTGTTACAAATCCCTTGAAGATGATTATAATGTTGTATGATAGAGATCTACCAAAGCTGAAAAAAACGGTTTGGGTAATGTTTACTTTCAAATGTACAGAATCTGATTCGTTGAATGTTAATTTTGTAATGCAAATTTTGTAATATTATTAAAAAGGAATGAAACCTGTATTGGTTTTGCAGTAAAACATCCTGTGATTGTGTGAACATTGATCTCAACTTGCCTTATTTTATTTTCTCTCTCCTTCTTACATCTATAAGCACTACAAAAATTTGTTACTGTTATTTGTCTTTTTTTCCATTTCCCCCCTTACTTCAATTTGTAACTTTAATTGATTGGTTATTTTAAATGTAAATAGTAATAGAGCAAGCATACAATTGTCCAGACACGCTAGGCTGACTGTTAGAATTGAATTAAATATATATACCGCGTAAAAATAGAGCAATCATGACTAAAATGTTCATTATTACTTCCTTGGATTATGTTTTGGATACATATTTACTTATTACCTTGGACTTGAATTACAATAAGGTCAAAGTTTCTTATAATTTTGGAAGACATGGTCAAAGCATCAATGAGTTAAAAGAGTTTCTTTTTTTTATACAAAACTAGCATATAAATTAGTTAAAAGTTAGAAGTTGAGAACTAGTTCATAAATTCATTCATTAATTGAATTAAAAGTATTTGATAAAATAACTATTAAATTAGTTGGTACCAAATGACATAAAAATAATAATGAAATATTGAGAATAAAAAAGGGACAAATAATTAGGGGTTTGTAAGCTCAAATGAAGTTACATTTTAAAGAATGCTACCTAAATATTACAAGCTAATAAAATAAGTTGTTTTTACCAAATAGGCCTAATTTGATCAAATACCCGTGAAGTTACATTTTAAAGAATGCTACCTAAATATTACAAGCTTATAAAATAAGTTGTTTTACCAAATAGGACTAATTTGATCAAACAAGTTTTAAGTTAGACAAATAAGCTAAAAATAGTGGCTTTAAAATCTTACCAAACACACTAAAAAAACCACTTATTTTCATTAGGAACATGATAATTTGATGTCCATAGGAACTACTCCATTCCAATTTGTGAACCCTTCAACAAATTAGAATGTCCCTGTACAAAGCAAAATAGCTT
This sequence comes from Glycine latifolia, assembly GCA_013407115.1. Lineage (NCBI taxonomy): Eukaryota > Viridiplantae > Streptophyta > Magnoliopsida > Fabales > Fabaceae > Glycine > Glycine latifolia. The sequence goes on along the minus strand of CM023948.1, from coordinate 12,582,159 downwards.
TCTCTATTCGTTTTTTTTTTAACACTTTCTCTATTATTAGTTAGAACATATTGGCATTGTTATAATATCCGAGATATACGTCTAAGCAATTATTATTCCATTTAATTCATTCCCACCATAGTCGATCAATTTTGGCTAACAAGATGCTAATTAAATGCCCCACATGGAAATGATACAAAGGTTGAGTAAAGTGAACAAACCGAGTCTTGCCACAAAATTTACAATGTTACTTATGATGTTGAATTCAAACGACATTAACAATAATTACACACGATCATAAATTCATAATCCATGTTTACGAAGGTGTATGTGATCCACTTAAGTGGTCCCATTGCAAGGTGCAACAGTCCTTGTCTGTTTGGTAGCTTATCTATTTAGGTTTGTCCCATGGGAAGGTGCAACGGTCCTTCTATTAATGACCAAACATCTTTTCTTAAGTGGTCATTTTTTCCATATAAAGCCTGGGATAAGTAGTATACCACGTTACATAACATGAATACAAGAATAGGTAGGAGGTAAGTTCGATTTCTCATAGTTAACCCCACACCTCTTTTCTCATTTCCCTAACCAACACCACCCATAAAATGTTTGTTCTTTTATCCTAGCTCAAGCTATTCTATGTTTAAGAAGAGAATGGGAAACAATATTAAACATTGTCACGAGGTATTTAACCTAGCTGAACAGGTCTTATTAAGTTTTATCTATATTTTGAATATAACACTACGGTTTAGCCTATTTATTTGGAATAGCTTTTTTTCTACTCGATCTAAAAGTTTATATAAAGGTTTACTATACAATAGTATTTAAATAAATATATAAACGTATATTTAATGATCGCTTAATTCTTTATATAAGTTGATAGGTTAACAAGTATATAATTTTAAGATATTAACTAAAAATTCAATAATAGCAATGATAATTAGTATATTTTCTGAAGCAGGCAAACCCATTAAATTTTGAAGGACTTTAAATGGCATAAAATCAAGTAATTTTTAGTTAAATAACCTTTATCTGTCTCCTTTAATAAGTGAAATTAAATAGATTAAGCACATGTTTGTATTGTTGTTGGAATTGCGTCAACACAATATCCGATGCTTCTTCACTATAGAAGTATCAAATGCAATATTTTTGGAAATGTAGGTTGAAATGGCCTAAACAACAATCCAAACATGCGTTAAATCAAGCATAATTAGATTTGGACTACGTGTTTCAATTGGCTGTCAAACTTATTTGTGCATACCCTTTTACTTTACTTTCCAGGAATAATTGGTTATTTGTCAATCCTCCAATGTAGGTTGTGATGGATACATGTTAGTACTAGAGTAATACCTTTAGCCTAGTGCATAACTGCGCTGCATATTTAGATTTAATTTTTTTTTTTCTTCAAAAGCTCTATTAATATGATATTGATTATAGTTAATTTAAATATAAAATAAATCAATCCCCACGCACGCATTTATGACTTAGGTAATTAATAGCTCTTCTTTACCGATGGGAACAACCATAAGAACAGTAGAACACCAAGAGGCAACCATCATCGATCTTTTATTGTGATAAGGTGATTAGCGTAGAAAAAAAGAAGGCTTTGACTTCCAACATGGCTTGAGTTCTACATCAAAGCAGACAATAGTGAAGAAACGGAACATCAAAGAAAAACCAAGATATACATATAGAGGGTGTAATGACCCAGATTATAAGTTGCTAATCTGAATTCTTGATGTGTGTATTATATTAATTAAATTACATGTGTTATGTTAATTGATTTATTGTTTTATTTATAACTTGTTGTTTGAGTGCTTTTGTCTTGATATGCGTGTTTGATAGGTATTGGATATAAGTCAAGTCTGTTGTGCTGTGATTACTGGCTATGCACGTTAAGTGGACGTACTGTGTCAGCCGTGTTTATAAGTAGCAAACTGGCACAACAACAAGTTACTCTTCATTCTTCTACCTTTGCGTTTCATCTGTTTTCTCTCTAAAACTCACCAGAAACCTCTCGTTCCCAACCCCTTCTTTGTTACCTTCAACTTGCGAGAACCAAAGTAGCTGCTGCAGAGTCCCGACGCCAAGGAGAACCTCGTGGTCAGGACAGAAGTTAAGAACGAACCATCGTGAAGCTCGTGGACGAACTCCTGGTTAGGTAATGGGAGTTTATCGTGTTTCTTAACAGCTTTAGGTACCACGGTTTGGGGGTCAGGGGGTCCAACCGTGATGATAATTGCATGTCCCTGGTGTGTGTGTGTGTGTGTGTGTGATGTTTTCCAGAAAAGTTGTGCCTTTTATGAAGGAGATGTGTTATGCCTTAATCCGTTAAATGTCATTTTGTGTTGATGTTTGATGTTCTGGGATGAAAAGTCGATGGTGTTTTGGTGGGGAGTAGAGGTTAAAAGAACTCCCCGTGCATGTGTGTGAAGATGGTATGTTTGATGCTGAAAAGTTTTTAAGACTCATGCGGAAGTGTTCGTGAAGGTGATGAGTGTCGGGATGGGTTGGTCGTGTTACACATAGACATCAACTCCTTGTGTTTTGGACCTCGGCTACCAGGATGGGTAGGCCGAGTTAAGCGGGTTACGTAGCATGCATGCATGCAGGACGTAACTTAGTCTTTATTGGCGGACGTTTGTATACCGGGTTACCTACTCGGGGTTGTCTCCTTAAGAGTTGTTAGGACTCGCTTCCTTTTCTTTAGAAGTACCGGGTTCCTTACCTGGAGTAATATAATAAAGCTGTTAAGCTCAAGTTACTTCACAAGAGGGAGAGTGAGAGCCATCGGGTTCTCTAACGCGGATGAGCTCGGACACTCTCGGGAGAAGAGCCATTGGGCTCTCTAACTCGGATGAACTCGTGTCTTCTCGGGAAGAGAGCTACTGGGGCTTCTACTCGGTTGAGTTGTGGTCCTTCTTCTTGAACTACCGGGTTCCCTTATGACTTTGTAAATTGGTAACCCGGGATCTTACAAGCACTACCGGTTATAATCGACTACAGCGCTTAGGCAATCGATTTCATAGTGCAGAACCTGTCCTTTGAACTTTATGAAAAACCTAAGAACCCCTTTGACCGCCTTTGGCGAATCCTTACCAAGTCCAACCGACCTCGACTGACCTCCCCCGACCTCATCCGTTCTCGCTACTTTTGCCTCCCCTTGTCCAAACTATACCGTTTATGACTGACCCTTACTGACCTTGTCCGAGTTCTACTGGCCTTGACCGACCTGGTCCGCCTTGGTTCGACCTTGTTCGGATTCTTACCTCGAGATAGTATGTTTAAGTGCCAACTCAGACACCTCGTACTTCACACCGGTTCACTTGTTTGTATGTGTTTGTAAGTGATGCATATGATTACGTTGGTGGCATTTGAACTCGGCCTATGTGATGGCTTGAGATGAGGAATGTGTTTGGATATACATAAATACCCATGGGGGTGTATGGCATTATCCTAGCCAGGTCGAGTTGAGCCTGTTTCTGGGTCATACATTGATGGTGCCATTGTGATATTCTATGTATAGACGTGAAATGTCGGGACCGAGTGATGAACCTTGTGAGGATCACGGTTAGTGCATCGTTGGGCCCTTGTGTGAACGGTGTGTTACATAGGGGTGTATGACGGGTTACCCTTGCGAAGAAGGATTGTGTTCCTAGCTGAGTCATACATTGATGGTGCCTATGTAACATACGACATTTGCATGACGAAAATAGGATGGTTGACTGCATAGTATGAGAAGTACTGGGGGGCCACGTCTATAGGGAGATCCTTATGACACCCATTTTGGTTGATCACCATGGAGGGATGAATCCTGTGCACAACAGAGTGACCCTGACATATTGCAGTAATCATTCGTACCATGGATTTTGGCCTATTTTCGGGATGGTACCACATTGCATGATGAGAATTGATTCAGGAGCATGCATCATGCTAGATATTATAAGTTGATTTATGAGATGCTTGTAGATGTCTGTGTATGTTAGTGTCTGAAGGATGCTCGGAATGTTGGTATTGATATGTTGATAATCGTGATGCTTATTGACCGGATTGTGTCCCTTTCCTGTTGTATTTATTGTTGTTAATTAATATGATGAACTCACATTTGCTTTATTGTACCTTATGGTTTGGTACTGTGATGATCGCGAAACGGGTTCGTGTGAGTAGATGGGCAGCAGTAGGTGCTTTTGGGAGAGGACCAGGTTGTTTGGAGCCACCGTGTTTTGTCGGGATGTCAATGGACATGATCCCGGTAGGAGTTACACTTTGCTAGATGCACCCCTTGTTTTAATGGATGCACTCTTTGTTTTGCTAATTACACTCATGACTTCTATTTCTCTTCTATTTGTAAAACACTTAATGTATATTTTGAGACATAATCTTTTGTACTTGTAACTAAATTATGTTTGATATGTGCATACATATATTCGAAATGTCTTATGAGTACCTTTAATTACGTTTATTTTTCTATGAGGATGGTCGTTATATGCTAGCGAAAAATTTATCATCGTTTTCACAAGTAACAAAAGGGGTGTTCTCTTTATTAAAATGAATTTATATCATGGTTATGAGTTAGTAATACAGTAGCGACGTGGCGGGTCATTACAGAGGGAAGCAACAAGATAAAAGTAAAAGGAAGAATAGGTTGTTAGCAATTAATCCTTGTCATAAATTGGATATGCTATTACATGATGCGAAGACAAAGTGTTGGCCAATGGAAAGGAAAACAAGTAGGTTAAGAGAAAAGATGGAAAACACCAACAACAACCAAGATACTGATGCAGGGAAATTTGTAAATGAATGTGAAGGGAAGATAGATACATACATAATCAAGGCTATTTAAAAAAAAAAAGGAAAGCAACTAAGAAGGGCAAGACACATTTTGAGAGTGGGCACAAAAAAAAGATGAAGCAAAACTTGAGATTTCTTGGCTAAAAAAAATGATATGGTGGAGGCGAACAAAATTAAACAGAAGAGCACTCAGCTTGGGGAAAATTTTGAAAAGGGACACCAAGACGTGATATAGAGATTGTTGAGCTAGATGTAAGGGATAATTTGGAGAAAATGCCTAAAAGTGAAGGGAGAAAGTGTGGGGCTAGAAATAGTTGTCCATGAAGATTGTATCTTATAATGTGAGAGGACTTGGCAGTAGGGTGAAATGGAAGGAGATAAAGAGACTCATTTGGTAAAGAGGAGCCAAACATAGTTGTCTACATACAAGGAAAAAAAATAGAGGTGGTTAGTGAAAAGGCGTGTTGGGTGTTATGGGGAGATACTAATTGTAAAATGGAAGCAAGTTTTGATTGTCCATTCAGCCAGTGGTATCATCTGTGTTTGGGAGGAAGCAAAATTTCAAATACTTGATTTTGTGGTGGGCAATGGATTTCTTTACATTCAAGGTGATGTATGGCTAAACCATTAGCCATTAGTTTTTCCAAATCTACCTTGCAAAGAAACTCAATATTCAAGCAAACTTCAAGAACATACAAGCTGTCCAGCATTTCACATGAAACATGTGGCTGTTTGGAAGCTTTAATGGCAGCAATGGAAGATGGAAAAAAGGTTAGAGATGAAGATGGAAGACACCATGGAGAAGCTCTCCAATAAATCTAGGAAGAATCATCACAATAGCATTGAGAAGTCATTGGTAAGACTCAAGAAGATCTTGCACAAGAATAAGAGAGAAAATCTCACTCAAATTTCAGATTTGTATTAATGAATAAAAGTTTTCTTACAATCGATTTTGGGCAGCCATATATAGCCCACAAAATTACAAGGTAAATGCAAGGGAAATGCAAATTGAAATGAAGCTTGTAGTGCACACTAAAGGAACCTAAGGCAAGCTTAATGAAGCTTGTGGTACAAGCTTCCCTAAGTGACCCTTGGCTGTCCCAAATTTGTGGAATGATGCAGTATTTTAGCTTCTACATGCAGCCAACTAATTTACTAAGTTGTTACACAAATTACACACAAGTGCACCTATACTTCTTTACACAATTGCACTAAAAAGCCTTTTTTTATTTTTTCTACTTTTGCTTCTAACAAGTGCTGAATTTAATTGGAATTGAATTGAACTTGAGACATTAAAATCCAGCCTTGTTATCCTTAAATTAGTGTGCTTCCTCTTGCTTGTCCAAGTTAGCCTTGATGTGATCTTGAAGTGCTTGGGTTCTAGCTCTTGTCATGGGTCTTTTAAAGCTCATCAAAGGAAGTGCTTTAAGCTCCCCTTCTAGACCTTTAGCTTGCAATGGACCTCCATCACAAGGGAAATGGAATGAAGGTAATGAAATAATCAATCCTGTAAATGTTTACTCACCATGCAATTTGCATAACAATAAAGTTTTGCGTGAAGAACTTCTACAATTAAAAAGGAGGGTGGGTGATGGGGTGTGGTGTGTCATCAGAGATTTTAATGTCATTAGAAGGAGTGAGGAGAGGGTGGGGAGAAGTGAAGGAAGTCAACAAAGAGGTAGAGAGATCATGGAATTCAACACTTTTATTGATTTCATGGAGTTGGTAGAGCTACCTTTGGTGGGGACAAAATTATATGGATAAGGGCGGGAGTGGGTGCTATGAGTAGATTGGGTAATTCTAAGCATTCCCCTGGGAAAAATAGATATGCCTCCTATATTACTCGTACCATGTGGAAGTAGCGACGTAATTTCATAGAGTCATTCAGTATGAATGCTATTGGGGGCCAAAACCTTTCAAGGTTTTCAATTATTGGATTGAGGAACCTGGATTTATACATTATGTGAAGAAGGTGTACTCATCATAATACGTTCAAGGATAGGGTGTATATGTGGTAAAAGAAAAGATCAAGCTTCTAAAGAAAGACATCAACAAATGGAGTGCATAAAAGTTTGGAGGGCAACAATTTGATTTGAATAATGTAGTGAACAATATTAATCTCTTGGATGAAAAGGAGGAGCAAGGAGTGATATCATTGGTGGAGGTGGGGGAAAAGGAGGATCTGATAAAGTTGTTTTGGAAGAATTCAAGAATCAAGGAGTTTATTCTTTGTCAAAAGTCAAGAATAAGATGGCTCAAAGAAGGGGGTGAAAATTCAAATTTTTTTCATGACATGGAGAATTGGAAAATGAGAAGGAATTGCATTATAGGAGTGAAGATAGAAGGTATATGGTGTGAAGAACCTTTGAGTGTTAAAAAGAAAATTAAAGCTTTCTTTCAACCAATATTTATTCGATGATGGAGCAATGGAAGTGGAGTTCGAGGGGGTTAGATTTAAATCTATCTCGGAGGAGGACAACATATTTCTTGTTGAATCTTTTTCAGAGTTGGAAATCAAAGATGCGGTGTGGGAGTCTGAGGGCAACAAGAGTCTTGGACTGGACGGTCTAAATTTTAACTTCATGAAATCCTGTTGGGAGGCTTTAAAAAATTATCTCATCTGGGCGGTGCAAGAATTTAGTTGTCATGGACGACTACCTAATGCCTCTTTTTTTACTCTTATTTCAAAGAAGCATGAGCCTCAAGGTTTGGGAGATTATAAACCCGTATCTCTCATTGGTTGCTTATATAAAATCATTGCAAAAATTTTAGCTAAGCGACTAAGCAAGGTGTTGAGTAAGATGGTGGATACTAGGCAATCGACTTTCATTGGAGGGAGGAATATTTTTGGATGGGGTGATGATAGCCAATGATATTTTTCTTGAGGCGAAAGCTAAGAAGAAAGAATGTTTTGTCTTTAAAGCCGATTTCAAGAAGGCTTATGATTCAGTGAGATGGGACTTCCTTGCTTACATGCTATTTAGGTTGAAATTTTGCACTAAATGGATCTAGTGGATTTGGGGTTGTTTACAATCATCATTTTTTTTCATTCTTGTAAACAAAAGCTCAATGGAAGAATTTGTGGCAAAGAAAGGGCTTAGACAAGAAGATCACTTGATACTGTTTCTCTTCTTGTTGGTGGTGGAGGGTTTAAGTGATTTGGTTAGAGAAACGGAAGACAAAAAGTTGCTTAAGGGGGTCCAAGTGGGAAATAGGAATATGTGGGTTACATTGCTTCAATATGCGGATGATATTATTTTCTATTTTAGAAAGAATGTTAGTGACTCTCTCATGGTGAAGACAATACTAAGATGCTTTGAGTTGACATTCGGCCTTAAAGTCAATTTCCACAAAAGTAGCTTGGTGGGTATTCATGTGGAGCAAAAGGAACTAAATACTTGTGTGAGTTTACTCAATTGTGCTATGGTGGGAATTCCTTTTGTTTACTTGGGCCTACCGTGGGAAAGGATGCAAGGAAGATGTCAACATGGCAACCTATTATTGATAAGATGCACAAGAAGTTGACACCATGGCGTAAAAGACACCTATCTTTTGGAGGGGGAATTTGTCTTGTCAAATCGGTTTTGTCCTCTATACCCTTGTATTATTTATCTTTTTTTAAGAATCCAAAGTAAGTGCTTACTTTGCTTAATGCAATCCAAAGAAAATTTTCATGGGGAGCTAGAGCGGAGGAAAAAAAGGTGTCTTGGGTCAAATGGGAAGTGGTATGTTTAACAAAGGAGAAAGGAGGATTCGGTATAAAAAATTTTAATATTTTTAATAGGGCTTTGGTAGAGAAGTAAATGTGGAGGCTTGTGAGTGAGAAGGAAGGCTTATGGAGGGAGGTGTTGAAGGAGAAATCTAATATCATAGATGTTAATAAGCTTGTCTTTGGGGGGGGGGGGGGGGGGGGGAAGGTAGTCAAAGGATCATAATGGTGGGAGATCTAGTGAGAATTTGTGAGATAGAGGAGGGTGGTGTGGGGTGGTTTCAACGAGAGGTTGAGAGAGAGTTAGGTGAGGGTTTGATGTGAGTTTTTGGTTCTCCAAATGAGGGGGGCGTGACTGTTTTGTAACAAAATATAATAGGTTGTTTTTAAATTCCAAACAAAAACTTGGTAAGGTTTCGGAGGTGGGGAGTGGATAGGGGATGTTTGGAGGTGGGATCTACGGTGGAGGAGATGTTGATTCCAATGGGAATTACCATTGGTACAAGAGTTAATGGAGGAAATACAACATATTAATCCTAAATCTAACTCACAAAATGGATGGTCTTGGAGGAGGGGCACATAAAAAATATTTGTGATGAAGGAGATATATGATCATTTACACAATGCAGCTAATGTGGAGGATGAAAGCTTTTATGCAAAATTATGAAACCTAAAGGTACCATCCAAGGTCAAGGGCTTTGTATGGAAACTAAGCCACAATAGAATCCAGACCATAGACAATTTACCTAAGAGACACATTCTTCAATTCGATAGTGATACCAATTGTGTGTTTTTATAATTTTGAATTGGAAACAGTAGAGCATATATTCTTCAATTGCAGGTTCACTCATGATATTTGGATATTGATTGTTTTGTACTAATAGAAAACTTTTTGGTAAAATAGTCACATTATATATAATATCACCACTTAGACATGAAGGAAGTTTGAGGGGTTCATATGCAAAGATGGGATGGAGGGGAGTTTAGATGGTTGTGGTGTGAGCACTGTGGAAGCATAGGAATGATATTATGTTCAATGGTGCGGGATGCAATTCAAATGTGGTTGTGGAGTATTTTATATATAACTTGTGGAGTTGGTGCAGGGCCAATTAACGTGTTTTGATTTTTTTCACTTTACGTATGAAAAATATATCAAATGCCCTGATTGATACAAAATTAATGGATTAAGGCTAGTCTTGGGAAGCCTTACACCAGAACACCTGAACTGCAACAAATGAGCATGGAAGGGAGGATATTTTTGGTTTAATCTTGTTATGGATCAACAAATAGTGGTCAAATTTGTTATTTTATAATTTAATGCATAAAGCATCTAGATAGGCCTTTTTTATTTAATGCTCTATGAAACCTTATTTATGTCGGGTGACACAACTTGTGGTATCTCACGATTTTAATAAATATTTTGTTGTTTAAAAAAATATTGTACGAGGTCTATCAGAGTTCAAATAAAACATGAACAAAACTTAAGTGTGATATTATGAATGTTTTCAATATTAAATGTTTTCAATATTATTCTTCAATTAAAATTAATGTTTCATCTTAATAATGTATACAATAAAGGATAATTAGAGTATATTTTCAACGTAAAACTTCAATTTCAATTAAGAAAAACAATATTAGAGATGGGTATAACATTTCACCCAAATTTTGTTTAATATAACGTGTTGTAATGCTATTATGCCATTGCTTGCTATGGCTCCTATTAAGAACAGATTAGATACTTCAAATCTTATAGCTTAAGTGAACATCTTATAGTGTATGTATGAGAGTTGGGTTTTAGAAAGAAAGGGAAGAGAGAACAAAATGTATATTTCTAATTAATATTATTTAATTTGATAATTATTTAAAATAAAATAATATGAGAAATCCCAGTGAGTAGTAACACTTTCTTTGTCACTAAATTTTAGTTAAATTTTTATTTTTAATAAATTTTAGTCAATAATAAAAAAGTATTAAAATAGAATATCAGAAAAAGTGTCACTAACATTTTAATATATTGCTTATTTTATAAACATTATTTAATTTTTTTAATTTAAAAAATTATCTTATATTAAGACTATTTAGAAAAGAAAGTACTACTTTAAGTATTTAATCGATGATTTAATCTTTACTTTATGAAAGAAAAGATCATTGAATCAGTGAAGCCTCATGGTCCATGGGCTTTTTCTGCCATCTAGAATTGGGGTTGTTCTTCATACATCATTACTTTTTCTTCTACACCATTTGAATTTTTCGAAGTTTCGTAAATACCCTTGGAGAAAAGCACAAAAGTTGTTTTGAAGTCTATAAGTTGTGCTGGTTTGAAAGCTGGTTCACATAAAGCGTACACTCATTTTAGCTTTTTGGTTTTGCATTTTGGGTTGTCTAAGCTGTGCATTGCTGGTTTTCTTTTTGGAGGTGGTTTTTTGTTGGTGATTTTAGTCGTTGCTTCGTCGGAGTGGAGTGGTTGGTGGCGTGCTCGTTGTTGATGGAGAGGTTTGTTTTTTCTCCACCTTACGGATTTGGTAATCCGTAAGGATTGCACGAATTACCGAACCCGTAAAGAAAATGGTGCATGCATGAGCGTTATGGATTAAGTAATCTGTATGTGTCATATGGATTACACAATCCGTAAGAATCATACGAATTGTGTAATTCGTATGCTTCTTATGGATTGTGTAATTCATATGACACATACGGATTACCTAATCCGTAAGAGTCATACAGATTACACAATTCATATAGTTGTTACGGATTGCCTAATCCGTAATAACCATACGGATTCGTCAATCCGTATAGTTCTTAAGGATTGTGTAATCCGTAAAGGTTGAAAATCAAAAATTAAAAAAAAAATTTGCTAAAAATATGTGTTTAATTAGTTGAGTATAAATTTTTAAGTTATTTGATTGAGTAAATATAAAAAGTTAACTTTTGTTTAAAGATAATAATAAATAAATAAAGAATTTAATTTGAAAATAATAAAATTAAAGAATATAAATAAGAACAAATTAATTATAAGTAGTATTTAAACACATGTACTTGCACATAATAATAATTAAAAACATCATAAATAACGGTAATTAATATGAGAGACAGAGAGACAAACATGAAAAAACACTACTTAATAAAATGAAAATAACGGATGCTCTATGAGTAAATGTTATTATTTAGCTTGTGTGTGTTTACAGAAAGTGTTAAATGAATATAATTTTTTTATGTTATAAATTTAATGTTAGTAAATGTTATTATTGTGTGTGTGTGTGTGTGTTTATAGCCTTCCACATGGTTCTGTCTATGTTAAATTAATTTTTTTTATTTGTTAGGATGGACAACGATGAGTGGATGTATGACAATATAATGTCTGAAGAAATTAATATGAATGAAGACATTGGAGCAGACCCTGATGCGTTTGAAAACAATGATTTTTTAATTGATTGTTCTGCAGCATTCAAAACGAATGAGGTAATTATGTGAATCTGAATGTAGTTAAAGAATTTGAATGTAGTTAAAGTTGTTAAATGATTGAATTTAGAAAATCATAATCATGAATTATCCATTTGTGTAGGTGTTTGAATCCCGTGATGCGGTATTGAAATGGGCTCGTACGGTTGCATTTGAGAATTGGTTTGTAGCGGTTATAATGAGGAGTGACATAGCAACTGGAAAAATAGGAAGGACGTCTTTTGTGTTAATTGGATGTGAAAGGAGTGGAAAGTATAGACGATGGAAAAAAGGTTTAACAGCTTCAACCACTAGCACTAGAAAATGCGAGTGACCTTTTAAGTTGCGGGGCAAACCAATCCCGGGAGGTCAAGGGTGGATGGTGAAGCTAATATGTGGCAATCATAATCATATTTTAGCTAAGTCATTATGTGGACACCTATATGTTGGTCGAATACCTGAGGAGGAGAAGACTATTGTTGTTGATATGACAAGGTCGATGGTGAAACCCAAAAAAATACTTCTAACTTTGAAGGAGCACAATGCCAATAATGTCACAAGTTTGAAGCAAATATACAATGCAAGATATGCATACCGGACGCGTACAAGAGGCGATAATACTGAAATGCAACAGCTAATGAAACTTCTTGAACGCGACATGTATATTCATTGGCATCGATTGAAGGAGGAAAATGTTGTACGTGACCTTTTTTAGGCACATCCAGATGCAGTACAATTGAGCAATGCATATCATATGGTGTTCTTGATAGACAATACCTATAAAACAAACAGGTACAGACTTCCTTTACTAGACATTGTTGGTACCACACCTACTGGGATGACATTTTCAGCTGCATTTGCCTATTTAGAGGCTGAACGCATAAACAATGTTGTTTGGGCCCTTGAACAGTTTAGAGGCATATTTTATAAAAGTGAATTTTCCCAAAGGTGATTGTTACGGATAGAGATTCAGCATTGATGAGTGCTGTGAAAACTGTTTTTCCAAAGTCAAGCAATTTATTGTGTGAGTTTCACATTGACAAGAATGTGAAGGCAAAATGTAAAACTTATGTGAGGCAAAAGAATGTATGGGATTATGTGATGGAAGCATGGGAAGTCTTGTTGACTGTGCTACTGAGAAGCAATATGATGATTGTCTTATGAAGTTTGATGTTGCATGTGCACCGTGGCCTACGTTTGTTGATTACGTGAAGGACACTTGGTTGAATCCCCACAAAGAAAAATTTGTCATAGCATGGACAAACAAGGTGATGCATTTTGGAAATACAACATCAAACAGGTAAGTTTGTTATTTGACATTGGTTAATTTGACATTTCCATAAGTTTATTGTCTTTCAAATTAATTGATTTTATTATACACTACAGGGTAAGTCTGCCCATTGGACCTTAAAGCGGCTACTGCAGAATAATATTAGAGACTTATGTACTATTTGGGATGCCATGAACAATATGATCACCTTGCAACATACTGACATCAAGACATCTTTGGAGAGAAGCACACATGTGGTAGGGCATGTTTTTAAAGTAACTTTATATAAGAGACTTGTTGGCATAGTGTCCAGGTACGTCTTAAACCAAATTGCTGCTGAGTATGAGCGAGTCCATTATGCAGGAAAAAACTCTTCTCGTTGTGGATGTATTATGAGAACAACACATGGCTTGCCTTGTGCGTGTGAGCTAGCTAATTATGCAGTTGGGGGCATTCCAATTAACACCGTTCATTTTTTTTGGCAGAGATTAAACTTTTCAGATGAAGGTATGCATGAATCCGAAGTCACCATAAGTAAAGAGATGGAAGCCATATCCATGCATTTTGAAAAGCTTGATTTGTGTGGAAAAATGACACTAAAGAGTAAGCTTAAAGAAATTGCATTCTTTGATTTAAATTCCATGTGCACTCCCCCTGATAAGGTAAAAACTAAAGGTGCTCAAAAGAAGAAGATGACAAGTCATACACTAAACAAATCATTTATCACCGGGATTACCTGTAACAGAGTAATGTATCCAGTCAGATGCTTCCCATGGTGCTTACATGCATAATTCAAGTTATCATACATGTGCACCAGAGTAGCTGCTGCCCAACAATATCCGGCAGCCTGATCCATGTCATGAAAAGCTTCCAAGAAGACCACACCTATATGTGTGGCACTCTTGTTAGCAAATAGAGTGCATCCCACTAGATGAAGCAAATAAGCCATCGCAGCTAATGTCCATTGCCTAGCTTGACACTTCACATAATACAACTCTCATAGCCACGAAAGCCGAACATATGCCCCATGGCATTGGGTGGTCTCAGCTTCGGCTTCTCCAATGGTTATGTCCAACAAATCAACCAACAACGTAATGGCCTCTCCTACGTCAATTGCATCATAGGACTGCAACGCTCCCATAACAAGGATATGCAATAACGAGGCCACATCATCCAATGTCACCGTCACTTCCCCCACAGGCAGATAGAAGCTACTGGTTTCAGGGTGCCATCTCTCCACAAAAGCAAATAGCAATTCCCTATCCCCCAGACTCCACACAGCATAAAATCAAAGGAGCTAGCCTCGTTGCAGCCATTAAGGCCTGAATCTCATCCGCTGGCTTCCCAAATTTAATGACTTTACGTCCGTGGGAAGCCAAATTTAACTCAGGTCGTTCCTGCAATAAATAGTATATTAGTTTACGTGTGTATTATCAATAATGATACTTTTTAAGGTATGAAATTGAACATAATCATACCTCTCCGGCCCACACTCTAAGGGCAACATGATCTTCATAAGAAGTTAAGACAGAACAGTCTTCTGACTCTCTTGGATATGATTCTGTCTCAGTACCAATATCATCCGTCTCAGGAATATCAGTGCCTATATGAGGTTCCTCAACAGCAGGATCCTCAGCAACAACATTATCTAACCTTTGTCTACACGCGGATGTCATAGGCCTACGCCTCTCAATTGGTTCATCTTCATTACCTCTACTACTACTTCCACCCAGTGCCCGACGCATTCCTCTAGTCTTAACCATTATCTGTGCGTATCACAAAGGAAAATCTTAATCAAATATGTCCAAAACCCAAGCAACAACAAGAATCAACCATTCCAAGTCAATCTAATTGGAAAATACCACATTCTCTTCAGCACATGCATACATAAATAGTAACTTGAACATAATCACAATTCACAACTCACAAAAAAATTACACACAATTTAACAATAAGCTTACATCCACGTATGAGAACTGCCAAATTTGCTATAGAACCCAATCCATCCTATACGCTTCTTTACAAATCAATCTCTCTTGCACTCTTTCTCATAAGTAACCACCCTTAAATAACATTCCTAGTTTTCTATTACAATCAAATCTCTGACATATCTTTTCAATCTTTCACACACATTCTAAACATCTTCCACATATCCACGAATACAATAAGAAACTATCAATAACAATATTTAATGAAATTTCCTGTAGACATGTGACTCATGACTTCAAACCAAACCCAAGCAACACTAATACTCAACCATTCCAAGTCATACACAACTATGATTGATTTCCATTACTTATTTATTTTTTATTCAGTTAATTGCACAAAAAAAATTTAAAAAATTACACATACGAATTGGGTAGTCCATAAGACCCATACAGATTGGATAATTCGTATGAGTCTTACGGATTACCTAATTTGTATGGGTCTTACAGATTACCCATCTGTATGGGTTTTACGGATTATCCAATCTGTATGGGTGTTACGGATTGGGTAATCCGTAAGACCCATACAGATTGGGTAATCCATAAGACCCATACGGATTAGGTAATCCGTATCACCCATGGCCCAACTGCGACAGCCACCACACCACCATGGACATCTCTTCAAAACGCAAACACTCACCAGGATAATGCCTTCGCAAAAAACGACCAACACCAAAGCCAATGTGGAACGAACAACCTTGACGTTGTGGTGCGGCGGAGCTGAACTAGAATAGGGGACGAGCGGAAGAAAGAAAGAAGCCAAAAGGTGCAGAGGGAGGAATAAAGAGGCACAAACGTTCAAATTAAAAATATTTCAAACTTATTATTATTTAAAAGGGCATTATGGGAATGCATTATTTGAAATATGATGTATGAGAAATATTAATGGTTCAAGAAGTTCAACCCCTGGAATTGGGGTCATTTTGCACAGGGATAACCCGTTTAGAAAATGGGCCACCTTTCTTGGATTTTTACCCATTAACGTTAGGCTTAGCAAATGAAACAACCCCTAAACAAAATCATTAAGCTTTATTGAGTATGAGTGAGTATTTGGAACTTGATTATAAAGGATATAAGTTAAAAATAATTTATTAATTAATTTATTATTTGTTAAAAATGTATTGAAAATTTTAATTCATTTATAACTCATTAATAAGAGTCATATCTAATTTATTGGCTACCCATTTTATAGATAGATATTCAAATTATCCATTTAAAGTACATGTATTCTACTTTTTGGAAAAAAAATATTTCATAAAATAAAGTTCAATACTTGTACGCAATCATTATAGAGTTCTAGATTTGTCTTTTAAAGACCTACACTCAGTTTTTTTTTATAAAAAAGATGACCTACACTCAGTTAATGAATGTTGAACCACTTGATGTAATGAATTACAAAAATATGTTGGACAATTCATTATTTATGAAATAAAAATAAGTCTTTTAGGCTATCATAATTAAATTTAAAATCATTCATTAACAAGTTATTATTGATATGAATGATATTAGACTCAGTTTTTTAAAAAATATTTTAGATTCAAATTTTATAAATAAAAAAATATGATTGGAAGAGAAAAATTCTTTAAAGGTGGTAAGTCAAATTTTTGACGAAAATTGATCTTCAAAGTCCATAAATACTTTATATCAATAATATAATTAAATAAAAATTAAAATCACCCAATCATCCATTGAAGTCGCTATTTGTTTTTCTGTTTTTTTCTCGAAAAGCGACTCACGTTGAATGTTGCGTTATGTTTCAAGACATATACTTATAGAAGAAGAAATATACCATAATCAGTAACAAAATTGGTGAATAATTCTTCTGTTTTTAGTATGTAATTTTGTTCCCCCCTCAATTTGTGGGGTTGGGGGCATTCATATTTATGCGATCCGGGAGGAGGTAGATAATGACCAGCCATAATCTCAATTACACAGCTACCAAATTTATTTATCATATTCAGGTAAAATTTGAGCCCCTCTATCCCTAACTAGTGGGAATGGTTTGCATGTTAGTATGTGTGGCTCTCATTTCATGTTGGATAACATAAAAAAGCAGTACGTTTAATTGATAACCAAGTTAGTCTAGCAAGCAAATCTAGCGGCAAACGATGTCCAATAGTGTGATCTCTACAATCTTTCCACGTTTCATAACATTTCCTCAGTTTTGAGCCACATGTTTTGTCCACACAGTCACAGCTATTCCTACCAAAAGGGTCATTGTAATTTCATGTCACGTCGATCTACACAATGACCATGCTGTACATATCTTTATTGTCGCCAACCCCAGACAAAATTTGTCAGTGCTTATCTTAATTAATTGCATACCTCTCAAAGTGCAGCGCAGGCCTTCTAAGATTTTGACTCATTTTCATCAAGAAGAAGGATGGACCCATCACATGCGTGTATTGGGTCACAATATTTTCACATTGCACTTCAGTGAAATGCTCTGATCAAGTTTATAATATTTTCTTTGTAGTAATGCATATGCATGATTATCACGTTGAAAATAAATTAAGTAACACAAATAATCCAAGGCTTTAATATTGTTCAAGTGCTAGTGCCAAAGAATGCGAACAGAACCTCATAATAAACACATAATTGGAATTTGGAAATAGTATATATATATATATATATATATATATATATATATATATATATATATCTGTGTGTGTGTATTTTTCAGATATAAAAGACATTTAGCCACATAGTGTGGACTTACAATATATCATTAGCCTCTAGATATTATCAAATATTAAATATTAAAATAATTATTTAGGCATCTTAATAAGAAGCCATTATAATAAAGGATTCCTTTAGTGTCAATATATAGCTAGGAACTGCGTACATGCTCTATCTAAAGTCCAAGATGCTAGACATGAGATGTTGATCCCAATAGTCATTCATATTAATTTGTTGTTTAGTTTTTTTTTTTTATCTAGAATAAAATATTTTTCTATGATTGCCGTTGTTTGTATTTTTTATATTATCAAAAATAGTAATAAAGATCTCGATCTAGTTTAAGTATTACTAGCAGTAGCCCGACATCGATTAAACCCTTAGAATCAGCAGTTCGCACTTCAAATTAACTGTTGTCTATAGAGCTACTGAATACTTTTAGATACTTTAAAGTAAAATATCAAAATATTATTAATATACGAATTTATACAGTATAAGCATTTTATTCTAATTTATGGTTTATTTTTCTGTATACACACATACATATGCACTCGGACAAACTTCGTTGTATATATTACAAAAACTGTCATATACTAATAATTTAGTATTAAACTACTCCCCATTAATATATCTTCATTTAAAAAAATATATTTGATAGTATAAGCATTGTAAGTATAATTAACAATATATAATTTTTAAAGTTTACAATATTCTTATATCAGCATCACATGATCATATCCATGTATTAGGTTTTTATCTTGCCTTTCTTTGTCAAAATTAAACGACGCGTGAGACTGACCTTCGAAAATCTTTTCCTTTAACAGGTTTAATTTGACAATTACAACATTAATAAAGTTCCCATGTAACTCTATCGATTTGGTGCCAATGTGGTCCTCAGAATCATGATGCTCTAGACTCTAATCTTAAACAAAATCCAAAGATTTACAGTTGATCTACTGGAGACAACATTTTTTGTGAGTAGGAAAGTAAGGGGAATTCCATCCTATCCCTTACATTTTAGGAGAACCTTCTCCTATATACTTTTAAATTTTTATATAATGAAATACTCCTTCATTCGAATTTTACTTATACATACATACGTGCTATATTTGAACTTACAAATGAAATTAATTAATCACATTTGTTCGTAATACTTATTATATATAAATACTTTGAATTTCCGATATTAGTTTAGATCGAATTTCTAGTCCAACTTACAAACATCGTTGCATACTTGCTTGCATGTGATCTTTGCAAACAAAATGAGTCTGTAGTCAACAACAAAAGAGAAAGGGAAGAAAAAAGGATACAAAGAAATTAAAAAAAAAAAAAAACATAGAAAATGAGGAGTATTACTTCTGCATATATACATGAATCTCTTTGGAGAGTCTATCATGACTGAACCTTGAAGGCAAAGCAAATTTGAATTAGCCCCCCTCTCTCCCACAAAGTAAATATTCTAGTGTTATTGGGATCAGTAGGGAAAGGCACGTCCATTTTTTTGTTGGACCAGCAATTGACGAAAAACAAAACCTCTTTAGTGATCCACAAGCCATGTGAGGAGAATAGATAAGGGGTCAGCGTCCTAGCCAGGACCATCAACCCTTTGTGGTGTACATGCATCCAATCTAATGGCTTCCTACGTGGCACCTTAATACTCGACATTATATATATATATATATATATATATATATTGGCTCCACGTCATCATAGATTCTGACATGTGACAACTACGGTAAATAAGATTGAAACATGTCAGCATTGGGGATGCTGACGTGTTGTACTGTGCTCAAGTTCAAGTGAGACCTTGTTCTATGTTAGATACCCTGTGTTTACAGTTTACTATTTACTCCCAGATGTTTACGGCAAATTACTACCATTAGTTTTATTCTTTTGTCACTTTTTTCAACTTAAACCAAGTTGCACTTTATCAAAGAGATTACATCCACTAACATAAAGTAACTGAGGTTTATGTTTTTATGATGTGAATGTGACATGTTTTAAATTTTAACTAACTATTTTTTTTATGAAACTTGTTAATAAATGTCTTAAAAACATTGATTAAGAAAATGATAAATTTAAAACAATATTAAAAACATTGTGCGATCCATATATGTAGTTAGGGATGTTAAAACGGATTAAATCAAGCAAGTAAACTTATTTAACACGCAAAAGGGAGTTGGGTTGGGTGATTCATTCAAACCTTTTAACTCACATAATTTGCCAACTTAATGGGTTGAGGGACAAGTTAGAACGGGTTGAGATGAACGGCCAAATTAAGTTTGTTTTTCCATTTTCTTTTCTTATATGCTTTGATGAATTGCTTGGTTAAATTTATTTTATTAGACATAATTTTTAATTTGTGAACTATTATGAATTTTATTATTTTGTTCTATCTTTATTTAACATGTGATGATAACTTCTAAAAAAACATGTATGCCCAGAGAATTTAGTAAGGTAATATTTTTGTGATTATGACATTATAATTAAACTGTTTATATTCATTTATTTATTTGGTAAGTTAACTTCTGATCATGAATAATTATTATATTTTTGCAATTCTTATTTTTTTTGTAACTTTTCACGGGTCAATTCAACTTGCAATCGCACAAAAAATTATTTGAGTTAAGATTTTTAACCCAATATGATTCAACCTAACCCAATTTTTCGGCAAGTAAAAGGCTAGTTAGGTTGACCATTAATTGAAATTCTTACATGTAGCAAATTGACTCCACCGAATGATGTGCAACTTTTTTATTGTTGATATAATTATCCTTTATAATGGGCAAGTTAAAACATTACATATAATTTTATATTGAAAATTAAAATACACAATTTGAAGAGTGAGTCAATCTCTCCACTTTCTCATCTGGATGTGTATTTTATATATTATTCCTATGACTAACAAACAAAAATCTCTAAAAACTATCATAAACTATTCTATTTTTTTATCTTTATATTTGATTTTTTAACTGTCTCTCTCTTAATTTACCCTCTTTTATCTCTGCCTTTAAATTTAATTTATATAGTTTAGTTTTAAAAAACTATTAATAATTAAAAATAACCTTATATATCACAATTTAAATTGTTGATTATAAATTTAAAATACAATTTATACATTCAAACATATTTATTTTTATGATTTGTAATTATAAATTATATAAAACAAACATTTGTTTTATATAATAATAAGTTAAAATACTAATTAGAAACAAATTATTTTAAAGAGTACGCTTTCACAAATTTATTATTGCACAGTGTCTCCATCGATAGGCAAGAAAACACAACATCCAGCAAGTTTCTATCTTGCAATACTACACTACCCCACTTGTGCTGTCAACTGTGTCGTCCCTCTACTTGTCTACCACAGTACCTATATACTATGCTATTCGCGACGCCTTAAGCTTCAAACCACCTACCAACCTGGCAAACCCAATTTTTTCTATTAAATCTTGGTTTTTTTTCCTTCTCATTCATTCCTCTATACCTAACTACTTACTACCAAACTAAATCAATACAAGGAGGGAATTGTAACAACAAAAAAATACCAACAAACTATTATTTGTAAATTCATCCATTAAGTAACATTGAATCTCCTCAACTAAACATAGAAATTATTAGCTGATCACTATTTAATATTCCATTCTCCCATTGAATGCTCCTAATTATTTTACACATATCTTGAATACTTATTGGTTTACATTACTGACATGTTATCTATCCCAATATTCAGGGGATAATTAAATTCATCAGTGTCTCAATATGCCAATCAGTCTTCCCCCATTCATGAACGTAACTTGCCATTGAGGGTTCATTTTCAGTATGAGTTGTTGCCCCACCACATCTCTTGATGTTTACCTAGATGTCTCACACTATATGTTCCATATACTGGATAAATATTCGGACACCAAAAAAAGACGCTTACACGATCATTTAGTGCAACATACCTTATGGAGTTGAGAATTCTTTCGGTCATATGCTCACATATTTTGTATAAACACGTGTTCATTTTCAACATATACAAGTGATGAGTACCATTTGATTACGATTATAGTCAATAAATCCATTTAAAAAGTAATTATTTAGTTAGAAGTACCTAAACATGATTAAGATGCATATTATCTAACTGGTAATCAAAACATGCGGCTCATAGACTCAAGCTTAAGGCCTATTTAGGTCAATATATAAAGGGAAGAGCCTCAAACCAAGTAAAAGGACTGATTTCACTTTTAAGTATTCACTTAATATTATTAATAGTTCTGAATTGAAATTTTACTTGAATGTTGGAGTCTTTTTGTATATAGTCTTCATTTTCGGTCTCATATACCCGAAAAAAAAGTACAAATTATAGACTAAGAATTATTTAACATAACTAGTGACCCTTAGACACAAGAATAAATATTCACTCTATTTGTGACACAAGCACTCCACAACATATAATAGTTCCACAATTTCTTCTTAGGTGTTATTTCAATCCCTTTACATTGAAATTCACTAAAGATTTTATCAACATTTTCAGCCTGGGGGTCTCCCTCATAATTAAAATTTGCCACAATTTAGTATTTTGAACAAAAAACCATACATATTTCACTACCCTATGTAATCAATATATACATATACATACCTACACTTGCCTAACACATACTTACCTACTTACAAGAAACTAGGATCATTTTTCGTATCAATTGGCCCAACCGCTAACTCCCAACTCCATTATCCTTGACCTGGATAAGAAGTTATCTCTTGTAAGCCCCCAAACACCACATTCTAATTGTTTGCAATCATCCAATGCGTAGAGTACGCTACAAATTATTCCACTTCCCGGCCTATAAATTTGCCCCATTTTATGAAAATGTCAAAATAATCTAGCGTCACTACTGTTTTAGCAATATAACATAAGAAGACAGAACTCCCAACCAAATATAAAACACAATAAATAATAATAATAATAAATATATATATATATATATATATATATATATATAATTAGTGAAGTGAGAGTGTGGAACCTGTCATTAGGCACACACAAAGTTCACTTCTGCGTCATTAAAAAAATGGAAGTCAACAAAAAGTAGTAAACCAAGTTGTATGGGTTAATTAAAAAAAATGAAACCTTAGATAGGATTCAAATCCTTAAGTAGCCCAAGATCCTAGATAGGATTCAAATCCTTAAGTAGACCCAAGATCCTCTCTGTAATTAGGAAATATAAACATGCGTACCCACATTCCATGCAGAATTTCGTCCCCTTTAGCCTTCGTTTGGATATATTCTTTTTACTTGATCTGGATTCTTTATCGATCTACCACAGGGATTCTCGAATGCACAGATTCTCCTGTGACTCAAAACAACAAAAACAAACTCTGAGTCTGTTCGCTATCACATAATAAAGGCCTAAAGAGGAAGCTGGAAAGAGGAGCACATGGTCTCACAATCTTCATTTCTGGATGTAATTAAACCCATCCACAGCCCAAGTTAGCAATTTCAAAACAAATTATTAAGAGGTACGTTTTCGGCTGTCCCTTATTTTCATTTAAGAAATTTCGGCTCTTTGGACATTAAATTGAACTATTTAGAAATTAAGGGAAAATATATGAATGCACCAAGTTATAGGATTTAAAAGCTTTTAGCATAAAAAAGAAGAAGCTTTCATTAAATACCTTAAAAGCATTTGCAATAATGGGTGTAACAGCTTTTTTTTTTTTTTATTGACCAATGGGTGTAACAATTCTAGTTTAATTTTAAGCAACTCAGCATATATAACAGTTATGACACATAGATATATTTCAATGATAAAAATAAATTAAACAACTACATTTTAAGATAAGAGACTAATAAGTAATAATAAGTGTTGGAGATGCTCTTCTAAGTATCCAGAAACTATTGAATAAAAAATAAATAAAAATAGTGAAAATTATAAAATAAAAAAGTGGATTGAAAATTACAAAATAACACTTTTATAATTTTTTCAATCAGCGTTATTATGGAGTATTATGTTCTCAAAGATATGTGCATGCAGCAGCTGTAAATGAAGATAATCCAAAGCAAAGGCGGTGACATAGGAGGTGTTGGTCCCAGATGAACTCAAAAAGGGAGGGTTAAATTGAGTTTATAAAATTTAACAATTTAATTCTGATAAAAATTTTAAAAATATAAAACAGATATTCAGATTGTAAAGATGACAAAATATAATAAATGAAATAAAAATTTAGGCTCAATAGGAGAAAATAACCATAGCTCCAATTGAATCACTCAATCCAATTAAATAAAGAATATTTTACTATTTAAAGAGTCAATATTCAGTATTTTACCCTTATACATGTCAATCCTAAACCTAACTCTAGATCTATATGACTTTTTCTCAAACCTTGTTTCTTTACAAAGTTTATCACTCAATTGCTGATTTAACTCTAAATCAGACTTTTCCCAAATCTTGTTCCTTCATAAAGTTTCTCACTCAATTGTTGATTTAACTCTAAACCAGACTTTTCTCAAACCTAACTCTAGAGTTGTATAATTTTTTCGCAAACCTTGTTCCTCCACAAAGTTTCTCACTCAATTGCTGATTTAACTCTAAACCAGACTTTTATCAAATATTTCAAAGTTACCTTTAAAGCTTCTAAGCCTAAGCAAAAGGCACAATATAAACTTGTGGGCAAATTCTCAAAAGATATCTATAACTTAGATTACCAATATAACTCAAGGAGAATTCACACTTTTTTCAGACCCCATGATACTCTATTTATATACAGATATGGATAAGCACATATTTGATTTTCAAATCTTTGTTTATGTTAGTTTTGATAACAACAAAATTATGTTCAGATTTTATAAGTTAAACTTATTTATCAAAACAAAAACAGACTTTATCTATAAAATTAAATATGGCATATTTTGTTTAATTAGAAAAAAAAATAGATTTTTCTAATCAACTTAAACTGATAAGACATTTATCAACAGAATGAACTTTATTAGTAGATATCATATCCATTTTATTTTCCCCTAAACCAATTTTATTTCAAGAGTTCAAGTGACAATCTAAGTCAAGAAAATCAAAGAGAGCTTACTCTTACAAACTGTCTAAATGATATCTTCTGGTCTTCCTTTCTGCCCATCAACAGTTGATTCGTTTAAACCTTCTTTTGAGACTTGTAGTCAAATTGAGCTTATCCTCTATTTTGACCCAATCCCTTAATATAATAGATGGCTCATTGTCAACATCAAAAATTCGAGTCCAACAAATTCCCTTTTTTTGATAATGACAATCTCTTTAGACATGTATTCCTGCAGGCTTTAAAGATTGAAAGATAACTTACAAATCAGTTTATAAACATGTCAATATCATAGCATAGCTTGGGACATCTGCCCAGAGATCACTGCACAGTTAAAGTTATCAATCCTTTGACTGGTTATGTGCTTAATAAACAAAAGCATCAATATGAGTTCTAGAACTTACTAATAACCAGAAGAAAATAAAGTAGCATAAGAAATTAGATGGAAGAAGGCATGTAGTAGTGACATGTCTACATCACACTTCCTCCTTTGACAACATCAAAAAGAGAGGATGAGAAAAGGAAAAGGAGAAGTGGAGGAAAGGAAACCTAAAATATGAGAGACTTAGAACAATATCCAGCAACATAGTAACCATCCAATTCATTCCTATATGCACACATCACTCAGTGTTTGTCTCTCTTGGAGGTTCCATAAGCTTGTACTTCTTGACTGTTCTCCACTCATTTAAGGAATTTAACTCCATGATCCAATCAAGTCTATAATATTTTTGTAAGCTTGTCATGTTTAGGGATAAGAAGAGATAGTAATGTTAAAAAGTGTATTAGAAAAAAATGTACTGCTCAGCTGCTCTTAAACTAGGAGTCTTGACTTTTTGTTCCCCCTGACTTTGTGTTCCCCCTATTTAGATGCACAAGACGCTTGATCAAGCTTTAGAGTATGGCCTTTCTATAATAATAATTTCTTTTTTTTAATATACTGTTGGCCTTGTGTCAGAAGTGCACACTTGTTGTCTTTTCATTTGATACCAATTGTTGTCTTTGTGCAGAATTTTGGGGTGATTATGGGGTAATGTTCAATATATTTTCTTTTGATATTCCTAGAAACTTTGACTTGGTAGGGCAACTATTTTAGCAATTTTAGGCTTAATAGGGGTGACTAGGGATATGAAAGTATCAGGTGGGCTATAAAAGGCTCTAGCTAAGAGAAACATGACCTATTTCATCCTTATTAGTTTCATGGAGCTATCTTCTCTTATTTAGAGCCTCAAACTTCAATGGCACAAGTTCTAGATTCTTCACCTCACCTATAAAATGTTAAATCCTCATCAAATTTGGAACCAATTACTGTACTCAAGGACAATTGTGCTTAATAAACAATAGAGGAAATGAAAATGTAAGTGAAAAGAAATAGGAAAAGGTGAATGAATGAAAATAGGAGATGAAGAGAAGTTAGTTAATTAGTAAACCTGAGAACTCATGGATGCATATAAATTAAGCCAAGTTCCAGTCTCAGTTTTTCAAACTTTTCCCTGCTCAGTGGCTTAATGAAAATGTTTGCAATTTGTTGCTTGGTTTAACAGAATTTCAACTGAATTTGACTTGTTTCTACACAATCTCGAAGGAAGTGATGTCTTATATGAATGTGTTTAGTCCTGGAGTGTAGCATTGGATCTTTTGAGATACTGATGGCACTTGTGTTGTCACAAAAGATTGGAATGCATCCTGTGTCTGAGAGGTCTTCACTTAATCTGTCACCAGTGGACATAGGTGTATGATGAGACTTGACAGATTCCATTCCAAACTTCTTAAGAAGTTCTTTAAGATACTTTTGTTAATGTGTCATTATCCCATATTCAGTTTGGGTTACTTGCAATCCCAAAAAGAAGTTTAGCTCACCCATAAGACTCTTCTCAAATTCTTTGCTCATGATTTCAACAAACCACTTGCTCAAAAATTCATTAGTGGATCCAAAAATAATATCGTCAACATATATTTGTACAATTAATAGATCCTTACCTTTGAATTTTAAAAAGAGTGTTTTATTTATTTTACCTCTTTGTTATAGACTCTGTATGCTTTACTCTTAGAGGAGTAACCCAAGAACACTCATTCATCACTCCTTGCATCAAATCTCCCCAAGTTGTCCTTCCCATTATTGTGGACAAAGCACTTGCATACTATGGTGGGTTTTCTTCCTTTGAACAGTTCATAAGGGGTCTTTTTTATCATTGATCTGATCATGGGCCTATTTATGATGTAGCAAGTTGTGTTTAAAGCTTTTGCCCAGAAGTTCCTAGGTAGACCACTTGCAATCAACATGGTTCTAGTCATGTCCTCCAAGGTCTGTTCTTTATCTCCACTACTTCATTCTGTTGCGGAGTCCTTGGTGATGAAAATTCATGATCAATTCCTTTTTCTAGTTTTTGGATTTAAAAGAGGATCTGACATGCTTTCCTTGAGTGCAAGCATCACAAAGTTTAATGTCCTTGGTTGTTATCTCAGAAATTCACACATCCATTCTTGAAGGGGTTGAGAGTAAGGAATCTAGATCTGTCTCCTATCATGTGCATGGAACAGCCGTTGTCTAAGTACCATGTATGTTTCCCCTTCACTTCAACATGCAAAAGAAAATCATTTGTTAGTTTTGGAAACCCAGACTTGCTTGGGTCCCTTTTTCTTAGCATATGTAGAATTTTGCTCTCTTTTCTTTGCTGGTTTATTCAAGAATAATGAGAATGATGTGCATAATGTTCATTTTTCTTTAATGCATTTATTTTGCCTATGCAATCTTCTTTTAGGTGTCCACCCTTCCCACAATGCATGCAAACTCTAGTTTCATATAGATAAACATGTTTCTTTCTAGAATCCCATGCCTTGTAACCTAGTCCATGCTTAGACTCAATGTATGCCTTATTAATCCAAGTATCTTTCCAAGGTCTAACTTGGTTTTTGTTTGAAATGCTAGGTAGGTCAGCTAGTTTTCTTCTAAGGATGTCACTCTCCTTATTCAAGTTCCTTATTTTTTCTTCCAGTAATTCTACCTTAGGACTTTTTTCAGCCAGCTCCTTTAGTTTTTTCTTTTCAGATCTCAAGAAAGCCATGCACCTATGAATATCTTCATTTTCTACTTCTAAATCCCGAATGTTTCTAACCAAGTCATTATTTATTATAGTTATGGTCCTTAGTTCTAATCTTAGACTTCCATAATCATCAAGCAACTCCTTGCTCTTTTCTCTCAATTCATCACATTCATCTAGTGCTACAATTTTTTCTTCATGCAGACATATGCACTGCTTAATGAGAGATTTTATGTTTCTAACTAGCTCTTCTATAGTTTGTTTATACAATGTTGTTGTTTCAGTTTGAGAATTAACTCAGTAGTTTTAGCATCAGAGTCATCATTTGTTCCAGCCATAAGACATAATTGAGTTGCTTCTTCTTGAACATCTGTGTCTCCTATTTATGAGCTAGAATCTGACCAGGCTGCCATCATAGCCTTCTTAAATTTTTTTCTGCCAAACTTTTTCTCCTCTCTTTTCTTTTTCTCCTTTTTGTGCGCTAGCTCCCATTCTGGGCAATCTCTGATCCTATGGTCTTGCTTTCCATACTTTAAACATCCATCATTAGTCTTAGAGGAGCTATGTTTAGATTTTACCTGATTGAATTTCCTATTAGAGTTTCTGGAAATTTTGTATCCCTTTCTAATTTTCTTAACTAGTAAGACAAGATCTTCTTCATCATCAGTGTTGCCTTGTTCTTCTTCAGATTCAACTTTTAGAGTGATTCCCTTGTCTCTTCCTATTGGATTTTCCCTTTTATGAGCCTCCAGTTGCATCTCAAAGGTCATTAAGAATCCACTCAGTTGCTCCAAATTGAACTTCTTGAAGTCTTTGGTTTATTGCAAAGCCATGACCTTTGGCATCCATTCCTCTCTTGGAAGGCTTCTCAATATTTTTCTTACTTGGTCTTTTTGTGAAACCTCTCTGCCTAATGCTTTCAACTCATTTACAATGTTAGTGAAACAGGTAATCATATCAGAAATTGGTTTTTTTGGTTTCATAATAAATAATTCATATTGATGCATAAGAAGGTCAATCTTGGATTGTTTTACCTCATTGGTGCCCTCATGAGTTACCTCTAAGAGATCCCACATGCTTTTGGCAGATTCGCAACCCATGATTCTGTTAAATTCCATTGGTCCTATGTTGTAGTGAATGATCCTCCTAGTTTGAGCATTTAGTTCCATCTTTTTCCAGTCCTCATCGGTGTACTCTTATTTTTTAGCTTTGGGATATCCACACCTTTGTCCTTCTTTTTGGCGATTTCATAATCTCCATTTTCTATGATATTCCAAACTTGAAAATTTTCAGCTTGAAGGTAGGTCAATTTTGTTTTTCCAGTAGGGATAAAACTTCCCTTCAAATAATGGTAGTCTTTGTAAAGCATAGCCTAGCTTGAGTGTATCGAGTTCATTTATGTTGGATCTACTCTTCAGTATTACCTGTAACAAACAGAGCTCTGATACCAATTGTTGGTCCTAGATGAACTCAAGAAGGGGGAGTTGAATTGAGTTTATAAAATTTAACAATTTAATTCTGATAAAAATTCCAAAAATATAAAACAGATAATCAGGTTGTAAAGAGGACAAAAGACAAGGAATTTTAATGGAATAAAAACTCCTAGGCTCAATAGGAGAAAACAATCATGGCTCCAACTGGATCACTCAATCCAATTGAATAAAAAACACTTCACTAGTTAAAGAGACAATATTCAGTACAAGTGTAGAACCTATTCTACCTATATACATGTCAATCCCAAACCTAACTCTAGATTTGTATGACTTTTTCCCAAACCTTGTTCCTCCACAAAGTTTCTCACTCAATTGCTGATTTAACTCTACACTAGACTTTTTATCAAATATTTAAAAGTTACCTTTAAAGCTTCTAAGTCTAAGCAGAAGGCACAATGTAAACCTGTGGGCAAATTCTCAAAAGATATTTATAACTCAGATTGTTAATACAACTCAAGGAGAATTCACACTTTTTTTCAGACCCCATGATACTCTATTTATATGCAGATATGGATAAGCACATATTTGATTTTCAAATCTTTATTTATGTTAGTTTTTATAACAACAAAATTCTTTTTTGATTTTATTAGTTAAGCTTATTTATCAAAACAAAAACATATTTTATCTATAAAATTAAATATGGTAGATTTTGTTTAATTAGAAGAAAAAAATAGATATTTCTAATCAACTTAAACTGATAAGACATTTTTCAACAAAATGAACTTTATCAGTAGATATCATATCCATTTTATTTGCCCCTAATCCAATTTTATTTCAAGAGTTCAAGTGACAATCAAAGTCAAAAAAATCAAAGAGAACTTACTCTTACAAACTTTCTAAATGACAGCTTTTGGTCTTCCTTTCTACCCATCAATAGTTGCTCCGTTTAAATGTTCTGTAGACTAGTAGTCAAATTTAGTTGATCATCTATTTTGACCCAATCCCTTAATATAATATTTGACTCATTGTCAGCATCAAAACTTCGAGTCCAACAGGAGGTACATGATGCTGAGATTGACTAATGAGCAGTGCCTCTAAGTCAAGATATGACCCAATTCAATATTCCAACTCCATTAAAGTACCTTGGGGAGGGAGGGACACACTCTGAGTCTTTAACACATGGCTACCTTGCATTGTCTTACAAAGAAACCACAAGCCAAGCCCAACCTACTTCATGTTAATCTTGACTATTTCTTCTGTAATGCAAGCTGGCTTCGCTTAATAAGTTTTAACACGCCTTTTCCTAATATATAAATACATTAAATAATAAAGTAAATTACACTCGCACCTCATTTTTTTTTTCAAATTATACTCGATACCCTCCATTTTTAAGCTACAAAAAATCCCTTTTTTAGTTCATATTAAACCCAAACCCCTCCCTCCTAAATACCATTTAATAATTTAATAGAAAGTAGGCACATGTTGGTCACATAATTTTTAACAAAAATTTATGTCTAAAATACATTCATCTTCTTTCTCAAAATCACATCTTAAGTTTTACAAATCTTCATTAATAAGGGAACACTTAGGATCATCTTGAAAATAGGTATAAAACAAAAAAACTTGACCCGAACCACGACCTACCGGTAGAACCAAAGTTATCAAATGGAGCGTGACCTAAACTGTAACCTGCCGATAGTTTTCTGTAAAGGAGCCGAATGAAACAAAAGTTTCACGTTCGATTTTGAATTAGAGACGTTAAATTGAAATCAAAATAATGAATCAACATACACTATCAAGTTCTTAACCAAGAACAAAGGGAAAGCTCTCATAAATTAGAGAAACTCTAAAATTTCATTAATCTTCCCATTCTGCCTTGAAGAGTACAAGAGTTCCCTATTTATAGGCTAATATTGAAATGCTGTAATAAATTGTCACTAATATGCATTTACCAAATGCAGTGATAATTGCATGCCACTAAATGACAATAAATATGAAAATAAATTCCCACTAGCCACTAAATGATCATGGAGCATTCTAGAAAGCATTTATTAAGGCTACGAGAAAATGAAAAGTCACCAGAAAATTCAACCTAAAAAATAGTACGAAAATTACAAATAAAATGATAGAAATTGGACTTAGTTATTATCTAATCAGCCCAATATTACTAGTCTACCAAAACTGATCAACTCAGCCCATGAATGCTTCTTGTCTTGTAAATTGGGCTTTCCAAAGTGAGTCTTCAAGTTGGCCACAAAACATCTTCATCAATTTGTAGGAAAGTGACCCAATTAGGTGTAGCCCTTAATTCACAATGGTCTTCTTTCTCTTTGATATTTATAATCATACCTTACAATGCTTGCTTCATCTTCTTAGTCTTGGACCTTTTCATAGGACCTCCAATCCCATGTAAAGGATCATTAGACTGGCTGGTTGCATCTCTATCATTCATCTTCTTCAACAACCCATCTTCACTTACCACCACCAACTCCTTCTCCTCCTCATCCTTCTCCCACGGCCACATTATCTCTTCCTCTTCATAATCATCCTTGCCCACCAACACAAGGTTCGAGCACACTCACTCTCGCCGAAGCAACCACCACCACCGTAGTCACTGCGTCCACCGTAGCCGCTGCCACCACCGTCATATCCACCTCCACCACTCCTCGTCCCCCACCATAGCTTCGGCCACCATCACCGCTATGTCTGGTTCCCTATACGCTAGTGTTGTCGGAGCCAATGACATCAATAGCATTGACACATTCGTCGGAGTCAGATTTAAAGGAAGGAAATCAGTGTAATTTGAGAAAATACAGGGGTTACAAGGGTAATGTACTCTAAGGAGTAATTTTGTATGCTCAGATGTTTAAAAAATTGAAGTTAGTTAACGATGTTAACAAAATATGATAAAAAATAATGTATAAAAAGAGATAAATATCATATACAATTTGAAAAAACATAAAGATAAGTATAATTTATTATAAATAATACTATTATATTGTTATCATTCCTTTTTAAACTTGTTAAGAAATATAAATATTATATAACACGAGTACTGGTGCTAGTGTTAGTGGTAAGTGTTAACATGAGGAGAAAATGAGAGAGAGGGTAACACCTTCCCCTACCCTAAAAAGGGGGCCACCTTAAAAGCACAACCACCTAAAAGATAGATAACGTCCCAACTTTTAGACACCACTAAATTTTTGACACGTGTCGCAAAGAGATTCTCCCGCTCTCTCAACGCCACCAAAAATAGCAACAAGTCTACTACTTATAATAAAAGAATATAAACCGGCTTATGTGTCACCTCCACAAACACCCTCAGCCAATTTTGCTGATGTGTCCACCTCTCATTCTTCCTCATATCTTTTCCAATTTTTATTCCTCACCAAAACACTCACTCACACACAGCTCACCCACTCCCTCAACACACGAATAATAAGCGCCAAACCAAAGTGTATTTCAAAATTCGAAATACACTCTGGCTATAATGGTTTTCCACTTCAGCTCACTCACTCCAAAACTTTTGAATTTTGAAAAGGCTTCTGCTCACCTTCAACCATCGTATTCCTTCTCCCTCTTTTTCTCTCATTCATTTTTTAATTTCTCTCCCCCTATCTCTCGTCCTCTGCCTCACTGCACTACTCCTAACTCCTATTTTATTTTCTCATTCCTTTTTTATATACCCATCTCTTCCAAATTTTTGGGTATAAAAAGAGGGAGACCTTTGAACCTAAGGAGAAAAAGCACCAGCAGAAGAAGAAGAAACAAAACCCAAACCACTCTAAACTCTCCAACTTTGCCACCAGATGGTTCAAAATGACACTCTCAGTCTCTGAGCTCGCAATTCAGGTTCGGTCAAGTTCGATAAGGTACGATTTTCTTCAATTGGTCATGATAAATGCTTTCTGCTTGTAAGATATGTGAAAATTTTTCAAATTAATTTTCAATTTTTTCAATAAAAAAATATCAGTTATTAGAAGAAAAATAAAATTTCTGCATAAATTTCGGTGTCTCTAATTTCTGTCAAATTATTAGGTGTCTATAATTGCTGTCAAATTATTAGAAATATTAGTTAAAGAGGAAGCACCAGTTTGGTTTCAAGTAGTATAGCATTAGGATAAAAACGCATAAAGGTGTGTCTCCACTTTATAGTTGGTTCATGAATGAATGACTTACTTAAGGCCTTTATATGGTTCTTTCTATTTATGCGTGTGTTTCCACTTTATTGGATTGATATTCTGCAACAAATGTGGAGGTTCTGGCTATTCCTGTCGGCTATGAGCTGTGAAATTCACTTTTATATCTAAATAAAAACCATTTGTTCTGAAATATGAAAGATCTTGTAACAATTTTATTGTCTATAGTGTCCTTTTTTTGTGAAACATTTTAATCATGTCTCATGTTGTAGATGTGAGTAATGTGTATGGTTAGTTTGATATAAAGGTGCTTAGCTTTTATCTTTTTTTATTCCCTTTCCCAATCATAAGCAATAATCAATTTTATTGTCCTGCAATTACAAGAACAAAAAGAAAAACTCAGCATGATTAGTTTTACCAACAAAAAAATTATTTTATGATGAATAAGTTATTGTATTTTATTAATGCATCGGGATTGTTTGATTTCTTCTGCAGGAGGGTCAACACTGGCTGATCTTCTATAGGTTCTTGAAGATTACTTGCATGTTGTTTTGGGATTAGTTAAGGATGGTAAAGCTTGTGTTAATCCATTTGTATATGATATATGCTTTCAGCAAGACAAGTATCAATTATTATTGCTTATGTTTATGGTGCAGGAAGCCATTTTCAATATAAAGTACAATTTACTTGGGTGAATCAAGAGGATGACAAAGAGGTAATCACACTCATAAAATTTTGAATTTGAAATATGACTTGAGGTAATCAGACTCATCAAGAGGATGACAAAGAGGTAATCAGACTCATACAATTTACTTAAGTAAAATTAAGGGTCAGACTCATTCAATATTTAATGCACTTTGTAGCCAGAGAATCCTCTTCTGGACTCAAATGCTATTCTGAAAGTTTCAGATTTTGGATTGAGTACATATGCACAACAAGTAAGATCACACACACACACACACATACACATATCTTCCATACAATTAGCTTATGCTCATTTTGTCTAATAGGCATCTTATTTGCATTGTTGTGCTTCTCTTATCATCTATGACTTCACTTGCTGTTATTTTGCTTAGGATTAGGAGGAACTTCAACAAGGTACGGTTTTCTTCAATTGGACTAAGCTATAAGACTTTCACATATTCTTTTCTGCTTGAGGTTTTGAATAAACTTTTGAAATACAGTTTCCACAAAGGAAGTCATTCTTGGGACAGAAAATGGTCAACTTCATGAGTTGGCTGTGGATGAGAAGGACAAGAAAGAGAAGTATATCAAGTTTCCCTTTGAAAAAACAGAACTAGCATAAGCTTTTATGGGTTTGCAGGTATATCTTTTTTATATTTACTATTAGTTTTGAGTCTTACGAGTGCTGCAGTTTTGAGTTTATTTTTGTAACAAGACACGCCTTTCTTTAGATATTATTAGCATTGAATTGTATAATGGTGTTTCTTTATCAATTTAATCAAATCTCAAATGTATAATGAATTGCATCTTATGGATCTTTATTAGTGTTGAATCTAGAACAATCAAATTCCTTATCTTTGGTTATATGCACTATTCTGTTATTTCAGTTCTATTAAAGTCAGCTTCACACATTTTGTTATTTCAAATTTCCAATTTTGTAGGACGGAAAAGCCAGCTTCACATTCATTTTATTATTACTAATTACTAATTTAAGGATCCTGATGAAAAAACCATTGTTTTAAATGATACCAAAAGTGGATGAATTTTGAGGTGTAAATCTTTGTTGTATGTTTGACTTGAAATTGGTGAGAACGACAAGAGGAACCATGTGATAGATTATTGGCTTTTCAATTATTGATAGATTAGTTTTGTGAATTCCTGCATAAGTAGACTAATGTATTGAGGTGTTGATTGGTTTAGCAACAATTTGTCATGTAACCTGATATTTGGCACTTGAATGCAGATGCAACTGGAGTATTCTCTGTAAAAACAACATATAATTATATATATTAGCTTATTAAGTTATGGTTTATTAGTTTAAATTTTTTATTCTGCAGCTATCATTATATATATCAGCTGTTTTATGTATTGTCATTTGGTTAGGGAGTATTATATAATGAGCATTATGCTCACTAGCTACATTTTCTATTCATCAGTCATGACTCTACAACTGATATTGAAACTGTTCTTCAACCTGGTGATATTCTGAAGGTAAACTTATGATAAGCTACGTGAGTATTTGCTTGGAATCACAGATGTTAAGTGGACATAAAACCTCATTTATTATTTGGTTAGGTAATGATCTTAAGTAATGGCTGAGAGAGAGGATGAGTAAGTCTTTTCACAAAGAAGTTGAAACCCACGCCTGGTGACGTGATTTGCCATCCAAATCTTGTCTTTGAGAAGGTATAATTCAAAGAAAGAATATCAAGCCTTTTTCCTACTAATATAAATTATGCTTGTAGCATAGAAGTAGCTTCATTTATCATGGTTTATTTCCAATTTTCTACTCCTTGCTTCTTTTGCTCTCTAAATTGATATCCTAAAAGAAAGCCAAACACAAGTTCCTCCTGATTCTATGTTATACTTCTTTCCCTTCCTCCTTTCTATGATAAATCATATACTTCAAACCTTTTCATTAGAATTTTTGAAAGAGAATGTATATTTATAATTCTTAATCTGTTTTCATAGGTGGCGGAGATGGCTCAGACATTCAGACAAATAATCGCTCAAGCAGAAGCTATGGCTTGTGCTGATATGCATAGATTCCATCTAGAGTTATTTATTTGTTAATTATTTTTCAAATCTTAACTTAATAAAAATGAAGAAGCAACACAAGATTAAAGTTAACTAAAATAGAAATAGCATAAAAATGGTCACTTTCTTGATGTTGACAAAAAGTATTCTAGATTCTGAAATAACAATATTTAAATTATTTTTGATGGACTCTTTTTAGTGAATGACATACAAAAATTTATATGTATTTCATTTTCAGATCTGGTGATCATAGTTGGGATATAAGTAGTTTTTATATTTTGGACTCCTGACTAACTGACTAATTTTGCTAACTTTAAATATACAAAATATTCTTGCTTCCAACTATTGACAGTTTCATCTTTGAGCTGGATATATTTCTTTGATCATATTATAATTATTATAGCATTCATTCATACTGAGAGATATTATTTGTTCATTTGATTCCCATGAACTTACTTATCAAGCTGCTAAGAAGAAACTAAGACATTCACCATTGAAGTATATGTTACCTCTTTTTTTGGTGCCAGATATAGGTACAATATGGTGGGAGACATTCACGGACCAAGTGTTAATATTATTAATTGAACTTAATTTACTCACCTTTTCACTTTGGTATTTTCTTTTATGAGCTCATCTTTTGTTCAATAAAATGGATTATTTCTTAATCAATGACTATTTGCAAGTAAAAGTCTAATAATTGATGGAAGCAATGGGATATCGCCACTGACCAAGTGTCTAATTATTCATCCAAGTGTTGTTATTCAGTACAATTCATGCCCAGATTTTTTTTTCACTCTCTTTACTAGTTGTGTTCTAGAGTTGCACAGGTTTAGAGGTGCTGGCTAGACAAAGCTTTGCCCAAACGGTATATTTTGGTTATTATACTTTAAAATCAAAGTAGAATAGGACATAAGGTTAAGACAAGTGGTATATTTTGGCACTTCTTCTTTCTCTTCTAAAATAGTAAGTTGCTCATTTATTTCGTATTATATATTGCTCTACTATTTTCTTTATTCCTTTTTTTTCTCTCTTGATGGAGGTGGTATTGGAATAATTCTAAGTACATTGATGTCTTGCTTGGATCTTGCATCTAAATGACTTTGTCTCTTAATTTTATTCCCAGGCTAAAAATGGGAAACTTAAAGAGGACGAATCAAGAAGTTATTTCCATCAATTAATCAATACCATTGCTTACTTCCACAGCAGAGGCGTGTACCACAGAGATTTGAAGGGTATTATACCATAATTCTCTCCTGTAATTTAATTAACTGATTGATTGATAAGTCATTTGTTTGAGCATGAATCAATTATTTTTTTCTTTTTTGAGTTAAATTAAGGATCAGACTCATATTCAATATTGAATGCACTTTGCAGCCAGAGAAGCTTCTTTTGGACTCAAATGCTATTCTGAAAGTTACAGATTTTGGATTGAGTACATATGCACAGCAGGTAAGATTATACACACACACACACACACATATCTGCCATACAATTAGCTTATGCTCATTTTGTCTAATAGGCATCTTATTTGCATGTGTTGCGCTTCTCTTATCATCTATGACTTCACTTGCTGTTATTTTGCTTAAGATTAAGAGGAACTTCAGGATGATGTTGACATTGATGAAGATTTGGTATGACAGTTTATCCCAATAAACCTAAGGCTGAGGAACTTCAGAATCAGATGGAACAAGATTATGACATTGGGTATGCCTAATTGCTCCCTTTCTGGTGCCGTTGCAGTTCAAAGTATGTCTTCAATAGCTCTATTTTTTCACCATTCTATATACTGAAATTGTATAATTTATTGAGCTAAAAAGCTACATACCAGTCATTCATGCTAATTTGTACGCCTTTGTAGTGATGGTTATGAATGATAATTCTTCTTTTTATTGCCATTTCCCTCTCAATGCTTTTATTATTCTTCTGACCCTCTTTCTTCTTTCACCAATGGGATTTCTGCAAGTTTTCCTTTCTTAAATTGACTCGTGTTTAACATTGTATATGAAGTAAAGGAGCAACATGTGTTAATATTTTTTGTGAAGAGAATACCAGAACTTTTGACTTGACCAGTCAACGGTCAGGGCATAGGACAAGGTTCGTTGGTTAGATTAATCTCTTGTGCTTATTTTTAGGTAACGATTAAGATTATGGAGCTTTGTGGCTTATTTAGGAAGTGGATAACATAAAAGGAATCATTAATACTACTGAAAAACAAACCATAAAAGGGTATAAAAATAAGGCTATTGAATAAAATATAGTAAATTTTACAATAATGTGGACAGTCCCATTACATGTTAAATGTAATGGTGCTCGTGAGTAACCTACTACCACTTTTTTTGTTGGTTGGCAACTTGCCATTTAATTAGTCAGGTTAATGTCTTTTTTACTCCTTGAAAGCAATTTCTATATGTATAGCAATCTTTGAAATTAATTGGTTGAATTTATAATTAGGGGCTTACGGATAGCAATCTTATAAGCTAACATCACCACATGTCCCATGCTTTTAGTGATCTAAGAATTATTTAAAAGTAATCTATGATTTTCTTACTAAAAGGAAAAATCATTATTATTAGTCATAAATTGAGATGTTCATTTTTATCTTACAGGCTGTGATTTAAACAACTGCTGAATAGACCATATTTGGTTGCTTCTGGACAAATGGTCATATATGCAGTGCAACTTCCCGCCTTATTGTACATGCAAGTTTTGTCTTCCTCTTTAACTTCAATTGTGGTTGAATTTTTTCAGCACCTTGATAGAAATTTTGTCGGCATTTGTTTGCAGAAACTAAGATACTCTTATTTTTCAGGAAAGTATAGCAATAGAATTTTTGAATAGGATTGTGAAATGGGTCAAAAACATTAAAATTGTTGATCCCTTAGAAGAAGGTTGCAGACTAGGCCCTATTGTTAGTGAAGGACAAGTATATTTTCTATAACTCATTTCTGTATATCTTATGCATTTACGTCCTACTCTCTTTCTAAAGTAAAGGGCAGGTATGTTTTGGTATGTTCAAATGCCCTTATTCAATATTGAAAATGAGAATGTGTTGATAATATGATATCATCATTAATTATGAATTATTATCAAGCTGAATGTAGTATGGAATAATGCTGAAAGCCTCCTTAGAAGAATTATTGGTTGGCTGGCTATATATATTATGAGATAGGGAGTCAGAGAAGGAACCTTCTCCTGGTTATTGTATATGTTCCTATGATTTAGCTTTCTCTCTATTCTTATACATTTATACTTGCTTTGAAGGTGTGTCTTGGTTATTAGAGAAGGAACCATTTTAACTGTTAGGTCTCGCCTATAGGTATGATTACAATTATACTTGCTTTGAAGGTGTGTCTTGTTTATGTTCTTCTGCAATTGTTGTGAGAATTGATTTTTTTTCTAACTTTTTCATGAAAGTTTATGCATTCCACCTATTTTTTCAATTCCTGTGCCAATCATTTTCCTGACTAAGTTTATTTAGGCTTGCAGTTGGGTTGTTGTTTGATGCATACCATTTTTCAATTGTTATGGTTCCCATTTTTCAACTTTTATATTCATATTCTCTTCAACAGGTTACGGGTTTCATATATGGAAACAACTCAAACAAGAACAAGGACATATATATATAGAGAATGCTTTTTTTAGATTAAAGAGAACAACTGTCCTCTAAGATGAGTAATGAATGCTTTTTTTATTCCTTAACAAAACCCCCTTTTGGATTATATTTTTAGTTCATATCCATGCAGATGCTCATTATGCTCTTCAATACAGGTCTTTTGTGGAAAATGGAAAGAGAACAACAAAACATTTTCATTTAGAGGAGACTCAAATTGGCTTGGCTTTAATAAGGTCTGTATATAGCCTGTTTATAATTTGTCCCTTGACTCCACTATGGTTTCTAACTAAAATCTAAATTTTGCTTTGGGATCTGCTTTCACATAATATTTTCCAAATTATTTTATTACTCTTTTCCATCGAATAGAATTTACTCTATCTGGTTTTGTAACTTAAATTGTGTGATTACTTCCCATCCATCGATAAGGGTATATTTCTACAGCTTAGCTTTTTATATTTTTCAAACTTCTAGCATCGCCTATATTAGTTGCGTATGGCCATCACTATCCAGTATCCACTCATAGTTATTTTTAGATTAAAAATCAACTCAAATAATACATAGAAGTTATAACTATAAAACCAATTCTTATGTCTTTATATTTTTTTAAGGAGAGTTGTTCTTTGACATGATATTGAAGTTACTTTTAAGATTCTTAGTTTTTCTTAGCTTTCCCTTATATGTTTGTACTGTTAAACTTTTAGTATCTTGTCATACCCTTATATCATGAAGTTGATAATGTTACCGCGTATCATGGTGGTTCTTGTAACGACCCGCCTCGTCGCTACGATATCACTAACTCTTAATCGTCCATATCTCAATTTTAATAAAAACTTCATTAATTTGATTATGAAAATGGTAACAAATTTTTCGCAATAATACAATTATCATACACATATTACAATTACATAATTAAACACATAGGTACATATATATATATATATATATATATATTAAATCAGTACATGTCATCCACATGTTAGAGCTTTCTTTAGTTTTACATGTATATACACCTAAAATTACATATTTAACAAAAAGTCAAAGAACTAACTAAGAAAGAGTTGATTAACAAAACATAATTCTTTCCCCAAAAAGAAATTCAACGTCATCACGTCGGCTTGGCGGCTCCAACCAAAAAGAAGATCTCCCTCCAAGGTCACCTACTGCTGCTCATCTGCTCACACGAACGAAAGTTCGTGATCATCACAGGTACCAACCACACGGTACAACAAATGCAATGGTGAGTTTATTATATAAAACCAACAAACATCAAATAGCAACACTTGAGAAGGAAACAACATTACCCGCCACAATCATTAACAAAAATCCATGATACCAATACACACTCAATAAATCAATCATCTAATGCATTTCACAACTCAAACAATCATGTATAGAATGATG
This sequence comes from Glycine latifolia, assembly GCA_013407115.1. Classification (NCBI taxonomy): domain Eukaryota; kingdom Viridiplantae; phylum Streptophyta; class Magnoliopsida; order Fabales; family Fabaceae; genus Glycine; species Glycine latifolia. The sequence continues at coordinate 12,540,916 of CM023948.1, read as the reverse complement.
CATGCACCTGACTCATCTATCAACATGCAATGTGGTACCATCGTCATGGAAATAGCCTCTCTCAGGAAAATGATGCAGTAGTTCGTCAAGGTCACTCTGTCTTGCACAGGCCGCTCCCCCCATGGTTATCAGCCCTGAGTCATAAGGGAGTTCGAAACAGAGATGCCCCCTAGTACCTCTGTACTCTACTGCCACCATCCTATTTCCATCAATGCAAATGAAGTATGAAATATGGGCATCATCAATGTATGACCCGGTTAGGAACACATCCTTCCTCGCAAGGGTAACCCGTCATACATCCCCCATGTACATACATAACACCCCAATGTGGGCTCACCGATGCACTGACCGTGGCTAGGAACACATCCTTCCTCGCAAGGGTAACCAATCGGTCACTGCATCCCACGTGTGCATACACAACATACAACCATGGGCACCATCAATGTATGACCTGGCTAGGAACACATCCTTCCTCACAAGGGTAACCAATCATACACCGCCATGGGTATCCATGTATATCCACATCACACAATGACAACCATGGGCACCATCAATGAATGACCCAGCTAGGAACACATCCTTCCTCGCAAGGGTAACTCGTCATGCACCCCCCCATGGGTGTCAATATATATCCATATCACATAATGACATTATTAGCATCAGCAAAATCTATTATCAATGTCATTATCAATATCCACATCACATCCTCTAATATCATCATCATACATATCAAAGTCATCTCATTTCAACATCATCAACCACATCAACATTATCTCATTTGTACATCATCAAACACATCATCATTATCTCATTCAATCATCACCAACACATCAATAACATCTCATTTCAA
>CM023948.1:12524088-12535066 GCA_013407115.1 Glycine latifolia | reverse complement strand
TCTATAACCTTATGTTTAGCAATTTTAATTATTGTTGCCTTTAAATCCAATCTTTTAAATGTAACTTTTTTAAAATATAAATATAAATATTGTAACGGTTAATTTCATTTTAAAGCTAACATTTAATTTTCTATTAATATGGTAACATTATGGAAAAAATCAGAATAGTACATTGAAAGTTGATTGATATGAAATGTTACTATTGAAAATCAAATAAAATAAAATCAAACAATAATTTCAAATTTAAATTTTATAAATACTATTTACAATAGTTGGTTAATTACATAAAAGATAATAAAGTGAAAATATTCATATAATATTTATATTATGTTCCTGTCCATTTGATTATAGATTATACAAATTTTAGACAGTGAATTTTATTATGAAATTTATTTGTATAAAATAATAACTTTTAATGTTTCTATGCTGATGTATGGGAATAGAACAATGAAACGCGTGTCTCAGCATCACACGGTTCACAGTCGGCTTCTCATTACTCATATCATCTAAAAATTTGGATCCACCGATCATTATTTATTTTGCATGATACGCAAAAAATTTCACTCACACCCTAGAGTCCGTCTTATAACAACACCATTCAGTGACTAATCACAAGGTCACAAACACCTTACATAACACTTTTTTTATTTTCTTTCTTCACCAAAACACACAAACACCACTCTGACAACACTAACTCCCCGAATGTTGGATGGAGAAGCAACAACGGGCACGTGGGCTCGCATGTGCGACACGTGCCGCTCGGCCCCCTCCACCGTGTTCTGCCGCGCCCACACCTGCTACCTCTGCGCCACGTGCGACGCGCGCCTCCACACCTCGCTGACGTGGCACGAGCGCGTGTGGGTGTGCGAGGCCTGCGAGCGCGCCCCGGCGGCCTTCCTCTGCAAGGCCGACGCTGCCTCTCTCTGCGCCTCCTGCGATGCCGACATCCACGCCGCCAACTCCCTCGCCAGCCGCCACCACCGCGTCCCCATCCTCCCCATCGCCACCGCCCCCGACAACAACGACGATGTCGACGATGCTGACTTGGACGACGACGACGAAACCGATTCATGGCTCTTGCTCAACCCGGTCAAAAGCGCTAGTGTCCCTAACAACAACAACACTAATAATGGGTTCTTGTATAGTGATGAGGTTGATGAGTATTTGGACCTTGTTGATGACTGCGACAACAACCACTTTGCTTCTGCTGCTGCTACTACTACTACTGACCATTACTCTCATCAGCACCAACATTTCGGTGCTGTTTCTCACAAGAGTTATTCTGGGGATAGTGTTGTTCCCGTTCAACACCACCAGCATTTTCAGCTTGGCTTGGAGTTTGACAACTGCAAAGCTGCCTTCAGTTACAATGCTTCTGTTACTCAAAGTGTAAGCCTTCCAAATTCCATTTTTACTATTTTTTTTTTCTCTCTTTTCAAAACACGGTCACCACTTAAAAAGAACACTTCCACTAGACTCAACTCTCTAATCGGTGGTTTTGTTTTGTTTATTCATTTGAACCTCTAAGAGCATGTTTCATTAGCACTTAAAAAAGATTTTTTTGATCCGTCGGCAATATTTTTTTTTCTCAAAAGTAATTTTGCAACTAATGGATAACCAAACATGCATTCATTCATCTAAATCAAGTTGAGTGGGGGAAATTGGTGTTTTTATTTTATTTTATTTAGGTTTGACTTGGGATGTGGAAAATACTATTATATACTACATGTTTCTTCTTTTGGGGCGGTGGTTTTCTTGCTTTTGGTCTTCCCATGACATGTTTTTGCCAAAGATGGATTCACAATTAAGCAGTTTCCTTTCATGGCATGTTCAGTTCAATGCCAAATTCAACTTTCTGGTTCAAGTTCTGTTTTCCTTGTTTTTAACCTGGTTTATCTACATAATCTGTCTTTGTTGTATTGTTTACCATTAATTTGACTTGTTCCGAGGCTCGTGTTTCATGTTTGGTTTAATTTGTACAGAAATGGTGTCTCGATTCGTTCTCCAACGTTTTTTTGCTCTGTTTACCCTTTTTTCTTTTCACTTTTTCTCTTTAGTGGAAGGAATCTATGGCCAAATTAAGTATCATGCTTTCTTGCTATGATAAGATAGTTTTCCTCAATAAACATATAAAAACATTCTGCCCTTTTTGTGTTTTTTTATTTTGTTTTTCAAATGTTAAAGTAGGAGATTTGGTCATTTTTCATTTTTTTTCTATATCCGATATGGATGCAGGTGCCTTACCTTCATTAAAATTTATTCCGTAGTATATTCCTTAATTTGTGTCCTTTTTAGTTTACAAAGCAAGGAGCTAACAAGCTGTGTCATTGACTTGCTTGCTCCAAAGCCTTAAAAGCTTTCCCTCTATACTCTCATACTTACGTTATCTCAAGCAGTGATTACATAAATATAGGAATATTTATCTGTCAGTATATTCATCAATTTTCTAGCCACCATGATTGGATTTCCCAGAATTGACTTGTATAGATGTTCTTTCTTTGTCAAGAAATTCCCTCTACTTGTTCAGCTGATTCCGTCAGTTGTGTAGTTAGCTAGGATTTACAGTACCAAATATACAAACCAGAACCTAGAATCAATTGTTATTTGTGAAATGCCTGTTTTATCAAATGATAAAAAAAAGTCCATTATTGATCTCATCAGCATCATGGATATGACTACTGGTACTGCTTAGAAAATTTATCTTGAACTCGTGAACATTTATTAACTAGTATCTGTTTCCTTTTTCATTGAAATCAGGTTTCAGTTTCATCAATGGATATTGGTGTTGTACCTGAATCACCAATGAGGGATGTCTCAATTGGCCATACAAGAACCCCCAAAGGGACAATTGACCTATTTTCGGGACCTCCCATTCAGGTGCCTTCCCATTTTTCTCCAATGGACAGGGAGGCCAGAGTCCTAAGGTACAGGGAGAAAAAGAAGACAAGAAAATTTGAGAAGACAATCAGGTATGCCTCAAGGAAGGCCTATGCAGAGACTAGACCCCGTATAAAAGGTCGATTTGCCAAGAGAACCGATGTAGAAGCTGAAGTGGATCAGATGTTCTCCACAACACTAATTACAGAAGTTGGATATGGCATTGTTCCCTCTTTCTGAATATGCTGTGTTGAACAAATGGCCAGTAGACATTGAAGATGCTAGAGAATCATGATCAATAGAAATGGCTACCACTTGTGTACTAATAATGTACTTTTTATGTAATCTAATTACTTGCAGTTGTACTAATCGGATGCTTTATTATTTTGTTTATTGTCTTTTGAATGAAACTTGTATTTGTAAATACAGTCCTTGTATTAAATTATTAAATTACAGTCAACATATCTTTGAAAAATTTTCATTTTCTCAATTTCTATCATGGTGTGTAATTGCTAGAATGATAACCAACCAATAACTTCTGTTTGTGTTATTTGGTCATTTCGTTTAGGCACAATCACTTTAATCAAATTTAAGTATTGAACTGACATTAAGGGACCAAAACTAATTATCTTCATTAAACATCATTCAGGTACACTGAACTTGACTGTGGTTTGAGTTTTGATTGACATACTCATGATCCTGATCAGACTACAGTAAAAAGAGGATAGAAATTTGAAGAAATGAATCATAACGCATACAATTCCTTAATCATTTCTGTTCCCTTGGAAGAAGGTCAAAGGCCAAAGCATATTAATTATATCTATGTTTCTCTTCTCTTACTATTTATGTTTGCACTGTTCATCATTCCTCTGCGTATAATTCCCCTATATCATCGAGAGATCATGCTGACCTTTGAGTTTTGACAGATTTAGCTGAAAGTGAGAGTTCTACTTTGGAGAAAAAGATGCATTTATAATCATTGATTAGAAAATTAATGATTAAGATTGTAACAACTTTAGAGTTTGTTATGCATAGACTCATCATAGTCATATTTCATTTAATCTCAAATGTTGATTTTCTAATTAACTGTTGTAAGTGTACTTTATCCTTTAAGTACATGCTCAATTTAGAGAAGTCAAATATGCTTTCATAGCGATATAGCATATTCTAAAAGAAGAAAAGAGATGTTGTACGATGATTGTCTTCTGACCATATATGCCATATTACTTTTTGAAAAGTTCTGCACAATTGATGATGGATTTATTGCACAAAATGCATGAACTTAACTTTAAAACTTCAGCTTTAACCTTCCTCCTGATTATTTTAATCTAGAGATAATTTGGACTTGGAAAATGAGAAGAGATTGAAGTAACAAATAAAGATTTTTTTTTACAGTAAAACCGTGGCACGGGTTGGGTTGAAGAGATATCATGCTAGCGCTTTAATTTCCATCTCAAATGAAATATAGAAGACATGTAACATAAGATGTGAGCTCTAGAGGAATCAATATATATGATCCTGCACCTCCAGTCCTCCACGTAGTGAAAAGGTAATGTTTTGTCCCCTTCCCAAGTCGTATATTTTCGCACAGTAAATTAAAAGTGCTATAACAATGTTCCCTTGCACTTTTGGCCCCAGTGGGAGATCGAGTGAAAATTTGACAAAAAGTAGAAGTAAATGAATCAATGGGAGAGTCATCCATGACCATGAGAATGATATACTTTGTGAGAGAGGAATTATTTAAGCTTTTACTTAAATCAATTTTATTAGGTAATGGATATCTTATCTATTTTAAAATTTTGTTAAGTGGTTTATAATTTACTATTAATCTTGAAGTTCCTCTTTCTACTTCAGAGGCTTTCATTACATAAAAGAATTCCACGAAGATTTTGATGGTCTAATTAATTATTTTTCTAAATATTCATTTTTTTACAATATTCTAAATATTATTGATTCATTTGTATAGATATTGTTTTAGTTGTTATATCCTTTTCATATAAATTATCAATATATTTCTTTCTGTGCCAAAAAGTTATTGGATTAGTTTCACAAATTTCTTTCCTTATTTTCTCATATATATATATATATATATATAGAGATGGGATCCTTTTACACCGGTGTAAAACTTGATAGTTTTACACCATTTAATAACTTTTTACTGGATAAGTATTTTACAAAATCCACCGTTAGATTGAAAGCTTATATCATGTAGATCACATATCTCAAATTTCATATTAATCCGAAATCATTTGAAACCTAATTGATATATATAAAAATTAACGGTATATGTACTTCTAAAATATGTGAAAATTAGACTATTTGATTACATTCATATTGATGTTTAAATTTTGTGAAATTTGAGACATATAATCTACATGATATAAGCTTTCAATCTAACGGTGGATTTTGTAAAATACTTATCCAGTAAAAAGTTATTAAATGGTGTAAAACTATCAAATTTTACACCGGTGTAAAAGGATCCCATCTCATATATATATATATATATATATATACCAATAATCAGAAATCCCGAATTATACTGATTCTTTTTGCTTTAAGTTTCAGGTTGACATGGTCCATAAATATTTGAATATAATAATCAATATCTGCTATACTATTTGCTACACATAACATAACTAGTGATAGCAGCCACCATACTTTCCCATATTTCATGACTGCAAAGCAAGGGGTTACAGATTGGAATATTCTTTCTCTACTAAGTCAGAAGTAGCTAAAGTGGCAAATATTTCCATAGTAAGCACTAAGTGGTATGGTTACTATTTTAATTTTAATGTAGAGTATACTACTCATCTTCCAATGAATCAAGACAAATCAGCACTAAAATCACTAATATAACTCTTTTTTCTTCTGCAAAATTAGAATACCATTTATTTTATTTTTGTACTCTCTGTTAAATAAATTTCTGTTGAAATCATTCACGTTAAGGTAAGAGTAATTCTCACCAATAAAAAGGAAAGATAACATTACTCATTAAACGAAACCATTCGAAAGTTTATCTATACTAAACGCAGGTAACAACTATTTATATTTTATAGTAGTGTCACATTGCTCTTTCATATTTTTTTCACCCTCTTAGAATTTTAGATTATCTTTAAGCAATGACGAATCCAGAAAATTTTCTTAATGGGACTAATAAATAGTTTATAAAAAGAAAAAAATGCTTAAATATAATTTTGGTTTCTATTTTAAAATAGATACATTAGTCTTTATATTTTTTAAAATTTACAATTTTGATCATCCTGTTTTAAAATAGACACATTTAATCTCCAATTATATTAAATTTACGATTTTGATAATTTAGTCAAACTAAAAAGTGTTGATTATTGAGAGATTAACATTAATTATGATATGAATTAAACAAATAATTTTGTGTTACATCACTAAATGTGAGTCTCATCATATTAATCTCTTACCAATCAATATTTTGGAAAGACCAAAATCATAAATTTTACAAAACTGAAAACTAAATGTCTATTTAAAATAGAGGGATTTAAACTACAATTTTTCAAAAATATGAGAACTAAATGTTTCTATTTTTAAATAAAAAGATCAAATTTATAGATTTTAAAAAATAGGAGACAAAAATTGCATTTAAACCAAAGAAAAATATCACAAACTTTTATAAAATATATAATGTCATGACAAATAAATCCAAAACACTTAAGTTTTTACAAATTATAATTGTATGTATGTATTTTTATACTTTAAAAATATTCTAAGATTTTTTATCATTTTCAATATTATATAAAATGAAAAGAATAAAGTAATAAAAATAGCATCAATTAATTCACTTTATTTTATTTCTTATATTTTATATCATACATATATAATTAAAAAAAAATCTTGACCTGATCCGCTATTGTCCTTAGGATATATGTTAGGATGATTTTATTTAAATAAAAACATAAATAAGCTTGTTTTATATCTCCGTAAAGTTTTCTTCATAAATTTCTTAGTTCAAATAGCTTTACTATTCAGAGTCATAATGTCACATGGTGCTCCTCAAAATAAAAGTGGCTGCACTTTTTTATTTTATGAAAGGCATGAGATACATGTATAACATAGAACTCGTGGAGGAATTTTTTTCCAAAAGTACACCCCTTTATACCATTTTATTCTTAAAATACATCAATTTTAAATATAATTCCTAAAATACACTACTTTTTAAGATTTGTGAGAAGTCTGGAAATTGGTTCCTAAAATCTCCAACGCTCTTTGTTAACCATTTCTTTTTGTAGGATGGAGTATAATTTATGAACGTTTTGATTTCTGCAATCAATGTTTTGATGGAAATTGTTGGATTCGTTTTGACAATGGATTGGATGATCTGCGTTATGACGTGTTTGTCAAGTTGCCTATGATCATGTGTGAGCATTGGTGCGAGACAAGTGCATTAACCTATGATACTTTTGATAATCCATTTCTTATGCGTCTTTGAATTGCATGCACCTAAGCTCCATGTACAACCAATTTCATGTGATTTACACACAAGGTTTAGCCTTCTCTGGTCAGAATATATTGTTTTGCAGTCAAAATGATTTCTGATGTTGTGTTCTTTGACTGCTCAAATACATTGTGCTTTTTCCTCAAAGATCATGTCAAGCTCAAGTGCACTAGTTAGTGGTTGTACACAATCTTGTTGTTGAATGAAATGGTGGTGATCAATGTATTGTGGTAGGTGGTCAAGGTTCAACTCCACTGGACACCTAGGTTGGTGATATTGCAATATAGGTGATGTTGGTATGACAACACCCTCGTCATTTCTTTGGTCATTGTTGTGATGAAACAACTCTTGATCCTCATGCTCACTAAAATCATCCATGTTTTCTTCGTGAAAACATATGATGGGATATTCATTAGTGATGGGATCTTCATTTGGGTTTGATGTTTGTGTTTGTGGTTGTTGTGATGGGGTGATGTTGTAAAATATTGTGATGGATGATAGTATTGTTGGTGAAAGGAGGTTTGTTGGACATTAGAAAAAGAATCATTTTTGGATAATAGTTGTGTGTGTGAAGTATAAATGTTAAAGACATCTTGTCTTTCAAGGTTGTTGTATGAAAACACTGGATCATTGAGGTCTAGGTGTTGTACATTAATGGTTATGGAGACGGTGGTTGTGGGGATGATAGTTGTGGTTGTGGACACAGTGGTTGTGGTTGAGGAATAAGCTCAGTAACAACATATAATTCGACAAAATTCAATTCTGGATTTTGGACAATTATTTCCAGCATGCCTTTAAGATCGACATTGTTGTGTATTTGTGCTGAAATAAAACGTGTTTGGCCATGATGAAATGAAATAAGGACACGATATAACAACTTAACAACTGTTTCAGTTGCCCGAGTAGGGAGATGTTGGTTAATTTTCTGAATCAGTTGTGTAAAAATGATAGACCTAGTCACTATAGAAATATTGGGTTTGCACATGAGTACTTCAGTCTGTGAATCGGGTCGTCTACAATCTAACCATGGTGGTGAATGACAATCGATATTTCTTTAGGAGGAGCCATGGGTGGTGTTAGGGAGATGTGAGTGGGAAGGCTATGAGAGTTAAAAGAGGTTTGTTTGTGAGGATGTTATTAATTGTGATGTGTTGTGAAATGGTAGGATTATATATATAGGTCATAAAGTTTAGAAAGAGAGTTAGGTGTAAGGGTTAGGTAGGAGGGTTATGCAAGAGAGTTAGGTGGGGGGTTACGTAGGAGAAATAGGTGGGAGGGTTAGGTACGAGGGTTAGGTAGGAGAGTTAGGTGAGAGAGTTAGGTAGGAGAGTGTAACGACCAACCACGTCGCTATTGTACCACTAACTCTTAATCACGTCATTAACATGTTTTAAATGAAAACTCCTTTAATTTGATTATAAAAACAATGGTAAATTTTTCGCGAACTCACAAAGACCATCATCATAGAATATACACGTAATTAAGATACGTATAAGACATCTCAAATATATGTGTGTGTGTGTGTGTGTGTATATATATATATATACAAAACATAGTTTAGTTGTAGATACAATTAACCATGTCTAAAATATATTAAGTGTTTTACAAAGGAAACAAGAAATTAAACAACGGGGGTGTAACTAGCAAAACACAACCCCTGTCCAGGATCTAATCCATTGACATCCCGGCTACTCAGCGGCTCCAACCAAAATGATGGGCATCTTCCAAAGCACCTACTACTGTCCGTCTGCTTACACGAACCCGGTTCCTGATCATTACAGGTACCAAACCATACGGCACAACAAAGCAAATGTGAGTTCATCGTGTTAAACAACAAACAATAAATAACATCAGTTAGGAAAAAAATCCGGACATCACCATATCATCACAATATCCAAACATCTCATCACGCAACTAACAAGCACGGGCATCCAAAAACATTCCATAAGTCAACTTATAATGTCTAGCATGATGCATGCTCCTGACTCAACTCTCAGCATGCAATGTGGTACCATCACCGAAATATTCCATCTCGGTATACAGATGATGCAGTAGCTTGTCAGGGTCACTCTGTCGTGCACAGGGCGCTTCCCCCCAGTGGTGATCAGCCATGGGCGTCAGAAGGAGTTCCTAACAGACGTGGCCCCCAGTACCTCGGTACCTTATAGCCAATCATCCTATTTCCGCCATGCAAATGCAGTATGTCACATGGGCACCATCAATGCATGGCCCGGCCCAGGAACAAATCCGTCCTCGCTAGGATATTGCCACGCACCCCCATGTACATACATACCGCCCCAGACGAGGGCCGCCCCAACATGGGCTCATCGATGCACTGACCGTGGTCCTTGCAAGGTTAACCACCCGATCCCGACACCTCACGTGTCTATACTTAGCATATCACCACGACTCCATCAATGTATGGCCCCGCCCGGGAACAACTTGCCCTGGCTAGGATACTGCCATACACCCCCGTGGGTATCTATGTACATCCACCCGCATTCATATAACCATGGGCACCATCAATGCATGGCTCAGCCCTGGAACAACTTGTCCTAGCTAGGATACTGCCATGCACCCCCATGGTATCAATGCACATCAACTAGCACTCAATAATCATAGGCACCATCAATGTATGACCCAGTCAGGAACAACTCGTCCTGGATATGATACCTGTCATACACCCCCTATGATATCAATGCATACATCAAAATCTCAAGCCATCACATAGGCCGGTCTCAACTATTATCAATGTAGACACATACGTCTCTCACACATCATTCACAAACACCACAAACAAGCGAGTTAGTGTGAAGTATTAGGTGTCTGGGTTGGCACCTAGGCATAATAACTTGAGGTAAGAAATCCGAACAAGGTCGGACGAGGGTGGACAAGGTCGGTCAAGGTCGATCAAGGTCAGTCAAGGGCGGTTTAGAGGGTCCTTGGGTTTCTATAAAATACCAAGGACAGACTCAACACTATATAATCAATTACATAAGCGTTGTGATCAATTATAACAGATAGCGCTTGCAAGACTCGGGATTGTATTAATATCACCAACCTACACAAGGTTATCCGGGTAAGGAAACCTGGTAGCTCACAAAGAAAAAGTACGAGCTCTACCGAGTAAGAAACCCGGTGGCTCACCAAGAGAAGGCTTGAACTTAGCGATTCTAAAGAGAATGGTCCATCCCGGGTGAGGAACCCGGTAGCTCTAAGGAAAAGAGATGAGCTTAACCGAGTAGAAGACCCGGTGACTCTTTTCCTGAGGAGGGACGAGCTCATCCGAGTTAGGGAACTCGATGGCTCTTCCTCTCGAAGAAAACTTGAGCCCAACAACTCTAAGGTATCACCCTGGGTAAAGAATCCGATATATCGATGTCCACCAACGAGGACTAAGTCACGACCCGCATGTGCCATGCATGCTACGTAACCCGCTCAGCTCGGCATACCCATCCCGGTACCTGGCACCTGCACTAACACTACTACATAATGTCTTGGGATTTTTTCAGCATCAAAATGCCAACTTCACACACATGCACAGGGAGTTTTTACAACATCAACTCCCACTTCAAGAACATGTTAGATTCAAGTGATTGAAGAATCTGAAGAAGAAGAGTTTTGATATTTGATTCA
>CM023948.1:12476895-12519088 GCA_013407115.1 Glycine latifolia | reverse complement strand
TTGGTTTATTAGATTAGGTGTTCATTGTATTTACAGAACACCATCAAACAACACACCAGAACATCATTAAACATCGACACAAACACCAACCAACGAATCGTAAAGCGTATCACGTCCCACTCAATAAAGACAAACATAGCTTTCTTGGAAAACCACACACACAGGGACATGCAGTCATCGCCATGGTTGGGCTCCCTGGCCCCCAACCATGTTATCTAAAGCTATTATTAAACATAATAAACTCCCCTTACCTAACCAGGAGTTCGTTCTATAGCTACACAACGGGTTGTCCTAAACTTCTGATCTGGCCTCGAGGTCCTTCTTGACGTCGAAATTTCGTGGCAACTATGGTGGTTTTCGAGTTGAAAGTGACACAGAAGGGTTGAGGAAGAAAGGTTTCTGGGTGTGGGTAAGCTTAGAGAGAAAATGAGAGAAAGTGCAAAGGAGAAGAATAGGAGAAAAACACGTTTCCACTGCACACTCCTATGCTTAAGTACCAGCTGACAGAACAGGTTTGTCTTTCGTGCAAACACAGCAACCACAAGTCAACAAGGACAGCTAACATCCACTAACACGCATACCAAGGCAAGGGCACTCAAAACAACAATTATCGAATAAAACATACAATAAAACATATAATTAATCACCATATCACGCAAAAGAAATGTCCAACTTATGTTACCTAAAATTCCAGGGTGTTACAAGAGTCAGTGCATGTGAATGAGCAGTGTGTAGCTACGCACATCACAGACAACAGGTTGTCCGTTGCATCATGACTGTTGACTGCATTATTCTGCATCGATCATGGAGCCCACACAAATTATTGAGATCCACATTAATGCGGTTGTCAGTGCATGTGAGTGAATAGTGTGCAATTATGAACATCACAGATAATAGGCTGTTTGTTGCATCATGACTGTTGACCGCATTATTTTGCATCGATCATGGAGCCCACGCAGAATATTGAGATCTACATTACTGCGGTTGTCAATACATGTGAGTGAATGGTGTGCAGCTACACACATAACAAACAACAGGCTATTCTTTGCATCATGATTGTTGATGGCACTATTGCGCATCTATCACAGAGCCCATGCGGATCATTGAGATCCACATTAATGCGGTTGTCAGTGCATGTGAGTGAACAGTGTGTAGCTGCGCACAATACAGACAACATGCTATTTATTGCATCATGATTGTTGACTGCACTATTCCGCATCGATCATGGAGCCCACACGGATTATTGAGATTCGCATTAATGCGGTTGTTAGTGCATATAAGTGAACAGTGTGCAGCTATGCACATCACAGACAACAAGTTGTCCGTTACATCATGATTATTGATTGCACTATTGCACATCGATCACGAAGCCTACGTAGATCATTAAGATCCGTATTAATACGGTTGTCAATGCATGTGAGTGAACAATGTGCAACTACACACATAACAAACAACAGGTTATCTGTTGCATCATGACTGTTGATCGCACTATTGCACATCAACCATAGAGCCCACGCGGATCATTGAGATCCACATTAATGTAGTTGTCAGTGCATGTGAGTGAACAATGTGTAGCTACATACATCACAGACAATAAGTTGTTCGTTGTATCATGACTATTGACCACACTGTTCCACATCAATCACAGAGCCCATGCAGATCTTTGAGATCTGCATTAATGCAGTTGTCATTACATGTGAGTGAACAGTGGGTAGCTTAGCACATCATAGACAACAGACTGTCTGTTGCATCATGACTATTGACCGCACTGTTCTGCATCACTCACAAAGCCCACACGAATTATTGAGATCTGCATTAATACAGTTGTCAGTGCATGTGAGTGAACTGTGCATTTAGGATCATATTATTAAATTAAATTGAAAATAACAACTAAAAAACATGGAACAATGACAAATACATAATAAAGACTAACAAATAATTAAAAGCAATACAATAACAAAATATGTAAATTATTCATTCTAATTTCAGGGAATTGTCTAGCTTCCGCTCCATCTTCGCCCAGCTTAGGTTATTAACTTGAGAAGGTGATGATGAATTATGAACATCAACTTTAAGTTCCATACATGTTACACTCGCCATATTTACAAATGTAATCAACATGCACCGAACACCTTCTTCGTCTATAATTTGAATTGTCATATACTCAACACGACCATTGAATTGGTATATAAGACGACGATACCAAAGTGTAGTAATTATAGGCGTAGCACCATCGTCTCTAATTGATGACTATATTGTGATGATTATTTCTGACATGGTCATTGTTGAATTAAGTAATATCGATTTTGTGTTGTCACTTCTGAAAATTGCATTTCCACTTGAACTATGGATTACCTCACCATTAATATAAACATATGCACAAATTGTCTCTAAACTCATTTTTATTGCTCTCTCTATTTTCTTGCGCAATTTGATTTGATGTAACTATGCAAAGTCTATGGTGATATGGTGCCTTTATATATACAATCAATCACAGAGCCATGGTTCACGTGATTTGGAATCTCGATGCGTGATAGAAAGACGGTCATGTTGATGTGCTTTTGAATCTCGAGGCCTTACAATGAGACAAAGTCTAAACGTGGTTTGAAATCTCAATGTAGTTTATACTATAAATTTATGGGAGATGCATGTCAATATCACATTTTCATCGGCCGACTTCAAATTTTATATCATTTGTACCCGTTTTACCACTAAACCTTGTTGTCACGGCTCACATACCTCTATTGCGTTATCAAAATGTTCACTGTTCAAGAACCACAATTAACGACTTAATTACTTTGTATTACCATACAATACATGAATCACAACCACAAATTGTACCATTATTATCGTCTACTAAGTTCCAACATATTATCCTAATCAAATAGTAGAAAATTGATCATGCATTGATCACTGCATTGGTTGAATGATGGAGGCTTGAAACACACACCTTTCACCTGTCATGGGGTGAGTGCACAATCACACTCGAAGGTGTTGCACTGCATCTAGGCATTAGAGTCGATGGTTGTGTTGTGACAGGACCTAGCTTCTTACATTGGAATGAGTTATGCGATGAGTTACTAGCGAAGTCCCTCCAAATAATGCACGTAAGGGAGCCACAGTGAAGCTGACATGGTTGCTTAGCATCTTGCACGCACCATTACCTTAAGAACCAACAATACACCAACTACAATGCATGTGTAGAGCTTACATAATGTATATGATTGGTGGTGCTTTAATACCTGATTAATTTGGAAATAGAGTTCATCTAATATATTTGAACCTATTAGGTGATTTCAACAACATAAAAAAATATAGTTGAGGTTCTGTTTGTTTAGAAAACCTATATAGAGAATTGTGTCGGGCAACATCATAGACTGGTAGAGTTATGGGTGGTTGTGTCATACTATTGTATTCATGGGCTTGGTACCGTATGCCTTTTATTGCACCAAGAGTCTCACTGCCCAAAACAACTTATCCTCGCTAAAAGGTTATTACAAATAATGGAATCAAAATTTTTAATTTTAATGGTGCACATTATAACATTACAATGAATAATGGTTTTGTTTCATGTTTACATGTCAGATGGGGTGGTGGTAGATTAGAACATAGGGGCATACTTCATGATGACTTGGTCGGGTATAGATCTCATATAGATCATATAAAGAGTCATTAGGTATATTACTATCATCAACCGCACCATCAATATGTATATATTACCATTTACTAATGTTGCATTGTTTACATATATTCTAGTTTTCTTGGGTCCCATATAAAGGATTTGAAGAGAACCTACCAAGACATGCATACAAAGACATGGACATTTGGTCTGCATGTATTGCAATTATTTGTTTTCTCATTGTTGAATGACATCAAACAAATCGGATCAAGCTACAGTTTGGACTACATCAAGATATCCCTGTTGATCCCATGAATCTTGATCAACTTCACTAGATTGACATGCGAGGAAATCATTATAGTGACTGGATGGAATATCATGCAAGGTGGATTAATTTCTGGAAAAATAAATACAATGATGTTTTAACTAGACAATGGATTGAAGGGCCATTGACATATACACTGAAGTATATGGAATGGTATAGGCAAACACTATTTTGTTCTTGTCTGTTGCACAACAACTAAATGATCCATGCACAAGAATTACCCGTAATGTTGCAGGGACAACTGTTGAAGAAACACATTTCCAGTTTGACGTCTTCAGTCAATGTTTTGTACTCCATCATCTATTCATCAAAATTTTGTCTAGACTTGCAAGTCAGCCAATGCAACTAACCATGAATGGATGACCAATTTATTTGGTGTCGATTTAAATACACCAAATTTGACGGCATCATATTTAGCTTTTTTTCAATAGTTTGATGCACCATATTTGTTTGGAGAGCAAGGACAAAGTTCTTCAACTGTAGCAACCCACAGTGAAAACCCGAAGAACACAAAAACATCATCATTATGAGGGAGAACCAGTGATATAGGAGAGAAGAAATCCATGACGTAATCGACATCCTCCACACTGTGGGACTCGTAATCGTCTTGAACATTAAAGTATAAAATTTTGTGATAATGGGATCAACTTTGTTTAACTACCCTTCTAATGTAGTTTTCAAAATCATGTCAAAGTGATGATGCCATGTTATGTTATGTTTAAGTGACCATGTTATGCAATTTATAAAATTTATCTCCAATAGATTAAAAATATCTTTGGCAATTTTATTTCATAGTTTTCATGTTAAAGAATCCAAATAAAAATATCATGTAACAGTTTCATCAACAAAGACCTCAAATTAATAGCAAAAAAAAAACTTTGTTTTTTACCCTTAAAACAATGTTTAAGTGACCATGTTATGTAATTTATAAATTTATCTCTAATACATTAAAAATATCTCTGGCTATTTTATTTCAAGTGAAAGATACCACAACAAGACAATTTTTTGGGCTACTCATTTACTGGAACAAACCCAATAAGATTTGAAATTCCTTCCAAATGCAACATCGAAGCACTCAAGTATGTCATCAAACAAGTTGTGCCTCTAGGGGTTCTCCCTTATGGAATTCACGAATCACAGGTGGTTAAACAATTATTCTTTCGAAAAACCAGACCATGCAAAATATTTAGAAAAATTAATCGAATATGAAATAATACAATTGAAAAATGATGAAGATCAGTTAAAGGTGTTAGTAGAATCCAATTATTGGAAGCGTTTTTGTCCAACAAATGTTTTTAGCTGTTTTTAACAAATTGGTAATCCAACTACTGAAAGCAGAGACATGTCTGCTGCAAAACATATTTCAAACTACGGTTAGTTTTGTCATTTTAATGTTTCAATTGTTATTGTTAGTATGTTCCGTTATTTTCATTTTTTTATTTTTTGTTTGTTATGTTTGTCTCTCTAATTACTATTATTATGTTTTGTCTCTCTAATTGTTAATATTTTTCTTTATTTAAATATTTTAATTTCTTCATATAATATAACAGATATATGATAACTATATATTCATTGTGTTTTTTATTAATCTATTTTTTTAATCGCTTTATTTTTTATTTATTTTAACACTATCATTGAATTATTTTAAGATTATTAAAAATTATTAAACCAACAAAAAATTTGTTATTTAAATAAATTATTTTTTAAAAATTAATAATAAGAAAATAATGTTTAGAAGTCGGGGAGCCAACTCTTGACTACTTAACTCAATTGAAAATATTTTTTTTAAAATAATTAAAAATAATAATAGTTTTTATGACTTTATTTTTTATTGTGTTATAACTTTAATTTTTTTTATTGAAATTGTAAAAAATTTCATGACTTTATTTTTTTATTTTTTCAATATGAATTTAAAGTCATATGTGAGAATTTAACTATTTATGACTTCAAAGTCGTAAATAGTTTTTATTTTATTATTTTTATTTATTATTTTATTTAATATTTTCTATTTTTTTATAATTTTTTATCTAATATATTTCCTATATTTAGTATTTTCTATATTTTTTACTCATGTTAAGCATTTTGTAAATTAGAAAATAATGCAAAAAACTTAAATTTAAATAATAATATTAAAATGTATTTTGTTTAACAAAAAATTAAAATATTTTATTACTAATATTAATAAATAATATTAACTTATAATTTAATAAATAATATTAATTTTTAATTAATTTTTAGAGTAAATGAATAATTTTGTACTGTAGTATTAATTAATTTTATTTTATAAATTATTTTAATATTAATAGCATAAAATAATTTAGTAATAAAAGTAATTATTAAAATAAAAACAACATAATACATGAATATAAAATAACAATACAAATTAAACACAAATATAAAATTAAAAAGTAAAAGAAATATTAGCATTTACTTGTATGGATAATTACCAAAATTATGTCATTAGGTTCCATATAATAAGTTTTTTTTAAAAAAATATGTGTAGTAAGTTTTAATATTTTATTTAAATTTAAAATTTTTACTTTATTTTTTTAATTTACAAAACAAATTATAATCCTTAACATTAGTAAAAAATATAAAAAATATTAAATAAAATAATATAAAATATAAAAAATATTAAATAAATAATATATAAAATATAAAAATATTAAATAAAACAAAAAAAACATATATTAATTTGTTAAATAATTAAAATAAAAACTATTTATGAATTTAAAAAAATAGTCACCTACGACATTAAAGTCGCATTGAAAAAAAATTAAAAATTAAAGTCATAAAATTGTTTATCAGTTCAATGAAAAAAACAACGAAAGTTGTAATATAATTTATAACTTTCCAATTCAGAAGTATAAGTTATTTCACAATTTATCATTATTTGGATAAGTTAAATTTTATCTCATTTAATAATTTTGAAAAAAAATTATTCCTTTTTCGTTTATTCCCCATAAAAAGGGTTCTTTAATTAGATGAAAGAGTTACTTGAACCTAGAAAAGCAAACATGTGTGTGGCCCCAAATCACACTAAATGATGGCCAAATATATATGTTGCTTTTGCTCTTAATTAAGACACCCAGAAACTCTTCCGGCTTGCTAATTTGTCAAGCCGGCCAGCATGCGAATATGTATATGTCCACAAATTCTAGTGTATAGATAGTTTCTACCCTGGCAAAAAAGTATCATAAAAACAGTGACAAAAGTGTCCTCATTATTATTGATGAAATCCGGTACGCGTTTCCACCATATATATATGAAGGCACAAAGAAAAAATGCCGACAGAGGGAGGTTTATTGTTTTTTGGGTTAAGATAAACTCTCGAGTCGATTGCGGAAGCGAAACTGTAAAAAGCGAGAGGAGAGAGATAGAGAATAACACAGTCAATTTGTTTAACGTGTGAAAACTTTCCTCAATATGAAGAAATAAAAACTCACGGGACATTGGTCCAAAATCAAATATTCACTATAAGAATAATGGATTACAGATAATCAAAATACACCATGATGGTGGTTCACATAACCTCTCCAACAATGGTGAAAATCAACCTCCCTAGAGTGTTTCACTCAAACTCTCTCTAGAGATCTCTCAAATGCAAAACACAAGGCTTGCTCAAATGTGCTCTCAAGAATGTCACTTGAGGTTCTCAAATCTATCTCCTTTTTCAATCTGCCAAATCTAACCTGTCTCCACCTTAACTAAGGTATTTATAGTGGTGGATTAGGTATAGGATTTTAGAACTCTCGATGGACCTGGGTCAGCATTAGAGGAGAAAACCCAACCCAACATTGTTTTACTTGCTACACATGCAAATGCAAGTGTAATACCCGTTAGCACATTTCAAATTAAGTCCTTATGTCATTTATGATAGTATTCTTATTAATTCAGAATAGTTGATCTATCTATTTTCGATTTGCTCTTTACGCATTTGACAGTACCCTAAAACTACTCATCCTCCTGTTAGGAGAAACAACTTAATTACACAAAAAAGTATATATAAGAATGCACCAATGACGAGTATATAAAATTTGTATGAAACTACTAAAATAACTTGTAAAACTCCTAAAGTTACTAAAATATCGTTTGATGAGCCATCCTCGTTTGGGAGATTTCTGACATTCAAGGACTATTTGAGTAATTCCTATATAATATTTTTTTTTTTACTATTTAGACCTATGTAGTGTGCAATAATTCTTCAGTTTGATTCATAAAAAAATCATGGTATTAGCTATAACAAATATTTAAGTTTCATGATTTATTTGAAAAAAAGTTAGGAGACAACATAAATCAAGCAGATAAAAACATGACAAAAATTTTAATTTTTGTTACATAGTATTAACAAGACACATATATTCATATTCCTATTTTTTAGTAATAAAAAATAGTAATTAACCAACTAACTTTTTAAAATATTTGTTAAAAAAATATAGTAATTTAGTAAATTTGATATTTTTTTTTGAAATATTTGTTAAAACTTGATATAAATTGCATGAAGATAATTAATATTAAATATTTAGTAAATTTTATATTATTTTATTTATGTTGTTGTTTATTTGTCAAACAATATACATAACAATTTTTTAAAAAAATTTGTATCTTTATCATGTGTTATTCTTCTAATATTATATTTTGAACACCAAAAGGTTTGTGATTTCCAATAATTTATAAAATCTTACCGTAAAAAAAAAGTAAATTTTAAAAAATCATTACAGCAAATCCCTACAATAGGAGCGAGCAAGGCTTAAGCCAAAAGTAAAAGAGAAGAAGCCCAATAGATATAAGCCCTTCTTAACTGGTTAGGTTATTAAAGGGCCCGAGCCAACTTAACTCTTAGGAGAGGAGAAAAACCCTTAGCCGCTAGCAGTAGTTGAACTCATTCTTCTTCAACTCAACTGAGCAAGGTTCGCACTCGCAGGTATCTATGTGTGTTTCTGTTATTCTGCTTATGGGAACTAAGGAGGGTAAATGGGTCTTTGACAAGATTGTTAGAATCGTGATTCTACGTAGACTCGTGGAGGCCTCGTAGAATCGAATCGTAAGAGTCTACTTCAGACAAAAAAAAAATGTAAATTACCTAAATACGGAAAAAAATGAGCCAGAAGGTGTATGTAAGCAAAAGAGGGTGCAGAAATTACTTTGGTTATGGACCTGGCCCAAATTATAAAAAAAACCTAATTGTGCGCTAATAACTTCTTCTCTTACGCTGCATCTTCTTTCTCCCCTTCTTCTTCTTCGCTGCCGCGTGTTCAAAGAAAAACAGAACATATGAGGTGAAGCATGGTGATTCGTGAAGCATTGTGTGTTTAAACTAAACCTCTCCTCCTCTTTCACCGGAATATATCCTCCTTCAGCTGGTAGTTTCTGTCCACTCCCTCTTCTCTGTTAACCCCAATTTTTGCTTTTTTTTATTTATTTAAATTTTCGTCCATGGCTTCTCTGTTAATCCCGGAATCGCCGAATCGCAACCAGACTCGCGATTCAACGCCGATTCCACCGAGTCTACGCCGAGTCTACCGATTCTACTCAGAAAACGATTCTACATGCGATTTAACTCGCGGAGGCTTAGTAGAATCGTAAAATCGGACGATTTTACGATTTAAATCGTGATTTTGATAACCATGGACTCTTTGGTGTTGCAGATTCTTGAGCTAGAATAATGGGGAAGAAAAGAAAACACAGTGAGACTACTCAAGGTGTAGCACTACCCAAAAAGGAAGAGGCTGCTCCAGAGAGACCGGCTAGGACCCTTTTGGGGTGGAAGGATAAGAATCAAGTTGAGGATGATTCACCAATATTTAGGAACAAAGAGAAGCTATTGGTCACTTGCTCTAGGCGCATCAATTACAGGTGATTGTTTCCAGTTTCCATTACTTTATTACTTTCTTTTCTGCTAGAGACTAAAAATGCTGTTTTGATGTGTCAAATTTAAGAATAGAGAAAATCTGTCTTGTCTTTCTATATGGTTTTCATGGAGTGAAGTGTTTTTTTCCTTTCTTTTTCTATAGGTACCGGCATTTGATGTTGAATTTGGTCACACTTTTGCCTCATTGCAAGAAGGATAACAAAGTTGAATCAAAGGAAACTAAAGGAGCCACCCTCAACGAGCTTGTTGAGCTAAAAAATTGTTCATCTTGTTTATTTTTTGAGGTATTTTTGTTTATATGCCACAAGGTTTTATCATACTCTCTCACTTGAAATTAGGTTTTGTTTATATGCATTATGTTTTGTGCTATTTAGAAATTTTAAAGCATGCTTATAGTTTAAGGAATTCTCTTGTTGGTCACACGTGTGATGTTTTTTCTGTGATATGTTATTGTTGACCACCGTTAATTTCATGTCGGTCTGATCACTAACTTTTTCAGGTTGGATTAAACGTGATTGTTTTAAATTTTTATTTTATTTTATAGATTCATGTTTGATATAATTTGAACAATGACATTTGAGTATAGTGATTTTGGACACTCTAATTCTTAGTCATCACCGAGTCCTGTTAACTTGTTATATTCTGATTAGTGTCTTCTTCTCCCCTTTTCTATTTATGAATTTCAGTGCAGGAAGCATAAAGATCTTTATCTCTGGATGGCAAAATGCCCCAATGGCCCCTCTGTAAAATTTCTAGTTAGTGCCGGTAATATTCTCATGTTATATTCATAAGGTTATCACAATATCAATTTGCTTCCTATGATGATGCAATGTTTGGATTTCTTTATACTGTAGTCATAATTCTACTTGTTGGATTTGATTTTGTGTCTCTCTCACTCTCTCAACTATTTATGATATACTTTACTGATTTCTGTTTTTCCTCCACTGCTTTCCAGTTCACACAATGGAGGAATTGAAGCTAACCGGAAATCACCTACAAGGTTCGCGTCCAATTTTGACATTTTCAGCAAATTTTGAAAAAGATGCACATTGGAAACTATTAAAGGAGATGCTGTTACAGGTACATGGTTGGTTTCTTTCCTCGTAAGTAGTATTTCTGTATTGTCCACCTAGTTTCATATGAAAAAAAGATTAGGAAATCTCTAAGCCTCATGTTGATTACTCTTAATATGTGCCATTTCATAAATAGTAAAGGTTGGTTTAATAGTTTCATCGTAGTTTGTTGCTTCATGGTGTTGCTAGCCTTGTTAAAAATTGTTTCATGTGCACTTTTCTGATGTATTTGGGATCTTGTACTATGGTTGTCATATATCTTCCTAGCAGTATATTTGTTTTTAATTTGTTGTTACTGATCCGAGGAAATTCTATTAATGTTATTGTTATGTCCATCTATTGACATAGTTTAAATTGAGTAAGATGTGGAGATCTGTTCCATGCATCTTTTCTTGTCTACAATTTTCTCTATTTCTATGCTCTTGACTGAGTACTGTATTTGATTAATTCTTTCTTCAGATATTTGAAACACCAAAGGACCACAGAAAGGCTAAGCCTTTCCATGATCACGTTTTTGTTTTCTCAATAGTTGATGACCATATATGGTTCCGGAATTATCAGGTTTGTGGTTGTATTTGTTTAATATATAAAGAATGTCTGTTACCTATTCAATTAATTTACAGGTTAAAATATGCAGATTTGTTGTTTTGGGATCCATTCCACCTACTTCTAGTGTGTACATTGTGATTTTGATTATGTTGTTTTGGTTTGTTAGCCATGGCTTAATGCTTGAAATGAAGTTTGAGTTGAAAATTTTAAACTTTTTCTTTCTTATGATCATTACTGAAGAATCAGAGTTTATATTCTTTACATTTCAACTTGAAGGATTAGCTTTTTGGGTTCCATAACAAATAGTCTTCAGTATGAAATAAAGAATGCTTAAACACAACAACTTTGAATGCGGAGGATAATGGGCCATTTTGATAAGAGTTTGAATTTGATCTACTACCAATGTAAAACATTTTATTTATAAATGAATTAAGATGTTCCACTGGACATTATTCTTAGAGTTGTTCACATGGCTCTTATGGGACTGATGTCCAGTGAACATGAGGCTTGTTTGAGCCACATCTGCTCATCATTCCCCTTTTCTCAATGATTTTCCCCAAGTCCTTGATGTACAGGTGTTAACTGTCCCTCCTTTAAGCTTGGCTTGGTTATAGGTGGGCCCATATTCAACCACATGGGTGGAACAGAGATTAAATTGCTTTATTTACTCTAAAATGCAAACTTGAGATAGATATGCATGTCTTATGATACATGTCATTGCGCCACCATCTGCAAATGCATAATTGATGGGTGTACAGTGATTGATTGTTCATGCATTTGATTACTTAAATTAAATGAGCAATGTTACATCTCTATTCCCTTTCAGATCTCTGCTCATCATAATGAGTCGGACAAATTACCTAGAGGTGGCCTTGATAAAATGACATTGATCGAGGTCCGAACATTGTTATTTGTTATTGATTTATATTTTGATCTCTCAATTTTTAATATTCATTTAACCTGTAAGCAAACTACTTGTTTAGGTTGGTCCGCGATTCTGCTTGAACCCAATTAAAATATTTGGTGGCAGTTTTGGAGGCCCAACTTTATATGAGAATCCGCTCTATGTGTCACCAAATCAGGTACTGACCAATATATTTTCCATATATATTTATAATTTCCCAAGCTTTCCACTGACAATATAACTCTATCGTTATTGGTTGCTGGTCCTTATAGATTCGAGCTTTAGAGAAAAAGAAGAAGGCTGGAAAGTTTGCAAAGAAGGTCAAAGCAAAGACAAGGAGGAAAATGCACGAGATGTCCAATCCTCTGGAGCCTGATGAGTTTGCAGATATGTGGAAAGATTGATTTTAAATACAAACGCAGCTACCACATTAAGGAAAAATCCATATTTCACCTATATTATCCTCGCATTATATTCCATATCATTACAGGGGGACTTTTGTGATTCTATAATGTTATTTTCTGTAATTGTGATTCTTGTGGGGTCTGGTTATTCTCTCTTATCAGACATTGAACTAGTGGAAATTAAATTTTGGCAGAGAAGGTTTCAGTTTTATGGGTCATTGGGTTTGTTTGACTGATATACTACTAGTGTATTAACCAGGGATTGTTTCGACTTTAATTAGTCAAGTCTCATTTATAAAGATGCTTTCACCTAAGATGTGATTTTTGTTGTGAGCTTTCCTCCCTTAGTGAACCGCCGCCGTTTTTTCTATTGATTTCACAGGACAACTAATTAATTATATATTACTATGTAGAGAATAATTTCATAAAAGCATCTAATGTTAGTATAAAATGGCCCAGTTCAAAATTAAAATAAATAATTACATAAAAACTTTCTGTTAGTATCTTCAATGAAAGACCCATTGGCAATAATATACCAATCTTGGGGGATAACTTTATATTTGAAGAGCATATATGTGTTCTAAAACAATTGGAAATAACTATTGATAAGTTCCGGCAGCAACAAATTACTTTTATTTTAATTCTAATTCAATATTATGCCACGTAGCCGTTTGAAGAATAATTTCGAAAAAGAAGTTTTCTAGTCAATTTTTTAAGCGGTACGAATTTTATATTTAATTTAATTTTTTGGCCAGATTTTAAAAATATTTCCATAAAATTAACCATTTAAAAACATAATTAAACCAATCTTATAGTTCGATATAATTAATCAGGAAATTTAGCGTTAAAATTAATACGTACAAAAAATAAGACGCTTTTAAATATATAATCAATCAGTTTTTTTATGCAATATAATTAATCAGAATTTAAAACCTATTGATATGATATTTCGCGTGAAAATTAATACGCACAAAGCGTTTCACTTTTTATGTGCACAAAAAGTGCAAATCAAAGATTTTTTTTTTTTAAATTTCGCCGAAAAAAATAGAGGAAATTTCTTCATTTTGTACATTTTTATTGCCAAACCGTTGTCAATAAACTTCTAAGTAATAAGTTTATTCATAACAAATTTGAATGAGAAAATGTTCTTGTTTTTTCATTTGAGTAAATTAAAAAAAAATGGCATTATATAGTATATTAATGGAATGTCACACAGGATACTAGTGGGATGATTTAATGGAGAAAGACATTGATTATTTGTGATTAAAAAAAAATTATTGAACAACTATATGTCTAGTTGTATTATATTGTAGTGAATGTCGACAAAAAAAATAAAATGATGAATTGTTAGGTTTTAAAGAACAAAATGAGAAAAAAGTACAAATAATAGAAATGAGAATGTTAAAATAAATGTGTGGTCATTTAAGATAAAATAAAATATTAAATTATTATATACGAGAAAAGATTAATGTTTTACTTATTAAGAAAAACATGATACAAAATCGGTTAAGATGGTTTGAACACAGATAGACAAGACCACAAGAAGTGTTAGTTAGAATAATAGATTGTATGATTTTTTTGGTCATTTAAAAAGAAAAAAAGACCAAATATCAAGTCGAAAGATATCGTTAAGAAAAGACATCAAATTACATAATATTTCTAAAATTGGATTTTAATTAT
This sequence comes from Glycine latifolia, assembly GCA_013407115.1. Lineage (NCBI taxonomy): Eukaryota > Viridiplantae > Streptophyta > Magnoliopsida > Fabales > Fabaceae > Glycine > Glycine latifolia. The sequence continues at coordinate 12,504,662 of CM023948.1, read as the reverse complement.
ATCAAATAGTGTTGTGTAATTCATGTAACCTGTAAAATAAAGCTATCTTGTTCTAATAATATAAACAAATTGTACTTACAAAAATTTGGAGTTAACCGACGTTAGGGTGGACGTGGCTAAGGTGAGCTCCACGATCTTGCATGTTGGACTATGAGTACCTTTTGTTAGGAGAACAAGATGGGGGACTTGCAAAACAAAAGATTCTGACATTCAAGTAAGTACGCGAGTTAGTTTAGAATGAAATGAAAAGGTGAGATAAAATCTGGTATTTATAGTGAGATGGGAGCTTCGGGTCCTTGTTTGTCGGGACTGATACAATGGCGTAACAACCCTTGTAGATAATTCCTAACTTGTAGATAATAGCTAGTAGATAAAATGTGGCTTGTTAGACTTTTGGCAAACGTACCAATTGTCGTTGTAAGTTACAAAATTTATAAAAGTTCGTCTCCATAGGGACTTGTGCTACTCAGTTAATCCAAATAGAATTCAACAGTTTAATAGTTATGTACAATGAGTATGGTCGAAGTTTTGATGGTTTTACGGAAATAACGAAAGATTACGGAAGCTAATAAAATGATTTTAATTAATTCAAGAAAAGCGTAGGATTTGGATTTCATCATTTATACCCTCAGTATCCAATTAATATTACCATGTATAAATCATTTTCTATTATTACCGATGCACACATTAATTAACCTCGAATCGATCCCTCGCAATCGAGTTCTAAGGATATTTACTGAATATCGATCCCTCGCATACGAAGTAAATAACCCAGCATTACAATCATAATCGCGTGCTATTTGCAATCTAAACGTTATGCTCTATTCCTAGCAACGTAACGTAAAAAGTAAAATTATTCAGTTTAAATTCTAAGAGTACTTCCCAGTTAAACTTAGAATCCAATTTCATGAAACTAATGATAAAGTAGAATCAAGCATTAAGAACGGAATAAAATTACCAATAATAAATAGAAAAGACTTATGCATGAATAAATATTAAAAGAGATACTTAAAAGTAGAAGATTACATCCAATCCTTAAGAGAAACTAACCAAGCATGGAGAGAACCTCCTTAAGAGAAGAATTGATGAACGACCCCATCACCGCTTCTTTCCGGCAGAGTCTCCACACTCAATCTCACTTCTCTTACTTTCTTAACCTACCTAATACTAATATTTAAAAAAACTAAACTAAAGAAAAAGCTTAGAAGAAGCAAGGAGGAGGAAGAAGGAGTTGCAAGAAGTGTTTTTGGCCTTGGGGGTGCATGGGTATTTATAGGGGCTGGCTTGGTCGAGTTTGGTCGCCCAAGCGACTCATTTATTCATGTTCCACTCGCTTGGGCAAGTTAATGGCCCAAGTTGCACGTCCACTTGGCCACTTGAAGGCCCAATTACAGGTGTTTCTCACCCAGGCGAGCCAGTTGCACTATATTCACTCGCTTGGGCGAGTTAAATGTACTTCCAGAAGAGTCTTTTGGGATTTGATGCATTTTGGGCCTTATTTGCTTGCTGCACCTCCCAGGTTTGCTTTATGATTCATTTTTGCTTGCTCTAAGTGTACGGAAGCTTCGAAATTCATGAAATCTAGCAAAATACAAAAGAAGATTGGATGAATCTTCAAGAATTATAAAACAACATTAATGCTAAGTGCTAAATACAAACTAACTAGATTAGGGCAAATTTTTATGGATATTCTTAGTAAAAGTGCAAGATAAGTGCCTTAAATGCAACCCTAATTTCACTAAGATATGACACTTATCATGGCTTATAGATAATTGCTAGTAGATAATTTATAGCTTGAAGATAATCCATCGCTTATAGATAATTAAGTATCTGTCACTTGATAAGGGGGTTGTAACATCATCAATAATATTCAAATATTAATGTATTTAGAGATAACTTGTCGGCTCGGTAGCCTGGCTGCTAAGGGCGAAGCATACGTGCTCTTGTGCCAGGGCTGACATGGAGGGATGACATGCACATTGGAGTGCCACATCACTTGTCACGTCCATTTGGTGGAACCTAGACAATACATAAGACCCCCAAGCTCTGAGTCAGCTTGTTGGTGTCGAAGGAGATTGCTTGGTGTTGAGGGTAGTAGCTTTGACAAGTAGAAGGATTGTGAGTTTGTTGAGCCTTTAAGTTTGGACAAGTGTTGTCCGATGTTGAGGGTGGTATCCTCAATAGTGCGAGGGTTTCAAGTCTGTCAAGTTTGTCAAGCCCCCCAACCTGGAAAAATCTTGTCCTGGCTGCTTCTATTAAGTTGTCCATGGAAGACTCACTTTTCATTTTGCAGGCAAAGTCATATGTGTTAAGTGAGTGGAATCCCCGTATTTGACAGTTCTGCTCTTTTTTTTACCATTGAAGAACTCATTGAAGACAAGCGTTTTGTTTGTCTTTTACTGCGGGCGAGTGCAGTGCACGCACGTTACTCTTGCATACGTATCACTTGAAGAATGGGCACGTATTGGAGACACGGTGTGTGGGTTAGTGGGTCTGCGTCGTGGTGGAAAATTTAAGGGTGTCATTTCAGCTCCTGCCAGTTACTGAAGAGTCGCACAGCCACTTTAATGAAGTGCACATTTGATTTTTGATCACCACCACTTTGAATTTTTGCTCTCTCTCTTTCTCCTTAAACTTTCTTGCCTTCTGCTTGCGATTTACAATTTTCCCTTCTTCTTTGATTATCTTCCTCTCTTTAAGGTACTCTTTCTTTCCACCATGTCTTTCATCTTTAACTCTGCCATGGGTATGGGCGGAGGTGACTCTGGGGGTTCGATTTAGCAACCCTTGGTGGAACAATAGGTCATTCCAATCGGCAGCTCCTCCTTGAAGGAAACATCCCATGAAGCTTCTGATAGCGAATCCTCTTCTTTTGAAAAGATGGTGGATTAACGTCGTGTTGGCGAAGGTACTTCTCGATTACGTAGGAGGGTGAGACCTTCTGCTACTTCTCTGGACTGGGAACCCGTTCCGATCACCATGATCCTTTCCCCTTCTGCTTCTGAAGGAGTGAGAAGGAGTGGTGGCAAGAATGTTAGGGTTTTCCCCCATAACAGGCGTAGCCACAATGTTGGGTTGCCTTCGTCCCCTCCTGCTGTTGCTGGCTATGAGTGGGTAAGGGACGATGTGTTGAAGTATTGATCCTCCATTACTTCTACGGCGAGCGTCGCTGCTCTGGAGTGTCAACTGAAGTTGGTAAATCCAGAGGACTCCTACAAGATGGTCGTTCAAGCTTGTGGAAGTGATAATTTTCCTTTTCTGAGGGCGATGTTGGGTTGTCCGCCATTCTTTTTGCATGTACATCTGTCTCTTTGAGGTCTTAGTTCTGATTCTCCCCTTGAACTATTTTCAATGTGCTATGCTTCATTATTTAAATGTAGCCCCCTCTCAGCTCCATCCCAATAGTTTTGCAATGGTGAGGGACTCAATGGTCATATGCCCCTTTTTCAACATACGACCTAATGTGTCCATGTTTTTGTATTTTTTTTCAAATGAAATTGATAGGAAAAATAGGTTGGGTGTCCCTGAACAGCATGTCTAAGAAGCTGTTTGCGTTTGACTTGAACATGTTTTGCCGCTTCAAGGACCGCTTTTTCAAGGTCCTGGCAACTAACGTTGTGGCTAATGGGTTACACTGATTTTTAACTGGGATGGGGAACCCCGCTTCTTGTTCTTCTGGCAATCAGAACCTACTAAATTCAAGTCTTTTGACGAGGATCGGTGAACCCTAATGGAGAGGATTGACAAGGCTATTTTTGAGCAGTTGTCAGCCTCGTTAGATGCTTAGGCAATCCTGTCTCTTCCTTCGACAGACGATCCTTTTGCTCCTTTAGATGATAAAGTGTTTTACTTTGTTTTCTTTTGTGTCTGATGTGGGTTTTCAGCTTGAATTAAACCTTGCTGCATTTTTGCTTGTTTTGTAGGCCTGTTTGGATACAAGCTACAACTGCTTTTGAGAGCTTTTCTACTGGAAATAAAGAGTTTTTTTTCTAGTAGAGAAGCTCTCAAAAGCACTTCTAGCCTTGTATCCAAACAGACTTATAAGCGGTGACTTTGCATTGAGGTAGGACTATGCCACCTTCTATTGTCGATCCTTCTGTTGGAGAAGGGGGTCAACCTGCTACTAGGGTTGACCCTAATGATGATGAAGTATTTGAGGTCTCCCTCAACGTGCCTTCCTATGTTTTGGCTAAGAGGAAGCGTAATGACGACACTGGGGTGTCACGCTGTGAGAAGTCAAGGGCCATCTCAGGCTTCGAGCTATGAAGCAGGCTATTGGGTTGATGTCTAGTTTGCGTTGCCATTCTGCTGCTAGTTTGCAGGGTCTGCCTTCTACTCTGTCGGTTGTCCAAGCTATTGTTGCTGCTCTGACTCTTATTTCCCTACATGTTCAAGAAGTCTTTTTCTCCCTTCCTACTGCGATTACGACGCCGATTTTTTTGGCAACTCCTGTCGTGGCTCTTGCTTACACCATTTTTACGTATTTACTCAGCATTGGTGTGATGACCACGAGTGCTCTAGAAATGTTGCCTCCTTCTTTTTCAGCTTCACCAGTTCTCCCCCAACTATTTTGGTATCGGTGTCGCCTTCCTCCTCCTCATGCCCTAGTGTCTCCCTAGATCACATCTACACTTTTCGTGATATTGATTCGATGTGGAGCATGAGATATAGGTTGGAGCAGAGAACTCCGAATGGCTTTGTGTCTTCTTTTGACAAGAACCTTATCCAGTCAGTTGACATTCAAAATGCAATTGATTCAGCAAAGGTCTTCCTCCAGAGAAGTCTGACTATTTTGGAGGAAAATGGGCAAAGGCACCAGGAAGATCTAAGAAAGATGGCGTCCTTAGAGGCTAAGGTTGCCAAGTGGAGGGCCATTGCTCAGATTTTTTGGAGAGTAGAGTGACCCAATGTGGCCAACGCCACTGTTGCCTTTGCTGAGGCCGTTAGGTCCAACTGCTAGTTGTCGTCCAAGGTCGACAATGTCTTTGCCAAGCTGCTACGCTACAGACTGGATGGTGACAAAATGTTTTGGTGTTGAAGGACTTGCCGAGAGAGAAAAATGACTTGGATGGCAAGGTGGAGAGCACTGCTGTAGAGAAGGAAGAGCTTGGCAAGGTGGTTATTGACCTCTAGGCCCGGTTGAAGGAGTCAGAGTCCAAGTTGGAGGAGTCCGAGGTCAGGGCATCAAAATAAAGGGAGGCCAACAAAGAGCTAGAGGAAGAGCTGTTAGTGTACAAGAAAGAAGCCATGGAGAATCATGAGAAGGGATTTTATAAGGTAGTTAGGCAAGCTAGGTTCTTCGCTAAGGATCTTGAATTGGATCTTTTTGATCCATTCAAGGACGTGAAGGACGATGAACTGTTTGATGAAGAAGAAATAGCTATTGCGAAGCAAGATGCTGGTGAGGAGCAAGGTAATGGGGCCAATGTTTAGGTTGTCTTCTCTTTATATTTTTTCTTTACTGGATTTTGGTCAAAATGGTTTTGTAATTTTGACAATGATTCTTCTATTGTAATGCATTCTCCTTATTGTTGTTGGAATTCATTTTTGTGTGTGTCTTCTATGTTGTTGCCCTTTGCCTGTGCAATGCTCTGTTGCTTGTGGTAGTTAGGATAGGCCACCTTGATGAGAGTGAGATCTTGGGGGTGTGGGAAGCAAGATTTTCACAACTGTCTGAAATAGAGAGCTAGATGACATAAGATTGTCTCAGGTTTGATTTTAACCTGTTAAAGGTCTTGTCAATCATCTTGGGGATGCTTTATTTCGCTTTGAAAAGCTTCTCCCCTGAGGCTTTTGAGGAGTTAGTTTGATTCCCACCTAATTGAAGGTCTTGCTGACCAGTCTGGTTGTATCTTGTTTTGCTTTGTGGGACCTCTTATTTAAGGACATGCGATTTAATCTGGACCTTTGGCTATGCTCGTCGTAGTTCCAAAGAAGTGACCTTACCAAGAGCGTGCCTTGGATTTTTGTAGGAATGCTTACCAAGGACAGACCTTGGGTTTCTTGTGTTCCTACAAACTTGTATTCCTGCATATATAAAATTTAGGAATAGAAAAGCTTGTCAAGGGTAGACATTGTATACCTTAGATTTCTATAAAGGTGAAACTTGGCAACGGAGAGACTCACCAAGGGCGGACCTTGGGTTTGATGAGCTTTGGGCCAGGGATGCGTTCATCTTGGGTTTTGACAAAGCTCACCAAGGGTGCATCTTGGGTTTGACGAGCCTTAGGAGAATCGACCAACGGCGCCTCCATCATGGGTTTTGCCGAGGCTCACCAAGGCCAAACCTTGTGTTTGACAAGCCTTTGGAGAAGCGAGACTCACCAAGGGCGGATCCTGGGTTTGACTCTAGTTCCACCTTCATGTTTTCTTTGTTCTAGTTTTCCTGAAAAGACAACCTCCTTATTGACGGTTCCTTGACTTCGATGGGAATTATGTCGTCTGTGTCGTATGTAAGTCAAAAATTAGTTTCTTTGGTTGTTGTCTTGGGTGAACAGTGATAAGCCCAAAGTATGCTGGGGAGTTCCTTCTTCCATAGACCCTTGGACTTGTCGAGTCTTATGTGTAGGGCTTTAAGGATGACCCTGTTGGCTGCCTCCACCTGATCGTTGGTCCAGGGTGTTCGACAGAAGTTACGAGGTGCTTGATACCTAGCCTCGTCAAGAATTCTTCATAAGCACGAGCTTTGAATTGAGTACCCTTTTTTGTGACGATGCCATAAGGGAGGCAATGCCTGCATATGAGTGTTTCCAGGAAAACTTTTCTACCTCGTTGGCTGAGATTTCTCACAATGGCCTTGCCTTAATCCATTTGGAGAAATAGTCAATGAGGCTACTTCTAGTGAAGTCGAGGGTGTTGGCCCTGAGTGTTGGCCAATAGTATTCGACATGCACCACTTTGGTTGTTAGATAGTGGTTGGCCTTCCTTTTCAGGCAGTCTAGTTCCTCCTCTTCTTCTACCATGACCTCTTTAGTGTTTATGGTGGGAGCTTGAAGTGTCTCCTAGATGATGGTCTTGAGATGCCCAATATATTTGGTGTTGGCTGCCTTGGAGAGAAGGTTTACTCTAGTGTTGCTCTTCCTAGGTATGTGGTACATCTCAAAACAATCAAAGTCGTCAATGAGAGTTTTTGAAGTATGGTAGTACTTGAGCAGTACTGTCTCCTTGGTTTGTTATCTGTGGGAAACTTTCCCTTGGACAAGCTGCGAGTCAGTGTAGCATCTTAGCTTCTTGGCCCCAACTTCTTTTGCTAGCTTTAGGAATGTTATAAGTGCCTTGTATTCGGCTTGATTTTTGAGGCTTTGAAGTTGAGCTTGAAAGCTTGCTCTAAAGTATCCTGAATAGGTATCTAGTAAGCTTAGTACTTGGGACTCGGATGCGTCATTGACTAGCTTGTCAATGCTGGGTAAAGGATATGCATCCTTTGGGCACACCTTGTTGAGATCAGTGTAGTTGGTGCACATTCGCCATTTGTCGTTGGCTTTTTTGACAATGACGACATTGGTTAGTCAGGTATAGTACCTAACTTCTCTGATAAAGTAAGCCTTGAGCAGCTTGTCCACTTACTTTCGGATTGCCTTGTGCCGTTCTTCTCTTATCTTCCTCTTCTTCTGTGACACTGGTTTGTCCTAGGGAAAAATGCCCAGTTTTTGGCATATAATGCTAGGGTGGATACCTGACATGTCAGATGGTTGTCACACGAATAGGTTTGGGTTCCTATGTAGGACGTCAACTATGCGTCTGTACTCGTCGCCTGTGAAGTCCTGATTGAGTTGTGTACATTGCCTAGGTTAGGGTTCAAGCTGCAGATTAACAAGTTCTTCAATAGGCTTTGGTCCTTTGTTGATAGTGTCATCGTACAAATCCACATAGAATACGTCATCTTGATCTTTTATACTTTCTTCATAGACGGTCAGGGTTCGAATTAGGGACCCTTCGTCTACGCTCATGACTCGACTTCTATCACCAGTTGTGGGATAAGGTCTGCCTGGCTCTCTAGTGAGAGGATATGTAGCTACCTTCAAGCTTTCAGCGTAGCATTGTCGGGCATGCTTTTGGACTACCTTCACAATCTCTCCCGTCAAGGTTGGGAATTCATCTTGAGATATAGTGTGGAGATGATGGCTTCAAGTTTGTTCAACATTTTCCAGCCAATCAAAGCAAAGTATAAGATATCTACATCAACAATTAAATGCCTGACTGTGAAGCTCCTTGAGAGCTGGCCTTGACCAAAAGTGTTCATGAGGTCCACATAGCCTCTGGTTTCTACTCTTTCTCTTGCAAAGTCGAGGATTGGTCCAGAGTGTGGCTGGATTGTATCAGGCGAGACTTTGAGCCTCTGGAATGTTTTCCATTAAAGTATGTTCATGGATCTGCCTTGGTCAATGAGGACCTTAGACACCATGAAATTTGTGATCACGATGGAGACAACCATGGGGTCGTCCTGGTTGATAGGGTTGATGCCCTTGAAGTTTCTATCAGTGAATGTTATTGGAGGGAGACTTCGTGGCAATGCTATGTTGACGTAGTTGATTTCAATGTCCTGAATGGCGTGAAGATGTCTCTTTCAGGACGGACTAGACAACCCTTCATAGGAAAATTCACCCGCAATGGTGTTGATTACACCTCTAATTTGTTGGGCGGACTCGTTTTCCTGTCTTGTTGATGTTATCGTTCGCGTCTTTGTTGATGATGCCTTTGTCTCTCTTTATCTTCTGCTTTGTCCCTTCTTCTATTGGCATCATGCTTTCTATGCTGGTCCTTCTTGTGTCCTCTGGGTCTTGCTCCTACTGGGTGATTATCAAGCCTCTTTACGAATTGGGCTAGATACCCAGCCTATATGTACTCTTCTATTTTGTCTTTCAGGGCCCAACAATCTTCTATGTTGTGACCATAACTACGATGATATTTGTAGTGTTTTTTTTGTCTAACTCGGGTCTGGGGAAGTGGCGAAGGTAGCTTTATGGGTACCTTCGCGTTGAAGGCCTCTTCAAGAATACTGGTGCGATTAGATATCAGGGGTGTGTAAAGCTCATACCTGGGTTCCCTTAAGAGAGATTGGCGCTTGTCCGACTTGTGGCTTTTATCCAACTTGTTGGATCTCGTTTCTGAATTTGGACATCTACTTCATTTGAATATATCCTTTGGCTCGTTTGCGTAACTCGTCCATGCTGTTGGGAGGTTTTTTGCATAGACTATATGCGAACTTACCGGACCGTAAGGCGAGCAAAATATAAAGTGTAGTGCTACTTCATGGTTAAGATTTTGGATTTGGACAGCAATTCGTCCAAACTTGTCCATGAACTTTCGAAGGGATTCATTATCTGCTTGTTGCAAACTAGCCAGTGTAGCAGAAGTCATGCGGTGTGATTGGCTGGTTGCATACTTAGAAATGAAACGCTCGACAACAGTGTCAAAGCTATTAATGGACCTTGCGAGGAGTCCTTCGTACCATGTCAATGCTGCCCTTTTGAAGGACATTTGGAAGATGCGACGCAAGATTGCATTGTAGTTGGTGTAGAGATTTGCCTGGGTGAGGAAAACATCCAAGTGCTCATCTGGATCAATAGTTGCATCATAACGCTCTAAGTTGAGTAGTTTCCAACCTAAGGGCAAGTCGACCTCCATGATACAATCGACAAAAAGGTGTCAACAAGTTGTCCTCCCTTTATGGCGGTGTATGTGGGAGAGACTAGGATCGTCTTGGGTGTTGATGGTGTATCGAGGGTGTGATTCCCCTTGAGTATGTTCATGCATTGTGTGGGCATAGTGCTAGTTCAGCCTTCAGCTTTCTGAGTTCCTTCTTATGGCGTCGCTCCATCTCTACAATACATGTCTTGAGTTGCTGAAGAGTGTTGGTATCTGTCATAGTTGTTGGGAGAGGATTGGAGCTCTCAAGAGGTGTCTCACATCTGAGACCAGACCGTGTGCTAATCCTTGGTGAAAGAGGTCGCAGGGTAAATTTTACCATGGTCCCACGGTGGGTGCCAAATGTACTTACCAAAATCTAGAGCTGACTGACATCAGGGTGGATGTGGCCAAGGTAGGCTCCACGATCTTGTACGTCGGACTGTGAGTATCTTTTGTAAGGAGGATAAGAAGAGGGGGGACCTGCAAAACAAATGACTTTGACGCTTAAGTAAGTATGTGAGCTAGTTGAGAATGGAAGGAAAAGGGTGAGATAAAACCTGATATTTATAGAGTGAGATCGGAGCTTCGAGTCCTTGTTTGTCGAGGTTGTTACAATGGTGTAACAACCTTTGTAGATAATTCCTAGCTTGTAGATGATAGCTAGTAGCCTAGTAGATAAGCTGTGACGTATAGATAATTGCTAGTAGATACTTTATAACTTGTAGATAATTCATCGTTTATAGATAATTAAGTACCTGTCACTTGATAAGGAGGTTGTAACATTATCAATAATATTCAAATATTAAGGTATTTAGATATAACTTGTTGATCCAGTAGCCCAATTGTTAAGGATGAAGTGTCTATGCTCTATACCAGAACTGACATGAAAGACTGACATGCATATTGAAAATCACATCACTTCTCACGTCCATTTGATGGATTCCGAATAATACACAAATGTTAATCATGAATATTTCTATATGATCTTTTTATGATACACCAACTCACCAAGAGTTGTCTGTAGCATTACATTTTAGAGACAATAAATACATCATGTCACACTGGTTATCCTGCAATAACAAAATCCAAAATTTGGCCACTCCAAACAGCTTACAACATTATATTTACATTGGGGGTAAAGAATAGAAATATATCCAAAAAGAAATTGAAAAGAATTGCAGAGGTTCCATAAGCTCAAAGCTTCAGTTATACAAAGGTAAGCATTTCCATAATACTTCTGGATCATGTATGATGAAATCCAGGATTCTACCAAGCTATAGAATTCTACAAAACTCCTGATTCATGGAAATTCGTACTTCAATAATTCAATACGCTTTAGTATCCAATCCGGTAATGCTATATAATTTCTTAATGGAATCTGAGTCTGTTATGTGCACATTCCCCATTATTTGTGAATCTCAACTTTAACCATAACATTTGTGTCCTTTAGCTAGATCAACAGATATGATACACCTCAATCATGAGTTATAATCTCTTATTGATCTCAAATTTTTTATGTGAATCACTTTTCTAGAAGAGTAGTCTTTGGTTAGCACTTAAAGTCACGGTCATAAAAAATGTTGGCCTAATGTAACTCCAAAAGGAACAGAACATATTCCAATTTTAACTCTCAAACCAAAAAATCCGATCACCATTTCATCTTTTCCTTTTTTGTTCCCATTAGTTAGTTGTGTTTGGTTTAAGACATGAACTAATGAACTAAGACATCTTATCATCACACCGTCGTCACATATATTTAAATATTTTTATGCGGGCTCAGAATATGTGAGTGCTAGGTGGCCCTCCAACAAATTTCTTTACCCCATCTGTTCATAAGTCTTAGGGACAAGGACCCCTCCATCAACCACTCCCACTAAGTTATTTTATGCCAATTTACCCCCACAAAAGTTTTTGCTTTTTCCTCACCTTAATCCACCTAGGGTGTGACCATTAATTCCATCTTCATTATATTTTCCACATAACCCCAATAATACACCAAATCCATTATGTGTTAGACCACAGTTTTGTCATGTTAAAGCATAATAGATCACATTATTAAAGTTCTTAAATGGCTGATTCGACTATAAAAAAAACACAACCCATTATGTGTTTGTCCATTGTTTTGTAATGTCAGAGCATAATTATTGAAGTTCTTAATTTGCTGACATACGCTGTTATTTAATTAGTATTTTTTTAATCATTTTTAAGCATGGAGTTATACAAATTCGGACATGCTTAAATTAAAGTTAAAAATGTTGTATGCATATTTTAATGCAAATTCAATGAATAAAAATAAAATAAAATAAAAACATAAATCTTCATCCTTTGATAAAATTATTTCTAACTCAAGTATATTTTCACCGAAAATCCAAACATGTTATTATAACAATTATTGTGTTTAATCAATAATCATTATGTTTATGAATAGGTGCACGGCCGTTGTTTTAGCTAAAAGATGTTCGTGTTTCCTCTTCACACTGAATTATGTAAAAAGTTGTTTTTATCTTAAAGCATGAAATGCTGTAAATTCCTTGAAACAATCGTTTTGTTCAATCATTATTTGGATGAATATATACACCGTCGTTTTAGCTAAAGATCTTCATGTTTCCTCTTTCACAGTGTTTGTGATTCTATAAATTTATATTGCTGAAAAATAAAAAAATAAAAACATTTGCATAACATATTTAGATTAATTTAACCCCATCGGCCACCAGGTCAGCCTAGGCGATTGTGGGAGTTATGTACAAGGTTTAAGGTTACAATCTTATTGTTGTTATAATACACTAAAAAAAGTAACTTAATTTATTTTTTTTAGAATTTTTTTCTGAAATAATTTTGATATTGCACTTCGCCGTTGATTTTTCTACAAACTAATATTTCCTTTTTAGTTCATTTCTGAAAACACTTTATCATCATTAATATTGTTTTATTCAATTACTTTTAAAGTGAAAATTAAAAAATAACGTGAGCAAGGGCCTTCTGTTCTACACCTAACACTTCGTAATCATACGATCGGGCAATATTGTCACACTTACGTTACGGACAGTGTGATTGCCAATTTTAGTTTAGTCAGACATAAATAATTTTATTTTAAAAATGTTAATCAATATTTCTTATTATAATGATTTTCCATTATAATTATAATTAAAATTTTCTGATAATTAATTAATAATATTCTTATTTATATATCTTTTTAAAAAATTATAGGGGGAGTTAAATGTGACTTCGGTCACTTTGACTTATCATCTCTGGAGAAGGTTTTATTCTCAAATTTGATATGAATTTAAAACGATTTTATTTGAAAATCTTATATTCTTTGGAATTTTTTTAACTATATTTCCTAACTTAACATTTTCATAAGAATTAATCCAAAATTCCTTGAAAGTAAAAAAAAAATACTTATATTCATAAAAATATTCTAAAAATATATATCAAATATATTTATAATATTTACAGAAATTATGATTTTAGAAAATATAATTCCTAAGAAAACATAATTATTAAGAATGAGAGAAATTTTATGTACCAAATACCCCTTAAATTGCATGGACATGTTTTTGTGGGGCCTAACAGAAACTTCATGGTACAATAATTTCAGATTTCTTCTTCCTTCTTTTTCGTGTTGGTTGCTTCATTGATATAACATGAATCATCCATGTTGGCAGTGTTACAAAACAACCAACCCATGCCAAGACGGTTTATCCGGACGAGACCCCTTAAAGGATATTTTATGAAGGATACAGCAAGTGTTTCGTGATTCAATTTTTTACGAGTAAAAGAGATTATTTATTATATAATATTTTTTATATAAACTTAAAATAATAGTTTTTAAAACTTAATCTTAAACGCAAGCACGGATTTAATCGACTAAAGAAACCTACACAAGTCAACATTAGTCATAACCATATCATAAGGATTTTTATTATCCGTACATAAGGATATAATTAAACTTAAAAAATCATTTAGAAATATTATCAAACAAAATAATATATATGAGAGAGAGAGAGATGGACTTACTATATATCTATCGACACAAAACTGACCAAAAAGATTGTCTGAGACAATCTTCCGGAGGCCCTCCTTTGGACAAGATAGAAGAAATACAAAAGCCTAAAGCGATCCTAGAAACTGCCATCAGAAACATTCCAAGAAATAACGATTTGAAGCTTCGGACAACCTGAAAGAATTTAATAACAAAAATACCATTGACAAATAATACATGGCCATTTTAGTAACTTGACACCTTCCTTTCCATTCAAGATCCCACAACTGTGGTACTTGTACTTAATTATGTACTATAAATTGGTTAAATTCAATCTCATCCATACCAGAGACGCATCCCAATAACAAACACCCAAATCAGGTTCAAAAGAAATGAACTCAACCATGAGTGAATCAGGAGCAGGTGGTTTCAAAACTTTGAGTTCACCCATTCCTTACCTCTTTGGTGGCTTAGCTATCATGCTTGCAGTCATAGCAGTTGCATTGCTCATCTTAGGTTGGTCTTATCGTAAACAATACTATACTTCTTCTAACTCAGCCAGTGATGAAGAGAAACCACCACCCATCAAGATGGTGGAAAAGGAGGAGAATGTTTCAGAGCCAAAGATTGTTGTGATCATGGCTGGAGAGAGTAACCCCACTTACTTGGCCAAGCCAGTTCCATCCACAAGCCATAATGAACAACCCCTTTTCAAAGTAGCAGTAGGAAGATCAGAGTCAGAGTAATCATATATAGATATATGGTCATAAAATATATGTGGCATATGCTGTGACATTCCAAGATGTCAATCCTCCACATCAGTCCTGATAAAGCATGGACACCTTGTCCTTAATGGCCTGATTATTGGGTCGAACAGGTCTTCCTTCTCCTCCTCCTAACAAAAAGTACTCTCTATCTGACGTGCGAGATCGTGAAATTCTTTTTGATCATGTCTACCCTGACGTAGATCAACTCCAAATTTTGATAAGTACAATATATATTCTTAGAAATTTTCTTGTTCTGGGGTTTAATTTTCTTTAACTTGTATAAATACATTTTTGTAGCTCTTTAAACTCTTGTTGAATCTGCGAGATGTAAATTGAAGAGAATGAAATGGATGTGGTAGTGTTGAGAGATGTTGTTTCGTATGCATTGCATGTGTCTCTCATTTCTCTCAGCAAGACTAGCTATATAGATTGGTGGATCAAGGAAATTGTAAGAGTTGTTAAATCCTCATCCGAAACATTAAATAGAAAGAATATATATATATATACTTTAGAAAGAAGATGGAGCAAGAAAATTAGTTTTCAGTTCAAACTTCAAAGTTAGCCAGTGATAAACAAGTTCATGACACAAACCCTTCCTTTGAAATCAGTTTCCACACAAAGAAAATAAGATATCAAAGACAAACGAGTATCTATAAATTCTCACTTGTTTGATTTTTTTTATTAAAAAAAAATGGTAGAGAAATTTAGTATGTGGGGCCTCTGATTATATTCTGCTGTCCAATAATTACAAGGAAAAGAAGCAACATTAACCTTGTTAACTGTTAAGATAAATATACCATCTATCTTTAGTTTTATATATATTGAAGTTTAAATATATTCTCAACTTCTAAAATTGTGGACAAAAAGATAAATATGTCTTTAGTTTGTAACTTCTTAGACTAATATCCACAGAAATACAAACACAATTTTTTCAGGTAATCTATTTTTCTAAAGAGAGAAAATTCCCTTCAAAGTTTAAATGCTATATATTTAACTATTTTTTAAGGTTATGATGGTACTAAGTTTAGTTTATTTTTTATTTAATTTTACAGGAGGCAACGATTAAGGTACGTTTGTTGTAAGAAAAAAATCAAAATACTTTGTTTCTTTTCCTAATAAGCTTCATGATGAACCAGGAATTTTATATATTATTGTATCTTCTTCTCAGACTGTTGTTTTCATGGGGTGTAACAAAGGGGAAATTGAGCTTGGTTTCTTAAATATGTCCCAAGTAAGCAACTACATATATTCTACCGTATATTAACATATTTAATGACAATTTGATAAACTAAAAGATGAATCAATATTGTATTTTGAATATTCATTTCCCAATTTTTTTTGTATTTTCTTTTGTACAGGTTGACATTCAAACAACACTTAGGAGTTTGTTTCCTGAAGATTTTTTCACTAGAGTACTGTCCCAGCAAATTGATCAAAACCCTCCAACATTATTTTCATCTTCTCGGAGATCAATCTCCACATGAAGCCCTGAATACTCATACTTTCTAATCATTGTCTATATATCTTGTCAACTATAAATTAATCTTACTTTTCAACTAGGTTATCAAGTCAAACAAAATGGAATCAATAACTCAATTACAGTTTCAGAATCCAGAGCTAGAAACTAGGTTATCAAGTCAAACAAACTCTCCTAAAAACATGAACAATTAACTTTCCCCTCTGCTAGTATTAGTATCTTCACTTAAAAACATCAATATTATTGCTCAGCTACACCTAGCTACCAACCATTAAAGCAAAGCAAAGTTGAGTACTGACCAGGCAATAAAGAGAAGCATTGTCGCAGTGACGCATAATGAGGCAGAGTGAAGTGGATATAGTTGTTGCAGGCAGAGTGAAGGGCACAAGAGTGAAGAGTTTGTGTGTAGAGAGTCAAAATTTCACAATATATATGTAAAGTTGAAAACGGCTTTCGTAAAACCGTCATTGTTAACATAAAATGAAAAACGATGTTGAATAAACCGTCATCATAAACTTTAAATCAAAGACGATGTCACAAAAATTGTTGTTAACACCCTCTATCAAAGACAATTTTTATAACACCTTTAATAAAACTTGAACTTAATTTTAAAAATGTCATAACTTTTTTTCTACATCAATTTTTCAAAAGTCTTCATAAATATAATGATGTAAAAACACGATTTTTTAGTAATAGCGTCTCAAAAGTTTCTTTTTTTTTTTTTACCGTAACAACAACACTAAAACACTGACAAATAAAGTCCAAACATACTTAATACATTTTTATTATCGTTAGACATTTCCTTACATATTTTTAATGCGCTTATTATTATTATGTAAAAAGTTAAGTGGGTCTGGGTCGTGATATGATATGTCATATGTATGATATTTTGTGGAAGGGGGTACCCTGTACGTACCCATATCTAATACATATTTTCTTATGCTGCCAAAAAAAGTCTTAATTAATTACACCTTGATATTTTTATTATTATTACTCTAGGTTAGGTTAGAAGAAAATAATTTCTAAAACAAGTGCTAAAAATAACTTAATGTGTTATAAAAAAAATTAGAAAAAAATATAATATTGGTCCTTTTAATATTGTAAGAAAGTGGAAATTAACAAGTCTAAGGGGAAACAGGGAACTCCATTACTCCATATGATATCTTTTTATCGTAGGAGACACGTGAGCGATAGCAACATCAATTTCAAATCCACTGATGACTGCTACCCCAGATAGGTTTCACATTTTTCTCGTTTAGTTAGACATCATTAACGTAAGAGGTAAGAGCATCTACAAGGGGAAGTGATTTCATGGTTCCTTCAGTTTCGGTGAAAAAATTTTGTACTCAATTGTGCTTCCGTGGCGGAATCCTTTTTTGAAGAAAGAGAAACGCTTTTTATATAAAAAAACTGAAAAAAAATAGCATTATTCAGATCAACTACCCCGTAAAAGAAGGAGGAAAAATAACAAACATCAACAAATGCACAACAAACCAGATGGCGCGAGGAAGAGGCAACAATGGCGGACGATGGTTGCTCAAGGAAGAGGACGCGACAGTAGATGATGGTGACTGGAGAAGCGTCACGCGCGAATGAAGGGACCGCGACAACGGTGGCTTGAGGAACATGCCGCGTCAATCGACGGCGGCGACTGGAAAAAACGCCGCGCGCGAGTGAAGGGACCGTGATGGTGACGACGGTGGCGCGAGGAAGCTGGGTGACGACCGACGTAGAAGAAGCTGACGCGAGGAAGCTTGAGTGGAGAAGAATAGGAATGGAGAAGACAAAAAGATTAGGCGCAGAGAAAATAGAAAGAAGTGGGATGTGGAACGTCTGGGAAAAATGAGTGGGAGAAAAGAAAAAGATGAGGAGTGAAGTAGTGGACACGCGTGGAGAAGAGAGAGGAGAGACAGACCACGTGGAGCTTCTGGAGAAATGGAGAAGGAAAGGAAGGGACACATGTGTGGACGGGGTAGATTTTGATTTTTTAAAAAAAATTGCAAGGAAAGAAAATAGTCGTTTAGAAGTGAACATTTGAAAATAGTCGTTGTTGTGTTGAAAAATAATTGTTGAAGGATTCATTATAAATTTGAGTGATTTCGTTAAGTTTTTGCACACAAAATTCACGCTTCTAATTTTTTTTATTCATATCAATCCTCAATATTTTTTATTTTTTCTGAAATAGATCACAATCAATATAATTATCAAAGTGTTTACAATTATTTGCAAAATAATCACCCCCTACCAGTGAAAATTTTCAAAATCCACCACATCCACCACAATATGTTATGTATACACCACTACCTCGTACTAGTGAAAACTCTCAAAATCCATCACAGTATGTTATGTATCCACCACCCTCACCCATATGGTATATGCATCCTTCATCCAATGTAGAGCCACTTACCAATAGTAGTTCTCAAAATCCACAATTTTGTAGTCAACCATCACCCCCCACCAACCCAAACGCGTGTTATAGGCCTTCTTTATCTAATATTTCACACCCTAGCAGTGAAGTTGAATCAACAATCGGTGTAGAAAATATTCAACTAGATGAGGGTGACCACAATGGTAGTGGAAAAAAAACGCGTACAACATTCTCAGTGACAGAAGATGTAATTCTCGTTCAATCATGGCTCAATGTGTCAATGGATTCAATTATAGGAGTCGACCAAACATCAAAGCAATATTGGGCAAGGATAAAGGATGCATACAACAACGATGATGTGTAGGATCCACCTTGCAGTTCAAAAGTTTAACGGGTACTACAAACAAGTAGATAAACATATGAAAAGCGGAAGTTCAAAGAAGGATGTTATGACTGATGCTCATATGATTTATTCACACGATACAGGTAAAAATTTGAGGTTGAGCATGTTTGGTTGTTGTTGAAGGATCAACCAAAATTTGATGCAGATTTTTTGTCAAAGTCTTCAAAAAGAACAAAGGTTTATACTGGTGGAAATTACTCGTCGTCTTCTAACCCAAACACATCCATTGAAGTAGAAGAATATTATACGCCATCGCCAATGTCTCGCCCAATTGGACAAAAAGCAGCAAAAAGAAATAGCAAAGGAAAAACAGTTTCTAACACTTTCAATTTATCTGGCATAGAAAGTGTAATGAAGGACAAGAATACAAACACATTAAAACTTATTCAGTTAAAGGAGGCACAGAAAAAGCGTATGCAAGAACATGAAAGGCGTATGAAGTATGAAATCCTCATGAAGGATACATCGAATATGTCGGAACAAAAACACCAAGACCACGAAAGCTATTGTGACCATATTAGGAAAAAACTGTTCAATTAAAAGTGCAGTTTTTATGTTCGAATTGGTGATGATGATGTTATGTTTCATATTTAATTTTAACAATATAGGTCGTTGTTGTATCTTATATTCAAAATTTTACGTTATAAAAGTAGCCATTATAAAACTAGCTGTTGGAAAACTAGTCATTACAAAACTAGCCGTTATAAATGAAGTTATATAAATGTCCAATGTTTCATCATTTTCACATGTTCTCATACAAATTACGCAATATTTCTCTTTGATTTCAAACACTTTAGATACCATATAATGGAAACAAACATCAATTCAGATAGAGTTTTAGATCAAATGATAGATGAGGAATTAGAAGACAACACCGATGAAGAAAACATTAGGTTGATACTTGAGAGCCAACAACAACTACATGGCAATACCGCTGGGCGTAGGCAAAGAAGAAGAGGGGTACATCGGAATCGTGAAGAAGGTCATGATTGATTGTTCAATTATTATTTCTCAGTAAATCCTGTGTACACAGAGATTCAGTTCCGACAAATATTTTGTATGTGAAGGCATGTGTTTCTCCGTATTGTAGATGGGCTCAACAATCATGATGAGTACTTTCAAATGAGGTTTGATACACTGCATCGAAAAAGCTATCTCCATTATTAAAGTGCACAACTGAACTTCGTATATTGGTTTATGGCTCACCTGTTGACAGCGTTGACGAATATGTTCGAATTGGTGAAACAATTGCGGTGGAATAATTGGAGCGATTTGTATCAGGCATCTGCACCATATTTGGAAATGAATACTTGAGGATACCAAGTAACAAAGACACCGAATGACTACTACAAATGGGAGCGGCACACAGATTTCTAGGTATGTTAGGTTCCTTTGATTGTATGCACTGGAATGGAAAAATTGTCCAGTTGCATGGAAAGGTTAATTTTGTCGAGGTGATCATCGTAACCCAACAATCATTCTTGAAGCCGTGGCATCACAAGACTTGTGGTTTTGACATACATTTTTTGGCACCGTGGGTTCAAATAATGTCATTACTGTGTTAAATGGATCTAATTTGTTTGATGAAGTTTTGTTAGTGTAACGCCCTAGAATTCGTTTTAAGTTGCTAAGCTGAACGTTTATATGTGTGTTTAATGATTGATTATATGTTTTATTTGATAATTGCTGTTTTGAGTGCCCTTGCCTTGATATGCGTGTTAGTGGTTGGTAGTTGTCCTTGTTGACTTGCGATTTCTATGTTTGCATGAAAGACAAAACCTGCTCTATCAGCTGGGTACTGTTGCGGTCTCGACAAATATACCGATCGTTCCAAGTAATAAAGTGATAAATAAGATATCGTTCCCTCGAGGATTGATGCACCAATTATATTATAACTAGTATCTAAAAGTTGGATAAAAAAATGTTTGGTAAAATTGTGTTTTGTATGTTGAAATGTGTAAGACTAACGACAAGAATTAAGAACAACAAGTGATTATAAACAACGAAGTTGGATTTACGATAATATAAGAGAGAGAGTAGTCAGGGCACACGCACTTGATGATTCCTACCTTCTTAATTCAGATTGTTTACTACATTCAATTACTCAAGTTACTTAGCCAATGTGTCTTCATACAAAGTTTTAGTCAAGTCCTAATGCATTAGTGACATTAACCTTTAAACCCACTTAAAAACCCTAATTCCTTAGTAGCCTTCTTGAGGTTAAGCATTAAGTTCAACACATTAAATCATCTGCAAACATACATTTCTATACCTAGATAATGTAAAGATTGTTACTTTACCAAAGTCAGAACCTAGAACCCCAATATTTTCCTATTGTGAACCTTAGCTCTCAACACATTATCAGAATGATCAAGTCTAATAAAGAGATATAGTCCATTCAAAGCAAGGTAAAGTAAAATAATTTGATATAAAAGAATAATAGCATCCAATCCAATCCAAAGGGAGTTTACATCAAGTGTATGGTCCTAACTACAAATATGAACTAGCCAAACCTATTCATGTTTGGCCTTGATAGCACAAAAAGAAGCATGCTCAGTTGAAGAACAAACAAGAAGAAGAAGAGGAAGAAGGAGAAGCTCCAACTTGATCTTCCAACTCCCAGCCCTAGCTAAGCACCTCCAAGCTCTTTAAAACCCTTCACTCTTGATATTTTCGAACCTCAAAAGTCCCTCTCTCAGTAGTGGGTTTCTCTATTTATACTTGGGAAGTAAATCTCCCAAAATACCCTCAGCAGAGTGCACATTACTGCATAATTTGTGTTCTCACGCTGATCGCGCTGCCTTCGCGCCAATAGCGCCACCATTTTTAAGTCTGGCGCGGATCTCACGCTAATCGTGCCATATCACAGTGAGTTTTACACTGGTTTTCTTTAATGGCGCGGATGGCGCCATTCTTCACGCCGTTAGCGCCAGATGTTAGAGGATTTTGGAACAACAGTTGCTTACTGGCGCAACTAGCGCCAGACTCACGCTGTTGGCGCTGGATGCCAGTGAATTTTGCACTGTAATTTCTCAAGTGGCATGAATGGCTCCAATTTGGCTAGGATAGCACCAACTAGCTTTGCTCTCTTGACTTGTTTTCTTGTATTCCTGCTATAAAAATGCCTAAATTGAGTGAGAGAATGGTTGAGAAGGAATAATCAAAGTTTGTAACAATTATGGACAAACGAGGACCATATCAGGTACTTTTAGCTTGGAAAACACTATATGCTAGGAGCATATCAGGTACTTAAGCACAAGAACGTGCAGTGGAAGCGTGTTTCTCCTATTCTTCTCCTTTGCGCTTTCTCTCCTTTTCTCCCTAAGCTTACCTACACCCAGAAACATTTCTCCCTCAATCCTTTTGTGTCACCTTCAACTCACCGTAGCTGCCACGAAATCCTGACGTTAAGAAGGACCTCGTGGCCAGAGCAAAAGTTTAGGACAACCTGTCGTGAAGCTCGTGAACAAACTCCTGGTCAGGTAATGGAAGTTTATTATGTTTGATAACAACTTAGGTAACATGGTTGAGGACCAGGGAGTCCAACCATGGTGGTGATTGTTGTCCCTGTGTGTGTTGTTTTCCAGAAAGCTATGCCTTTGAGTGGATGGAATGAGTTACGCTTTATGTTCCTTGGTTGGTGTTTTGTGTTGATGTTTAATGATGTTTTGGTGTGGTGTTCTTGAAGAGGGAGTTGAGGTTGTAAGAACTCCCAGTGCATGTGTGTGAGGTTGGAATTTTGATGCTGAAAAGCTCTCAAGACAAAATGCAGAAGTGTTCGTGGAGGTGTCGGATACCGAGACGGGTAGGCCGAGTTAAACACCTGTATCAATCCCTTGTGTTTGAGATGTCGGGTACCGGGATAGGTATGTTGAGCTGAGTGGGTTACGTAGCATGCATGTGTGCATGCAGGACGTGACTTAGTCATTGTTGGCGAATGTCGCTATACCGGGTTCCTTACCTGGGATGACACCTTAGAGTTGTTGAGCTCAAGTTTGCTTCGAGATAGTGAGCTACCGGTTCCCTAACTTGGCTAGCTCGTACCTTCTTGGGAAAAGAGTCATTGGGTTCCCTAACTTGGATGAGCTCGTGCTTCTTCAGGAAGAGATCCACCGGATCCTCTACTCGGTCAGGCAATTCTCTTTAGAATTGTTAAGTTCAAGCTCTTTTCCTTCTAAGCTATCGGGTTTACCTAATTGGAAGAGTCCACACCTTTTCTCTTAAAACCACCGGGTTCTCCCTTACTCGGTTTCCTTACCCGAACGACCTTGAGTAGGTTGGTAATACTTATACAAACCCGAGTCTTGTATGCGCTATCTGTTATAATTGATTACAGCGCTTATATAACCGATTTCATAGTGCCAAGTCCGTCCTTTGGTATTTTATGGAAATCCAAAGAATCCTTCGACCGACCCCTTTCGATCTCGTCCGCTCTTGTCCACCTTTGCCTACCCTTGTTCAACCTTTACCCCTTTTTGACCGCCCTTTACCCACCTTTGCCGACCTTGACCGATCTTATCCGCCTTCGTCCGACTTTGTTTGGATTCTTATCTCAGGTTAATATAGCTAGATGCCAACCCGGACACTTAATACTTCACACTGGCTCACTTGTTTGTGGTGTTTGTGGATGATGTGTAAGAGATGTATGTGTCTACTATGTTAATAATTGAGATTGGCCTATGGAATGGCTTGAGATGATGTACGCATTGATAACATGGGGGGTGTATGGTAGTATCCTAGCCAAGACGAGTTGTTCCCAGGGTGGACCATACATTGATGGTGCCCATGGTGATCTAAATGCGAGTGGATATACATAGATACCCACGGAGGTGTATGACAGTATCCTAGTCAGGACGAATTGATCCCGGGCGGGGCCATACATTGATGGAGCTGTGGAGATATGCTATGTATAGACACGTGAAATGCCGGGACCGAGTGGTGAACCTTCCAAGGACCATAGTTAATGCATCGATGAGCCCGTGTTGGGGCGGCCCTCGTTTGGGGTGGTAGGTATGTACATGGGAGGGTATGGAGATCCTAGCCAGGACGAGGTCGTTCCTGTGCTGGGCCATACGTTGATGGTGCCCATGAGAGACATACAACATTTGCATGACGGAAATAGGATTGATGATTGGTTGTAGGGTACCGGGGTACTGGGGAGCCACGTCTGTTGGAAACTCCTTTTGACACCCATTTGGCTAATCACCATGGGGGGTGCTTCCTGTGCATGACAGAGTGACCCTGACAAGCTACTGCATCATCTAACCACATGGATGGACTATTTCCGGGATGGTACCACATTGCATGCTGAGAGTTGAGTCAGGAGCATGCATCATGCTAGGCATTATAATTTGACTTGTGGAATGTTCTTGAATGTCTGTTTGTGTTGGTTGCGTGTTGATATACCTAGATTTTGTGATGATAATGTGACGCTTGGATTGTCTTCCTTAACTGATGTTATCTTTTGCTTATTATTTTACATAATGAACTCACTTTTGCTTTGTTGTACCGAATGGTTTGGTACTTGTGATGATTGCAAACCGTGTTCGTGTGAGCAGATGGACAACAGTAGGTGATCGGGAAGATGACCACTTTTGGTTGGAGCCGCCGAGTAGTCGAGATATCGATGGACTAGATCTCGGGCAGAAGTTGTATTTTGCTAATCATACCCCTTGTTTTTAATGGATATACCCCAGTGTTTTGCTAATTACATCTCGATGTTTAATTTCTTATTTCATGTGTAAAACACTTGTACATTTTAGACATAGATGATTGTACTTACAACTAAACCATGTTTTGTATATGCATATATTTATGAAATTGGGACGTTTTTATATGTGTCTTGTTTATGACTATGGTAGTTATGTGTTTACGAGAAAAAGGTACCACCATTTTCAAAATTAAATTAAAGAGATCTTCAGTTAAAACATGTTAATGGAGTGGTTAAGAGTTAGTGATACAGTAGCGACGAGACGAGTCGTTACAATTAGCACGTGTGCCTGTAGTGCAATACATAGTGAATAGAACCCAATATAATATGGGATACTATTTAGCAGATAGTATTTATCCAGACTTTGCTACATTTGTGAAGACCATCTCAATGCCATAAGGAGAAAAGCGAAAATTATTTGGTCAACGACAAGAATCGGCAAGAAATGATGTAGAACGGGCGTTCGGAGTGCTCCAATTTCGATTTGCAATTATAAGTGGTTCGACACGTTTTTGGAATGTTTCTAAAATGAAGAATATCATCTAGCATGCATCATATTGCATAACATGATTGTCGAGGATGAATGTGACACATATCAAAATAAAATTGATTACGATAATGTAGGTAATAACACGTCAACATTCGAAGTATCTTTAAGCGCTCACCCTAGTATCAGATCAACATATCTTCAAAGGAGAGTAGCGACTCATGACAAACAAAAACACTGTCAACTTCAAGCAGATTTAGTTGAACATATTTGGGAACGTTTTGGAAACGAAAATAACAATAATTAAATTTATGTAATATTATTTTTCCATCATTATGTTTTTTATTTTTCAATGTTATTGTGTTTAATTATCTATTATTATGTAAAAATTTATTTTATATTGTTAGACATTTCGCTTCAATGTTATGTCACGTTATTTTTTAATTTATATTTAATATTTTCTTCAATTATTCATATTTTTTATTTGTATTTATAAAAATTGAAAAGATGTTAAGTTTAAATAAAAAAAATATAAATGTGTTGATTTTTTGAAATTTTTTATAATTTTTTGCATTGAAGCAAAATTTAGTATAAGTTTTTTATGATTAATATGATATTGTGGGAACCAAATAAGTACTACTACAAGGACAAAAAAATAATAAAGAAATCCAGTTAAGTATTTTTTATTGAAGATGGTCTAAAATGTTTTCGTTCTGCTTTTGGATTGTGTTTGTGGTGTACATCGTGGAACCTTCGTGGTTGCCATCGCAGTCAAATACCAAATCCACAGTCCCGAAATTGTTACGAACCGACCACACATGAATCGCAGAAAAGTGATGTGGAACGGTGGCTAAGATTAATTTTGAGGAAAGAAAATGTTAACGGGAGAAACCGATCGACTAGCTTTTAGAGTTTTGAATAACTTTTTTTTATTGAAAAATGTTAATTTATTAAATTTATTAGAAGTGTCAGAAAAAAATTCGAACTTGCAATTTGTTTTTTTCCTTTCTTCATTTACTCTTAAGTTTCACTTTTCAATCATCAACTTAATTTTCATTTCTTCGTTTACTCTTAAGTTTCACTTTTCCATCATCAAGTTAATTTTATATTTTCTCTTATTTTAAATATAAATGTTATGTTATATCTTATTTCTATTTTTCTTTTTATATTTTTCTTTTCTTCATTAAATCACTCATTATAATATCTGTCAAGCTTTTTTTCTTCTTTTCTTTATCTCTTTTTTCTCTCAACCTAAATCTACCTCAAAATGGGGATGGAAGTTTAGTATTTTCATTCATGAATATCACACTACTGGACTTATTTAAAAAGCTTATTTAAACAAGAACATGAAATTGAACATAAGCATGCATGGCCATTTCAATGAAACATCAATTTTTTTAAGAGATTAATTTGGTGGGACTTATTCAAGTCACATCGATATCAATTATATATTATCTATTATTTAATGTAATTTAACTTATATTTTCATATTAGATAATTCAGTTTTATTTTTATTTTTTAAATTAAACTCTAAAGATCTTTTTGTAAATCTTTTATTTTATTTTTAACTTAATATTTTATGAAAAGACTCTTTTATCCCTAATCTTTTTATTCAATCCCTAATTTTCTAATCTGAAACCGATAGATTTCATTCCCTTTTTTTGTTATGTAATCAACATTGAATTAATCAAATATAATAAAATATTATCTAATTAGTTTTGTATTCATCTAATCAAGTATAATAAAATAGTATGTAATTAATTTTGAATTAATCAATTATAATTAAATATTATCTAATAAATGTTAAATTTATCTAAGCAAATAAAATGCTCTAATTTTAGCTAGAAGAATGAAATCTAGGAGTTTCATGATTAGAAAATTAGGGATTGAATTAAGAAGATTAGGGATAAAAAGTATTTTAATAAAACATTAAATAAAAAATAAAATATCTTACTTACAAAAAAATCATTGGACTTTAATGGAAAAAATAAAAAATTAAACTGAATTGTGTAATGTGACCATATGAGTCACACAATATCACATGATTGAATAATACAAGTCAAATTCAACTAGTTCTCATTTTTAAAAGGGCATTAAAAAAAAAGCGCAACCAAGGCCCGAACAAATCTAATATCTATTTAAAATAACTTTAGGCTCATGAAAATACATCTTTACCCTTATTTCATTTGTTGACACCTATACTCATTCTTTGATAAAATGGGAAATTGCAAAATGTAGACTAAGGGTCACGTGCTTCTCTTTCCTGGCTACGGAAGAAAGAATACAGAAAGGCAAGAAAGGCACAATTTCAAAATTTTTAAACTTCTAAAGCCTTCTTGACAAGACATAAACAGGTAGCTAAAAATACCTCTGTTGCTTCTCTTTCTTGGCTACCTCTATTGCTTCTCTTTCTTGGCTAAACAAAAAACTTTTGCAGAAGAAAATAATCCATAAGGAGAAGCTTTGTAGGAGAAGAAAGGAGAAACTGAGAGTTAGGCTGAGGAAAAGGAAGCAGAAATCAACACGGGCTAAGGAGAAACGGGTTTGGTTACACCTCTTCATTGTCTTTTTTTTTCTCTCTCTCTCTACATGTTTTTCATTCTGCATGTTTTTATTTTTATTTTTTTAATTGTGCAACTGATGCAGCAGAAATGGCTCCGTTTTGCTGCTGAATCGTAGTGCCTGTATAGGTTATTGAATATTGTCATGTTAATCTTGGTAAACATGTTTTTCATTCTGCATGTTTTTTATTTTGATTTTTTTAATTGTGCAACTGATGCAGCAGAAATAGCTCTGTTTTGCTGCTGAATCGCAGTGCCTATGCAGGTTATTGAATAATATCATGTTAATCTTGGTAATGATTGAAATTATCAGCACTTATAACTTTATGTTTAGCTTTTGTTTTCTATTAACTTCTCAAAGCATATATGCTAGATTGAAATT
>CM023948.1:12421334-12463373 GCA_013407115.1 Glycine latifolia | reverse complement strand
AATTCGGTCACTATTTTCGGTCGCTAAATAGCATTTTTCTAGTAGTGCGGGCTGTTACATTCACGATCTCGCACATCAGACTGTGAGTACCATTTGTTAAGAGGACAAGAGGGGGAACCTACAAAAAAAAGATTCTGACGCTCAAGTAAGTACATGAGTTAGGTGAGAATGAAATACGAAAAAGGTGAAATAGAACCTAATACTTATAAAGTGGAGTAGGAGCTGCATGTCCTTGTTTCTAAGGGTTGTTATAGTGGTATAACAACTCTTGCAGATAATTACTAACTTGTAGATAATAGTTAATGGATAAGGGTGACTTATAGATAATTTATAACTTATAAATAATCTAATGAATTATAGATAATTAAGTATTTATCGCTTGATAAGGAGATTGTAACATTATTAATAATATTTAAATAATGAGATGTTATAGATAACCTGTTTGGCCAGTAGTCCGATTACTAAGGACAAAATGTGTGTGCTCATATATCAAGACTAACATAAATAACTGAAATGTATATTAAAACGCTACATCACTTATTACGTGTATTTTGTAGAATCTTGCACTCGTGATGACCAGTTATGCATATTGATCATGTTTCGGTAGACTGAGAAAAACATTCAAAATTGGGTTTCAATTTGGTCTCTATGGGTTGTTGGACGCGACAACTGGGGAATGTAAAGATGTTAGTATTAGTTTCGTTTTTTAATATAATGATGAATCATGAATGAGTCAGAAATGAAGTGGAGGCAGTGAGAACCTGATTTTCTTCACGCTTTTCTTGAAGAAGGATAAAATATTTTCCCACTAATGGTGTTGGGTTTGGAAAGAAAACTTTGATAGGCTTATTATTTAATTTGGAAGTTTGGGAAGAAGATTACAACATAGAAAAAGGTTATCTACGGAGATGGGCTAGTTGACGTGATTCATGCACATTCCATCTGCTTCTTTCAGTGGGTGACAATGTGACATGTCTTGTACAATCTTTTCATTTCATTGTGGCCAGCCCCAATAGGATCTATCACTATTTTTTGGCTGAAAGGAACCGTTATCTACAAATATATATGAGGAAATTTCAAAGAAAAAGGCAGAGAGAAGAAGGGGAAAAAAAGAACTTATTCCAGGACTTTCACAGTTATACAATTAGATTAAAAAAAACAGCTAATTAAAACTGTGTAATTTTTTTTATATTTTTCATAATTAAAATAAATAAAATTTAAAGAAGATATAAATTAATTACTTAACATGCAAATTAACTGATTTTAGATTATTTCAGTTTAATTAGATATTTTAAGTTTGAGTCTTGAATAAGTTGATGGTGTGTTAAAAAAATTAAAGAAAATTAACAATCTAATTAAAAGCAACCAAAATTTTGTTTTCAATATATTTAACTCATCACTATCTCAAGAAACCAGAACGAAACATTATTAAGAATATGTTTGAGTACACAATTTAATTAAATATTTATTTTATAAAATCCTATTAACTGAAAACTTATGTATAAATTAGTTATGAAATTTATTAAAATAACTTATGAAAAAGATCTTAAGTAAATTTTATAAATTTAAATAAATTCTTTTAAAAATACTTCCATTTCTTGAGTCTAAATTAAAGTTTACATTTGCATAAGAAAAAAGAAAGGAATTGACAAACATATATAAAGATTGGTTAATATACGTAGATATATAAATTGAGAAGTTTTTGGAGAAATTTGTTTTAGATGTTAATATAGACTCAGATTCTCCTGCTGCGTGTGCTCAGGCACTTCTTCCGGGTGCTTCTGTTTTTTAGCTCTTTATTTGCTTTGTTTTAAGTTTTCACACAATCACACCCTACCAAAAAAACTCAAATTCACGGCAGACTCTATATGCGGCAATATATTCACAATTTAAATTTAAATATTTATATATTAAAGTTTAAACTATTTAACATTTTGAAATTCATGATACTCATTAATGATAAATATACTCCCAAGTAAAATCTTTGTCAATATAGGACATGTTTGATTTGGTGGTGGGAACCGAGACTTGCGTACTTTACGTGAAAATCATACAAGGGGTTGCTTCAAAGACACCGCGAAAAAGAAAAATCGATTTTGGACAGTCCACAGCCACCCTAAACACCCACTATATCTAATCCTCATGCCACTTTCAAAGTTGACTTTAGAACCGCTTTGTACAATCGTATTGTATTTTTGTTTTTTGCTGAATTTATAATCGTATTGTATATGTACGATATAGGATAGAAAACAAAAATACATAATGGAGGAGAATATTATATTATTATTCCAAGAGATATAAATTACAATTTTTTATAAATAAAAAACCGTACATCTAATAGGGCCCCCCAACTTCTTCAGTTACTCTACTCAAAACAAAAGGAACAGGGAACGCACATTAGGGAGAAGGAATTTCCTTTTCTTATAGCTAGATTTCATTTTTTTATTTTATTAATTTTTGCTTTGAAATTGGTTTGTCCACTACAAGGAACCCTTTATTTTAATGTTGACTTTAGAGCTTGAAATGCTAGCTAAAGCCTTAAGCATATAACGTCATCTCTAATATTCTTCATCAACAAAACCTGAATTTTAGACAAAGTAAAATCCAAATTATGAAGGGAATTGGGATGGCAAGTATCTAATTCCTGCACCCTTTCATATAATGAAGCGTTCCATTTATATCTCAAAGAACCGTTCATGGCAATGCTTTAAAGTATTAGAAGTATGTTACTTTATCTTTATTTCATCATTGTGATTTATAAAATGGAAATGTGTCACTTTATTTCACCATCAAGAATCACATGGTTCCTATGTTTAAAATTAATAGTGGAATATTTTCACGATAATGAAACTTCAGGGAAGAAGCAAGAGAGGGTAATTGTTATTAGTTGGACAACATTCTGGCCGTTGTTTTTTTCCAAATTCATGAAGGTTTCAATTTTTTGCATGATTATCGGTCACACTTACATTCACAAACAATTAAGAGGATGTTATGTTCACGTCAACTTTGCAACTAGCAGAGTGTAATAAGCCTGTGTCATGGTTGAGTAGCCATTTAGAACATCAGTGATATAATGCCCTTGTAACATGTTACTGATAAAAGTTAATTTCAATAATTTGCCTTTGTTTACCCCTAGTCCTTATCCGGATTCGTCACCCATCTAGATGCCTCTATAGATGAAGAGTTTCTAATGCCCTTTACCATATTTTGGCTAGAAATTAAAAGCTGCTGTCTTTTGCAATCTGAGCCATTTAGAGCAAAAAAAATATTGGCTTGCATGTGAGTAGGTAAAGACTAGAGGAAAAAAATGTGGAGAAATTCAATTTTACCCTGATTGTGGTATTATTGTTGCAAAACTCTTCCGCTTTTTTTTCTTCTTCTTTGTTTGGTATACTTAAGCTCATTCAACTATTAGTGCAGTATTAAAATTGTTTTTTTTATCCATAAAAAATTGAACACATGTTAAGAAATTTATAATACTGGCAAGTCATGTTTAATAAACTAAAATAGATCCTTGATATATTAAAATCCTTTGATTTCTAAAGATGCCATAACAATTCTCAAAACTGAGGGAATTTAAGTTCATGTTGAGAAATATTTGCATATTATGTTTTGTATAATTTGGATTTTATAGATTTTTTTTATTTATTTAAGATGATAAATATCTTTTATACGAAACAATTTTATTCGAAATAAATAAGATTATTATAAGTAATAAAATTCTCATTCTAAACATTAATTGAAATTAAGTTCCAAGAATATTAATGTTTAAAATAAATTATCTAATAAATAAGTTTTTTTATAAGCTGAAATAAGTTTATAATATAACAATAATATTCTCCACCCATAGAAAAAATTGTTTCCAACCACATTTTCCTGATTGAAACATAAATCAAAAGTTTTTCTAAACAAGTTTGAAAATGACACTCTTTGTGGGGAGCTGCAGCCGAGTGCTTAGGTGCTGCAAAAGCAGCACCAAAGACCTATCCATTAGGCAACACCAAATTCTGAGATGAGGCAATAAAACACTGTTAACTTTGAAAAACAGAGGAATAGTAATAAACAATCTTAGTACTTATCCCCATATTACGCACTAATGTAATAATTTCACTCCTCAAATCATCTCTATGAAGCATCTAGCAAAGCACAAAAAGGAATCTTCCTCAATGCCAAAAGGGTACTTATGTAAACCAAAAGTTGTCGATTGTGCTATAAATTTCATAACCACCACCTCACTTAAATTCACTTCCATCAAGAGAGAGAGAGAGAGAAATGAGGGCAATAAACAGTGTACCAACATCATCACCAGTTAGTGGTAGTGGGATTAATATATGGAAGTCTCCAATTCCTTACTTGTTTGGAGGCTTAGCAGTGATGCTGGCTATCATATCTATGGCATTGGTGATCCTAGTTTGCTCCTACAGAAAACGTGATTCTCAGTCATCATCATCTTCTGAAGTTGATCATGAAGACATGAAATCACAAGCAATGTCCAAGAACTTAGAGACAAACTCGGAGCCTGAGGTTCTTGTCATAATGGCTGGTAATCACAACCCCACATACCTTGCCAAACCAATCACTTCTTCTTCTTCAATTTACTGCACTTGTGGGGCTCAACCTGAACCTCAACCAAACCCTTCGTCATCCTTATCCACTGAGTGAAGGCTAACCAAATAACAACATCCCAAGATCAACAAAATTTTGCTCTACTCTATGGCACTTTTCTTCCTTTTCAATTTTCATATTTCTGTGGTTTTGTGAGAGCACGGAATGTGATCACTGAAGATGAGTGCTTTCTTTTTTGACAATTTTGCTTTTTCATAATGAAATGATCTCGCGGCTTATAATTAATTAATTATTAGACTTTATATTTTTGCATATATTTTGCTACTAGTTATGCTATTCATTTCTTTAATTTCTTACACCATATATATGACCAAGTTTCTTTCAACTGTAACGTTAAGATTTTTGGCGTTTTTGCGACCGCACCGTCAAAGTTTTGGAGTCTCTCCATAACTTTATTGGCTGCATTAATTTGTCTACAATCACGAACGAAGAAACATTGACTGCAATTTAAGTCAATGGACTTTAATGCTGAAATTAATCTCCAAAGTATATTAAGTGTAGCATTGAAGGAAAGTGAAAATTAAACTGAAAAATGAAAACAAGAAACGGTAGAGGAACAAAGACACCACCAACCACCCCAAGAAAGAGCCACATCATTTTTCGTATTCTTGTTTTCCCATTGCTATCTTTAAGTCATGGTTGGGAATTGCATTCTGTTGAACACAGTCCGTGAGTTAAAAAAAAGAGGGTATATATTGGCTTGTCACTTAACACAAAAGAAATTGTTTTATCTATTCGACAAGCTTTCTATCTTTCTTTCCACCTTTTTCTTTTGTGCATGTTTCAGTGTAGCATATGATTCTATTTGTTTCTGAGTTAATAAAGTTCTCAGAGGCGAACGAGGGGTGCCATGAAACGCAGAAGTGTGTGTACTTGGACGCAAAAGACAGAAGAATTAAAGTGGGGCATCACCAAATAACCAAATACAAACAATGTTTGGTGCTCTTTCATGAAAATGAACATTCCAAATATAATATATAGAGATAAAAAGATTGAGAACAACTTTTTTGTGGGTTAGTGATCAAATAACAATAAATATACAAATAAACCATTTTCTCATTCATTTTCTTTTTATATAAAGAAATTTAACTCAAGTCAATTAAATTGTGCACTAATTGTTCTAGTTCTTTGATATCTGAATTTGATTCTTATATATAATTTTGTTAATCTTTATCATATCACATGTATCTATTGGTTTTTATCTTTCTTTTCTATTTTTTTCATCTCTTTTTACCATGTTTGAAAACATGTTATGAAAAGAATCATATTTTGAATTGTGAAAACTATAATTATTAACTTCTACAAATTACATTCAAAAGATAAAAAATCAAATTGAAAATTGAAATCAAGTTTGCTATTTAATTTTAAAAGAAATTATTATATGATAATCTTTTTTAATGGACAAATATTAATTGCCACTATTTTTGTTAATAAGTGATATCAAACTTGTAATATTTCTTTCCTTTTTTTTTCTTCTTAAAAATCAGTCTTATATAATATTGATTTGGTATGCTATTAATGTTTTTTTAAATTAAAAGTATGATAACATATGACGTAGAACTATATAATAGTTTGTCCGATTTAGGGATATATGAATTTCAATGCTCATTAAAATAATCACCGGCTAGCATTGAAGTCCCTAAACCCATCGAAGTCACGTAGGAAAGTGATATAGGGTAACACAGCATCTAGGCATGTGGAAGTGGAGCCCTTTTATTTCTTAAGCAACGTGGCCTTCACTTTGTGGGAGCCACAAATATTTGGTTTCTAACCTTCAAAAGGGGCAGCGGCGAAACGCACTTGTTTTCCCCTTTTTCCCTTACAATACAACACAAAGTGATTTTTTTTGTTTTATCTGATTTTTGGTTTTGTGAAACGCTGCGGCTTGCAATGCCAACAGTGGTAAATGAGTCAATGAAATGTCCACAAGTTGAAAAGTTCAAAGAAATACGACCAAGGATTTAATTTGTGGTCATAGGACATGGTAACCTAAAAAGTTTTAATATATATTGTGAAAAATTATGCATAATAGTAGTGATTAGTCATTATTGCAGTTATGATGCAATTGTGAAAAGAAAAGAAAAAACTAATAAAATAAAGAAAACTTAATATTGCACTTTGATTGCGAAAACAATTTAAAACATGCTGAAATATGAAAATATTGGAAATAAAAATTAATGGAAATTAAACCAGTATTGCAGCTATGTTGTCATCTTAATAAAATAGAAGAAAGAGAAACGTAGACTTTTGGATTTTTTAGTAAATGGAGAATTTGGTGGTATAATTTAAAGGTGCCTCTTGGGTACAAAACTTCTTCATGGCGTTGGAGTTGGGGAGAATAGATAATAATGATTGATCAACATCTTTCACTCAAATATTTCATTAATATTCATTATCTATTTATTTCTTCTTCAGATTTGATAGTCATCTTGCCTTCATGTCCTTCTCCTTTGAGACCTTTGTTGTTAGCTGATGCCCTTAATGTTGCTACTTTGAGGGTATAGTTTTCTGTTTTTTAATTTTTACTTTCCCACTGATAAAGAAAATATATGTAGTCTATAATATTATTTTTCCTCTCATTAAATGCCAAATAACTTTTTGGTGTCTATCAATTTTTTTAGATGGGAAAATGTTGATTTTACACCTAAAAAAAGAGATGGATGTGTGGAAATTAAGAAAAGAGATAGAGAGAAAAAGTAGTAAAGAAAGATTAGAAGAGAAAAAGTGATAGATGTAAGTTCTTTTATAATAAAAAAATGAGGTAAATATAAGATAGAAAAAGAGAGTAGACGTATGATAATAATAAAGATTGTAAACAAATATATCCTATGAGGATATTCCATGTGGGTTGCTTGTTGGTATGGTTAGAGCCTTGGCCACCTCTAAAGTCTTATCATGGTACAGCAGAATGGTGTGTGCACGGAAGCATAGTTCCTACTTCTTACCTGCAGATTTCGAATGTTTCAAGGTTGGCACAAGTTAAAAAGGAGAAAAAGTTTGAATGCAAAAGATAATGTCAAGAATGGGATTCGAACCCATGCCCTTTCGGACCAGTACCTGAAACTGGCGCCTTAGACCAACTCGGCCATCTTGACGTGTTAAGATGGGATTCATCAAATTTCATTATAACAATATTAAACATTCAAGTAATATTATTTACGAATTATGAATTATGCATTGTCCCTGCCTCACGCATTAGTACATACATAAGAATTTTATTTTATTTTGGAAAGGCAAGAAGTATTGTTATTTCCATAGAAGTTTTATTCGCATACATTTATATCCTAAGCTGCTTCGAGAGATTCACTCAAAAATTTAAGTTGAGTATTGTTATTTTAATATTTTAGTGTTTAGGGTTCCTTTGCAACTTTAAACACATATCAACATCAACACTCACTTTAACCCAAGTTAATTAGAGTCGATAATAGATGAAATCAATTATAAAGAGGAAATGAACTAAAAATGGATCATATGCAACATAAAGATAATAACGGGTCTAACCTTCCATTAAGTTTATAACTTTTTTCCATTTCGTCCTAAAACACACATTCCGTCAATCTATATCTCACTCTATTAAGTCTTGTTTAATTACATTTTTTCAGATAAGTTTTGGTCTATATCTCTTTGTGACAAGTTCTTGATAACAAACTCTTATTCTTACAGAAATATCTAGGAACAGTCTCATTACATACTTAAACTACCTCAATCCATGCTCCATCTTATCCACGATAAATTGCCATAATACTTTGCTATTACTTTTTGGGTCTACAGTGTTTCTTTTGTGTTTATGTTTTTGTGAGTTGAGAATGAAAATTAAGAAACAGAAATGAAAAGAGTATTTTAGTGGGAAACTGGGAATCAGGTATATCTTCTCTTAATTATTGGAGCAACCATATTGGTTTCATATTAATGGACTAATATATGGATGGCTCTAGATTGCTACTTCCCTCGTTTCTTTGAGTTTGGACTTCGTATTCAGTCCATCATGCTAAACTCATGATTCAAAACTTCTTTTTTTAATTTGGGCTATGTTTTTTTTTTATTTGGGCTATGGTTGATCCTTGTCAAAATGACAAGTTTTCCTTTTGGGGCCCATAAAATGATCCTCATGGAAGTTTTTTTTCTTTAATTTCTTTAAAAGCCTCAGCTGACATGTAAATTGTAAATGTGTCTCCCTCTCCCAATTGTTTTCTAAAACAAAGGATATTTGACGTGAAGCAACTAAATTTACACAAAAAATCATTTTGCTAACTAATATGCGAAGTGAGTGTTTGATTATATTCAGAGAATAATGGAGATTTAACCTTAATATAGTAAAAAAAGAAAGTACTACACTCTTGATATATATTTTTTTATTATATATTTTTGTTTAATAGGACACTCAGTTTTAAACCAATCAACATAAAAAAAAAAGTACTAACCTTTATCAAATTCTAAAGAATTTAAGAACTTTTAATATATTTAGGCATTAGAGTTATCAATGAGCCTAGTCAGAAAAATTAAAATTAATCTCATACTTAAAAGGTGCGGAAATATTTTGCAAGACCAAAAAAGAGTAGTGTTGATTATCATTTCTACTCAAATATATATGAAAATATGAAAGGTCTTGAATGAAAATATTGTCAACTTGTTCTTTCTTTTTATTAGGTAATAGATCTAAAAAAATATGGTACTACTTCAATTGATCATATACATTATATTTACTAGTAAGGGAGAAAAGTAACGAAATTAGAGGGAAAAGTCGCACTCTTCACTTTTGAATGGCTCTTTATGTCACCTCTACCATGAGGTTTATTTTGCTACACACATTAAACAAAAAAACTAACTAAAACCATAGCAGCACCGGTGTAGTTGCACGGGTTTCAATTTAAAAGAAATAAGTATTTTATGTTTCTAACCGAAATTATAATAAGATTAGGGGGGAAAGCATTAAATGGCGACATGTAACTGTTACTTAGGACAATTTTATTATGATATAGATTAACTATTTTGTTTGTTACTGAAATAACAGAGTAATATAACTTCTCATGAGTCCTAATTCAAGTGCCACCAAATCCAAAATTGAGTATGTTTCAGTGTTTGGTTTTGGATCAGATACCCACATTTTTCTGTAGATTTACCTCAAGAATGTATAAGTAAAACTAATAGTTGTTTCATTGTTTACACCTGTCCACAACTCTGATGCAGATCCATACATGCGGTGATGCACCTAGAATTTTAAACTATTGGAGGTAATACTCACGTGCACACACACACATATATGCATTTCTAATTTTAATAAATATAGTTTTTTTGTGAAGACAATTAGTACACAATAATATATATAATATTATGAAGAAGAAAAATGTGGGATCCCGCAAAACCTATAAAGTTGGTCTGTCCCCTGCCTTACCCAAGTCAATTAACCTACACTTTGATCTTATTTTCCCACTCTACACCCCATCTTAAAAACCCTCCTCAGCAATGTAGTTAAACAAGTTTCCCCTAATATATTCGAAATTATTTTAGTATGTTGAAGTGATGTTAAGATTTAAAATAAAGAGAGTTCATGAAATTTTAAAATATAAAAAGAGGCTTATTGCCTTAAAAAAAACAAAAAGAAGTTTATGTGACACACGTTATTAAACTTAGAATACCGTCGTTGTATCATGTAATTTACTCATTTGTCATATGATTATTATCAAGAGACTTACCAATAAAAACTCTCCCATAGTTATTAAGTCCATTAGACCAAAGCCAAACTTAGTAGTAGGTCTTCTACGTGGTCTAACTTTTAAGGTTAGCACGATCACATCACACCTAAACAAAGTTTAGCCAACAACCCTTTACCAGCAACAACCTGCCATCATAATATATTAAAGTTAAACTAGAGTTTGAAAACTAATCAATGTTGATTATCAAAAAAGACAGGCCAGCTTCTCATTTATATATATATATATATATATATATATATATATATATATATATATCTATAAAAGATAGAATAATACTAATGACACTCTGTTTGACACTCTCCCTTGAAGACTTTCTTTATTATTAGTTAAAATTTATTGAAATCATCAATTTTGATAAATTCAACTTTTCATTTAATATAAATCAGGATAGTGTTCCTAACATTTTTCTATAAGATATACACTAATCCACACAGAATATATATACTTGAGAAAATATTAGATTGACCTGTTTTCTATAGACAAGACAAAGAATTTTATGCAATGATGGATACATACAAAGTGAAAAAGGCACTTAAAGCATATTCAAGGACAAGGATTTTACATTCCCTCCAGTTGTGCACATTGTGCTATTGGGACATCTGTATTATGCAATAAAAGTCAGACGAATTCTATTTAAGATGGCAACGGCAGATGTTAAAAAAATATTATTTATAGATACTTCTTATGACCAAAGATGGCAATCCCAACATTCCCTTTGTTTAATTGATGCCTTTCATATTATTCTAATTTGTATTAGGAACCTTCCTGGTTCCTCCTTGAATTTAAGCCCTTTAGTTAGCACACAGTGCATCTACCATTTCACTTCACAACCTTTTTTTAAGGCCCTTTACCAAAACTTTTGGCAGCTGAAACAGATATCAAGCTAATACATCTATGTTTCTCTATTAATGTTAAGTTCAATGTAGAATTTCATTCTTCAACTATAGTCTCCTCTCATTCTTTGTTTCTTTGCTCAGAAAATGGATTCTTTTAAACAAATCTGGGGTAGTGCAGAAGGATGTAGCAGTAGTGAATCTGGTTGGACTATGTATATTGCCTCTCCCATGCAGGAAGATGATGCTGGATGCAGCAATGAAAATGATGGGTATCATGACAACAACATCTATGGTGAGAACAGGAGAAAGAAGCAAGGGGCCAAAGTGGATGAAGAAGAAAGCGATGATTCGATGGCTTCGGACGCTTCCTCCGGTCCAGTTCATTATCACCATGCCTATACTCACAGGCAAAGTAGTCATGGCACCGTGGCCTCTAAGAAAGATAAACAAGATCATGGAAGCAAATGTTCTTCTAAGAAGAATGCAAACAAACAGGAGAAGAAACGTGTTGACAGCAGAAGTACAAAATGATGAAATTGTGTCCATTGTATATGATGCTGGGATTTTTGTAACCATGCATCCTTCATAATTTGAATTTGTTGATTTGTTGTTCTCATACCTCTTCTATCCAAAGGAAATATCCATAATCATTCTTTCAAGTAATGGAATCACAAGTTTTATCCATTTTAAAACTAAATTTTATTTTGAATGTTGTTATTCTTTTAATGTGAAAACAAACTTCCAAGTGTGAGGATTAATGTATGAGCCATGAGAAACACACCATAACTATACTTGAATTGAATCATTATCAGTGGTATTCAAGCCAAATAACACCAGCTTCCCAGAAAAAAAAAATTGATAGTTTAATTTAACTTCTAAGTTCTAGGAGGGAGGAGAAATTAGAGACAAGAGGGTCAAATCTTTCAACATGTAACTTCATCTTTAGATATATTTTGTTTTTACCTAGCTCGTTTTAAAATACAAAATCATGCCATAAGTGAAGAGAAATGTCTGGTCATCCATCAAGACATCATTATTGATACAAAAACAACTTAATGAAGGGTCAAAGGACATTGTTGTTGTAATTAAAAGACATGAAATGTGAAATTTCCATAACTAGAGGATGTAAAAATAAAACTAGATGAAGTTAACTGCTGCAAGAATGTTGAATTGGAAGTTGAAATTTCTCTTGTTGATTACGTATGCAAAAAGTTGTATTGAGCTGGTTGACAGAAGAAACAAGAAACATGACACAAAAAAAGTGGCCAAGGGGCAGTTAGAGATTGAGGATAACATTAGCACAAAGGGAGAAAGTATTTTCTATGGAAAAAAAACCTTCCAATAATGATTCGTGCATGCATGTGTCTATGCTGCCAAATGCTATGCAGAACGAAATGGGGTATGCTGCGCTGGAAAGAGGGTAAGGCCTTCGCATAGTTACATAAATGACAACTAGAAGCAATTAAAGCATTGTGCAGTGACAGGGCATTGGCTGGTTATGTGAACCAACTTTGCAAAGATTGGACACGAATACAACAGCAAGGCAATCGCAAGTTTTAGGCTGTATGAGTGACATAAATACATGAGGGCACACATGATTTGAAAGGAATCATAAAAGGTCACTCTCATATAAAACCATTAGAGAGAAAGATAGAGAGAGAGAGAGACTTGTTTTTTGTATAGAAGATAGAAAAGAGTTTTTTTTTTCTCTTTCGTCCACGTTTTAGCAAAGAAGGAAAACCAAGGAAAGCACTTTGGTGAAAGTTGTCATTGTTCACTGGAGCATGAGTTGTTGTAAATCTTTATTTATTCTTACGGATAAAAAAATAATTATGCATGTAGCATTTATAACGTTAATAACTGCCGCTTTAAATCTTTAATGGCAATTTTGATGGGATCAGGATTTAGGATTGCTATAATGCTAATTGATGTTTCCAGTTTAAATCATATACTGAATTATATAGTTTTCATGAGAGATATTACATCCATGTTGATATGCTGCTAGCATATAGTAGTTTTTAAGCTAAAAGAATCAATAAATCAATCATAAAATATTAATAAATGCTAGAATAGGTGAAAATTCATTATTTTTATTTATATTTCTTATTTTGTGTATTTTTGACATTAGGAACCAAAGAGAGAAGAAAAGAAAGCGAAAGAAAGAAGCAAGAGTTTTCTGGAGTCTGGCGCCATCCGCGCCAAAGATATTAAATAGGGCAATTCTTACTGATATCTCACACGATTTGCGTGAGATCGGCGCCAG
The DNA here is from genome assembly GCA_013407115.1 of Glycine latifolia. Taxonomy (NCBI): domain Eukaryota; kingdom Viridiplantae; phylum Streptophyta; class Magnoliopsida; order Fabales; family Fabaceae; genus Glycine; species Glycine latifolia. The sequence goes on along the minus strand of CM023948.1, from coordinate 12,449,934 downwards.
TCGTGCCACACATGGAAAAATAGGGCAAAATTCACTGTCATCTCACGCGATCATCGTGAGATCCGTGCCATTCGCGCTAGAGAATCAGAAGAAGAGAAAAATTCACTATCATCTCACGCGATCAGGGTGGGATTCGCGCCATCCGCTCCACAACTCATTGTAGCCCACGCCAGTAGCGCCAGTTCCACACCAATAGCGTGAGCGACACGTGCCTTCAGTTATTAGCTTTCTAATGCACGAGTTGAAGGGATTTTGGGTAGATTTTATGACCTAGCTATAAATAGAAGCTTAGAAGACTGAAAGGGGTTCCACAACAGAGTTAGAAGCTAGTTGCATTCAAGGAGGTTCAAGAAAGCTAGGTCAAGAAAAACAAAATTGAGGGATTTAGGTTCTTCTTCTTCTTCTTTTCTTTTCTGAGTTTAGTCCATTGTTGCTTACTGTTATTGAAGTCAAGCATGATTATGCTTGGCTAATTCCATTATTGTGGTTAGGGCCATGAACCTTGGATAAATTCCTTTGTAATTGATTGATTCTATGATTCTTCTATGCGATAGTTATTTTATTTTATCTTGTATTGAAAGGAGACATCTTTGTTAGATTTGATCACTCTAGGAAAGAACTGAGAATTAGGGTTCACAATAGGAATATTGAGACTTTAATTTCTGACTAAGATAAAATTACCTAGAGATATGGATGTATGATTATAGATAATTTCATATATCATCGTAATGCTTAATTTAAGAAAGATTACTAAGGGATTATGATTTTTACTAGGGTTAAAGGTTAAATACACTAAGGAATTAGGGTTTAATTATGTAAAGAAGATATATTATTTGAATAATTAAGTTAGAAGTACTTAGAAATCAATTCAAGTAAAGAAGGTTGAAATTCAAAGGTGATTGTGCTTTAACCACAAGTGTTGCTCATAAATTCTTTTAATCCAAACCACATTTTGTGTTTATGCATTCTTTAATATTAGATTTTAATTTTAATTGTCTTAATTCACAATACAAAGTCAAATTATAAACATTTGTTAATCCAATTCAAAGATCTTAAGTTATAATAATATTAGTACCTCAATCCTCGTGGAAACGATACTCTATTTATCACTTTATTACTTGGAACGATCGGTGCACTTACCAAATTCGCAACACATATCAATCACCTTGAACTTTGTTGCTTTCCAGAGTCTATAAGCTATTTTTAAATACTCAATTGGTTTGTCACCACTTGCAATAGAGCTTTGTGATTTGAATAGATATTCTTGTTGCATATCAATTAACAGCAAGTAACGCAGGCAAAGATAAGGATGGGTACCACCAGAGATCCAATCAAATACACATATAATTAAAATTCGTACATCCTTTTAGAGAGGTTATAAACAAGAGTTGTGCAATACCTTTAATTCTCAATAACAAGAATTGCGACAAGAAATTCTTTACTGAAAAGGTTGCACATGAGTTGTGCCAATCCCTGATTCAGCCAAGAAACATTAAAGGCTTTTCAATCATTGAACTCATTATTGAAAAAAAAAACCATAATATGTTTCTCAATCATTGAGTTCATTATTGACACTGAAGACTTGAAAGAAAATGTATGAAAAGCCAAGAAGCAAAACATCAACATAGAAGAAAAGATAATGTCAAAGAAAGAAAAAGATGGGTTCACAGAAGCTACTTCTAAACACTAGCTCAAATACAAGGAGGAAGTAGAGTAAACAGGAAATGTAAAAAGAAAAGGCTAAATGTAAACTAATTAAAAGAAAAGCTCGCTCACTCCTAAATAGTGTTTTAAAATACTAGTCATTAATATAGGGAAGGTACTGGTTCATCATTCATTGATTCGACCATGGTCAAATTAGTGATAATTAAATATTTTTCAATGTTATATAATCATTAAAGTAATGAAATAAAATAAATCAAGTTAGGTAAAATTTTAAATTAAAACCAAATGATCATATCATGCAACATGTAAGTTGCAAAATCAATAATGAGAAGCTAATAATAACAATTTATAAGTTAACTTCATATATGAACCTTTGTAGCTTAACAATAAACATTGGGCTTTTATTTAACTAAGTATACTTTGATAGATAAAAAAAATACAATGAAAAATGAAACAACCGGTTTAAACATGTTATTCACCAGTGACTCTGGGACCAGTTCACAGATTTAGTTCATTGATTTTTTGGGCTAAACAAACTGAACACCTGGCTAGTTCATTGATTTTTTTGGTTGAACCAGTCGTTTTGGTTTGGTTTTTTGAACTATGCTCCTAAATAACACATATCCTGGTAGTTATAGGGTTCTCGCGTAAAAGATTTACAAGAAAACTTTAAAACCAAAGATCAACCCCCAACAAATAAGAAAACAGGAAGGAAAAGAAAAGTATTCATTTTTCAAGAAGAGTATGAATTTGCGTGTTACTTCTATCTTGCTAGTTCAAACATTAGAGTAAGTGGAGGAAATGTGAGAGAAAAAGGGTCCATCTATAAACACATCATCCACACTTGTGCAAGGCAGATTTTGAATTTGTCTTTATCTGTGGGGCAAGCTACAACAAAATCGAAATTTGTCATCCTCCACAGTCCACAAGTATGCAATTCCAGAAATTTGCAACTATTATTAGAGATTTAAAGTAGAAAATAAAGTAACAACAACCACCTATAGTCCTACAAAGTGGGGGAAGTTACATTAATTAATCGTTGCCATTGGCCTCTATTAGAAACCAAAAATTGATTTGTTGATTCATAAATAAATAAAAAATATACAAATTTTATGTTGGCTTTAAGAAAACTATCCCCGTTAATATGGAGCTCAGAATAGCCATGTAAAGTTTGACTACAACACAGGCAGAGTACAAATTTAATTTTGGATCCATTGTTTATCAATATCATTCAACCATATGTTGCCATAACATTAAAAGTGCTTGACTTCTGATAATCTCAAAATTATTTGACAAGTGACAACATATGATTAAATGAGAATTTATGTTAAGAATTATAAGTTTAGGATCAAGAAAGAAAAGAAATGCAACAAAGACAGCTCAAGTTAATAAACAAAAGATATTTATGGAGATAACCTAATACTGATATTTATACTAATACTTAGGTCGAAGCACTAGTACTAGTAGTACAAGCCCAAGCCCACCAATAACAAGACCAAAACCTAAATAACTCAAGAAAGATATTCTACAATATCTATTGATATTCTTAATATTCTCCAACAATATCAAACTTATTCACTGTTGACAGTAGATCAACATTAAACTCAACACGTTAACAATAAAATTAATAGTTTCAACTGCTGTAACATAACATGTATCCATGGCGCTAAATGAAATCTTATCAAAATGTGAAATTAAAAAAGGCACCATGAGCTGGGACAATTTTGTATCAAGCACAAAGCATGATCAGCAAAGATACAACATATTTGGAAAACAAACTACCAAGCAATTCAGTTGGAAATAATATAAATAAAACTTGACCACATTGTGGCTATGTAAACTCAACTCAGCATACAGTCTGAGCAGAAAACATTACATTTATTAGGAAAATCCTGATTGGTTCAAATACAGTAATCTAAATTCTTGACTGTTTGGCAAGCTTGAACCACTCAGTATGGTAAGACCCCTCTATGTCAACCCTTTCATATGTATGAGCACCAAAGTAGTCTCGTTGAGCTTGCACCAAATTAGCTGGCAACCTTTCCCTTCTGTAAGTGTCAAAATAAGCAAGACTAGCAGACATACCTGGAGTGCTGATACCAGAATTGATAGCAAGGCAAACAACTCTCCTCCAGGCAGATTGGCGATCAATTATTTCCTTCGCAAACTCTGGATCCACAAGAAGGTTTGCCAGATTAGGGTTTCTATCATACGCTTGCTTGATTCTGTCTAAGAATATTGCTCTAATGATGCAACCACCTTTCCAAATCCGGGCCAGTTCACCCAACTTCAAATCCCAACCCTTTTCAATACTCTTTGCACGGATCAAATTCATTCCCTGTGCATAACTACAGATTTTGGCTGCATAAAGAGCCTTCCTAACATCATCAATCAACCTTTGCTTGTCTACAGGTTGATCAGTCACGATATCACCAATGCCACCTGATTTAAAGACCTTTGCAGCTTCAACTCTTTCCTCCTTCAACCCACTCAGGAACCTTGCATCCAATGATGCTTCAATAGTGGGAGCAGCAATTGATAATTCAGCAGCTTGCTGAACAGTCCACTTACCAGTGCCTTTCATGCCAGTCTTGTCTAGGACCTTGTCAACAAGATATCCATCTCCCTTATCATCCTTAATTCCAAATATATCTGCAGTGATTTCAATCAGGAAACTCAGAAGTTCTCCCTTGTTCCATTCTGAGAAGACACTTTGTAGTTCCTCATTTGACAACTTTCCAACTGATCTCAGCACATCATAGGCCTCTGCAATCAGCTGCATGTCACCATATTCAATGCCATTGTGGATCATCTTCACAAAATTACCAGAGCCACCTTTACCAATATAAGTCACACAAGGACCACTGTCAGGGACTTGAGCTGCCACCTTGAGAAGAATATCTTCTATGTATTTGAAAGCCTCAAATGAACCACCAGGCATCAAAGAGGGACCATTACGAGCACCTTCCTCACCACCAGAAACTCCCATCCCAAGGTAGAGCAGACCCAATTCAGCCACCGCTTTCTCTCTTCTTTCGGTGTTCTCATACCATTCGTTACCACCATCAATTATACAGTCACCTTTTTCCATGTATGCAGATAGGGTCTTAATGGTCTGGTCAACAGGTGCCCCAGCCTTAACAAGCATTATTATCACCCTAGGCTTTTGAATGGAATGAACAAAAGCTTCAGGGTCATGGTAGCCATAAACTGGAAGATTTCCTTCCTGTTTTGCTCGTTCTACAGTCTCATCAACCTTGGAAGTGGTTCGGTTATAAACAGAAATGGGAAAGCCTTTCTCAGCAATATTGAGTGCTAGATTTTGGCCCATAACAGCCAGTCCAGCAAGGCCTATTCTTGTTGTGGGTTGAGCCATAATTGATTTCCTGTTCAATGATTGATAACGAACACAATAATAAGAACGAGCTACACAAAAACTGGAATGACCTTCTGATTGACGGAAAACAAAAATCTGTAAACTATGATAACTGAAGACAATTAGAACTTGATTGGTGACTCTGTATGCCATCATCAAAACTACTATCCAGTACAGCAAACTTCAACATATTCCAATAATAAAGAATGTAAGGAAGAAATAGAAAGGGTGCCTTCTAAGATATTCAACAATAAAAAAGGTATTATAATTACTAATCTTTTTTTTAAAATAGTGAGATTACAAAAAGACCCTAGACGATCATGTTATAGAAACATCAGAGTACCTTAAGGCTCTTCTGTTCTCTTCACTCATCTAAAAGATTAGTGTGAACTATTAAACCCAACTACCAAATAAAAGGTATGCTTTTTTTTTCTAGATTTGCACATATAGCTACAGCCTAAAACTCGAAATCTCACAAAATGCCATGATACAAACAATTTTTACATATTCGAATTGCAATCCAAAGCAATTATTTGTTCTCCTAAAAATACAGAAAGACAGCCAAGTTCTACAAGATCTTACAAAATCTTAAGGCACAGACAGAGTAAGCCTACAAATCATACGAATTAACAACCATAACAGAGTATCCACTGCAAGTAAATTAGTGTCACCAAGAATATCATGGTCCAACAAACTCATCCCACAACAATTAAGGGTATCAATCAGCAAGAAACTAGGAACATAAACACAGATCAGCAACACTCATAAGATAAAACACAGAAAAAGAGCAATCACAGTACCGCATTGATTTCCCATAAACCACAACAAACAGAATAATAAATCCAGCATAATTATGATAATAGTGGCAATTAGATTTTGAGGGCATGCACCTTAAGTTCACATAAACCACAAACACTGACTCAAAGTGAATCCCAAAATTTAAAATATAAAAAAAGAAGGGGGTGGACTTGAAGGGCAAACCTGAAATTTGAAGCGAATGAGAGAAAAATTAAGGTCTGGAATCACAGAGCACGGATGAAAAGATGCAAGCGAGGATAGAAGCTATATATATTATATAAAAATGATAAGAAGAAGAATAATGATAAAAAGGTGTGAAGGATTATCAATAATGAAATATTAATATTATTATTATTATTATTATTATTATTGTTGTCGTTGTTGTTGGCAGTAGAAAATTGAAAGTCGACGATGGCTAACGAGACCAACCAGCGAATTTTTTAGACCAACGAAACACGAGTACACGAACCATTTATTTTATCTTTAGTAATATAATATAATATTATTATTTTGTGAAAGTTAATGAAAGGTGCGGGTCAAAGTTGTTGTCTAACTTAACTACCAATGCAAGTCGAGTGGGGGGTAGGTGGAACGCGGTGGGTGGAAACGACACCGTTCTTGCTACTTTTCTACTATTAAACTGTCACAGTTCAGTTCTTACTGGGTTTCGGTCAGACTCTGGCCCAATATCAATCTCTCGATGTATCGTTTGCTGCTGCCTCCTTTTCACACTTGCCTCATTGAGATCAGCATGATGGATTCATTATGAGAGCAAGATTGAAAATTGAAACCAATATTTGTTGAGTAAAAAATCAACCATTATATCCATATAAAATAATTATTTTAAAATAATTCAAACGATAATTTATAATTAAATAATAATATAAAATTATTTTACCTTGTCAATTTATACACATTAAACTTATTATCTAATCACAAATCATTACTATGATAAGTTTACTATCTTTTATCATAATTATCTTTTATTAAAGATTATAATAGTTATCTTATAAAAAATTAATTATCTTAAAAATCACTATTGTTACATAATCATTAAATTCATTTGTTTGAGTGATAGTTTTGTTTTTTTAAACTAGAAATTTAACTAATATAAATATTAGACTATAATAAATATTTTAATTATCATGTATCTTTAATAAAGACGTCTCCATCAAAAATATTAATAAAAAATATCAAAATCAAAAATATTAATAAAAAATATCAAAATGGCTTGAATTTGATAAGTCAATGCATTTAACTCACCAAAACAAGTTTGGTTAGTTATATGATTTAACTCTTCTATTCTCAAGCCATTTTAGCAAAAAATTAAACAATTTTAGGTGGGGCTGTGCATTTTCCGTTTTCCTTTTTATTGTCTTTTCAACCCTTTTCACATTGCATATATTATTTTACTTTAGACATTCATTTAGAACTCTTATTTTATTTTTATTATAACTTAAATCTTATATTTTATTTTATTTTTCAATTATTTTGGCCGAGTCTTCCCCTTAATTTTTTTATATGAAGTATTTGTCCAGTATACAATGAACATAACAAATAATAATATTTTAATTTAAGATTTTTACTTTTAATCAAACATAAATATACAATGAACATAATAAATATATAATATTTTAATTTTTAAGAACCGGTAGTAAGTCTGAAACACATTCCAATAGATATTAATTCTACAGTATATAGTGATCGATATTTCTTGAAAGAGTTTTTTTAAAAAAGCAAAAGTTTCGATGTTATTCGATAATATTGCACCAAACAAGAGTCTAGGATTGGTTAAAGAAATTTTATGATACTAAGTTTGTGTTAAGAAACTGTTTGAATCTCTGAATTATTTGGTGCTTCCTGTTCAAGCATTTGGAGGAGTCGAAATGCAAAGCTTTTTTTTTTTTGGGGATGACAGTGCTAGACAAATTGTTAGTGGAGCTGAGAGTTTCCTAAGGCAAAACAATGTTGAGGATAGAGCTCATAATTATGTGTCCACAGTTTCTCAAAGTTGGATTCCTGGTCTTCTGATCATAGATTTTACAAATGCAATACTGATGCTGCATTTTGGGTCCAGTAATGTAAAAGAGGTTTTTGTTTGATAGAGGAAAAGTTTAGATGAATTGGATCTTGGCGACTCATCAGGTCACGACATGTCTCAAACAGAGTGGAAGGATATATGAATCTGATCCTTATCAACTGGTTCAATTTTAGTATGGCAGAAAGAAAATGTTTTATTGCTGAAAAAACAGAGTGGAAGGATCCGTGCTTGAAGGTGAAGCTTTAGGCTTGCCGCTTGCTCTATGCTTTAAAGTGGGCTGTGGATTTGGGACTGCAAATTAGCGGTAGACGAAATTAGAGAGGTTCCACCGGATTTTTCTGATATTGGTGCTATTCTTACAGAATGCAGAAGAATAATTTCCATGTTTCCAAACTTTAGAGTATGGGTTTGTGAGGAGACAAAGAAATAGAGTTGCTTGTTGCCTTGCAACTTGCAAGGGTGGCTAATGCTAGTCCCAAGTTTCATCATTACATATGGTATTGTATTTATCAGTAAGTTGTGAATGAGGCTTGAGATTGCTACTGTCCAAAAAAAAAATTGTGCTAAGATGAGTTTATTTCTAATGATCAGGCACATTAAACATTTTCATTTAATAATATTCATTGAAATCATCTCTTGCTTTTTTTTGTCAAAAAATCATCGTTTTTCTATATAAAAAAAACAATTTGATGACAAAGATATATAGTTTTACATGACTAACAAATGTCACGTTTATAAACAAACGTCAATGCGTTATTTATTTTTTATTCTGTGGTTGTGGTGCAGGTACATGATAGTACATTTCAAAAGAAAACGCGAATCATTTATTCAGTAAACATTAGTTTTCAGAATTGTTTTAGGTTGAACCAAACTTAATATAAGAATCATGAACAGGTTGTTTGGATAGAAAATTTTAATTGGAGAAAATAATTTATTAGAGAATTTAAAATTCTTTAATTTAAAATTCATTGTTTGGATATTTTTATACGAAGAATTTAAATTTTTGAAATTTTAAAACAAAATTTTAAACAACTAAAAATGTGGAATTTGAATTCCCTTCTAAATTCTAAGAAATTGAAATTCTTTTTTTCTATAGAAGTTCTAACCACACCACTCTTTGTTCCATCTCCATCACTAATGAGTACTTCAATCTCCGCTACTCTAATGATACCCACCTCAAGCATCTCTCCATGCATGAGGTTCAAAATTTTAAAAATGAAGAAATTCAATTTCTTTATCCAAATACAAAATTTTGAAAATAAAAAAATTTTAATTGATGTATTTTAAATTTCTTGAAATTTTAAAATATTACATCCAAATATACTCTAAAGGTGGTGTGGACCAATTGACATTAATTATTTCAATTTAATTTAATTAGTGATTAAAATTTTAAGTACAAAGTATGTAGTTAGATTAAATATTTAAAATAATTTTTTTTGTATGTAATAAGTTGATTTTATTTGGATAAAATTATTTTAAATAAAAAAAATGCATGTGATTTAAAAATAGAAAAGAATAGCTTGAAAAGTGAATTGGCAAAACTCTAGTATTTTGCAGTAACATTTTAGTGAAGCTCTAGATAGAATGGAAAAACCCATTATCCATATAGTACAGAGGATTCTAGTGGGTACCCTGTCCATATGTTTTCCTTTTTTTTTGGCAACGACCTTTCCATCGTCAGCCAATAGCCACTACAAACACCTTTTTTCTCTGCACCATGTCCAATTCCCCACACTCACTTCACTTCCACCTGACATAATTACTTCCACAACACTCAATACATTTTAATTAGTGACACCACATCAAATTCATTTAATAATACATGTATTTGAAAAAAAAAACATTAAAAAATATGTCATTAACATTTTTCTTCTTGCATTATTATATTTTGGCTTAACATTTTTCTTTTGGCTTCATATTTTGTTTATTATTATATTATTGTTATTATTATTTAATCTGTTCAGATTTCTTTGGTGATTGTTGGAACTGGATGATGAGATCATGAATGAAAGCTTTCTAAATTGTTCTCTGAGCAAGTATTTTATGATGGTGTTTTTGATTATGTTGAGTGCCCCACTAGTTGGTTCTAACAATTAACCCAGCAGGGTTTTTTATAGTTCTGTAGCCACTTGAAATAATGCTTATTGCTTGGAACATATCATTAGAACTTCGAAGATAGTGGCAAAATTGATGAGCCAGACACTAAAATTAGAAACTCAAAAAACATGTCATTGCCGTTAATGTTATGGTTTCACCTCATACATCTCAAAAGGAAGGCAAAGACGACTACTATTTTGTACTTCCCACAACAATTCACACACACAGAGAAGAACTTAAAAAGAAGAAAAATTGAAGAGATATAATGATAAAAACTTTGGCCTTGTCTTCAAATTCAACCAAGCAGGTCCAAAGAGTCTGTGATTGAGGAATCAGATTTGACATAGGGAGAAACATCATCATCAATGGGACTCAAGGGAGGAGGGTGGTATGGACTGTGTAGCTGCATGTCACATATCATTTGGCGAAGTTCTGAGGCTTCTTCTCTCAGCTGAACATTCTCTTGAGCAACTTTATCATGTGACTCAGACACATGGTTAAGCTTGTCCATGAGCTGGTGATTTTCATTCCTTAGCCAAACTACCTGTGACCACAGCTCATCAAGGTGCTTCTGCTTCCTCATGCGTGACCGGCGCGCCGACTCACGGTTCGATATCATCCTCCTGTGCTTCCTCTCATTGATGAGGCTTTGCTGCTGCTCATCTGCTTCATCAGATGTTGAGTTGCTGCTGATGCATGAGGACTGAGGGGGGCTGAAGTCTGCAAGTACTTGAGGAGGAGGTTTCTGCAAACCATAGAATTGGTTTGAGAGTTTGTGGAGTTGAAATGTGGGGATGGTGTTCTGAACCATGCTGTAGTTGAAACAAGGGTCTGGAGGGAGTAAATAATTGAGTCCTGTGATCTCCCTGGCCTGCATGGTTTATGTAGCAATGTAATATATGATCAAAAGATTGCCGGGCCTTAATTGGAGAAAAAACTCTGATGGAGAATAAATAGAACTAACTCAGTTGCTATTGGAGATGAAGGAAAGAAGAGTGAGCCGAGTATATATAGGGAGAGAAATTGGCGAAATGGCCCCACTGAATGTGGCCAGGGTAACAGTATTGAGGTTTTTCTTTTTAAGCATAGATTGATGAAATATCATGTACAATATGTTAATGAAGTATTACAGCATCTCGGTATGTCCTTTATTTTTGGTACAAAACCATAATAGCGGATAAAATTATTATATGTGGAAAAGTTTACATTACAAATATTTAACATAGTTGCTACTTGAATTAAAGACCACTGGTGAAGCTAAAACAACCATCTGCCATGCACATGATGTTTGCTGTTTGTCATTTATCTATGTGTACAATGTTGGATTAAGCAAGCATACATAAGAGCTTTCAAAAAACTTATTTATGTTTATAAAATTGACATAACTTTTCTATAAGTTGTTTGTAACTTATTCCAATAAAATTAGACAATTAGTAGAAAAAGTTGTTAAAGTATACATTTTTATATAATAAATTCTTGTTGAATAAGTGTTTAATTAAGTTGTTTATTCAAATGGGTTTTAATATTTCTTTTGTATGAAAAGCATTTAAGCTATAAAAAAAAATCTCTTTTGAGCAATTTGCAAAATTTTCTCTAAAATTAAAAAAAGTTAATCCAAACAAGCGTGTGGTGGTGTTGTGTGGCGTTTATTTATGTATGTGACATGCATGCTCTGTTCATGTGCTATGTGGGGCATCAGGTTCATTGAACAAACTATGTGAGAAAGACATGCGGCACATAGATATGCGTGATGCAACGTGGGGGAGGCAACTTGTGTTAATAGATAAACATTTTGGACAAAATATGCTTACATCAGGTGGACACAGGCAGTTCATATCATGGGGAGTATAATAATTCAATTGGCAGACTGTTTAGGCAAAAGCAGGCATATAGGAGAAAAATGCAACTTCCAGAAGTCAATTTATTATATTAACTATTAAATGTATGCATTGTGTTATTTCCAAGCTGATTCTATGTTGGATAATGTTCACTTAAATGACATAAGAAATTTGATGGAATAAAGGAGAGTAGGAAAGGCAGTTTCATTTCAAAGAGCAAGAAGAAAGAAGCGTTGATGAATTTGATGACTCAAGAGCCACTCGTTCTGGGACCTCCAAATGCTATAATATATTTAACTAGAAGCCAAATATTTGATCATCAACCACTTCTGTTATTTTAGTATTGTTAGGTATTAGTTGTTTATTGCGTCTAGGTAATGACAGCTTCAATAGTAATCTCAAGCAAAAAGGAAGACCATAGCTATTACCTTCTCACACCAATTATGTGACAGAAATGCTTAAGGTACCAGATTATGGTATTCATTGTATAGAGCTGTTAAAATGATTTAAAGGTCTAGTGTCTAGGAAAAGATACTTGCATATACTACTAGGTAAGATATGTGTGCATAATCTTAACCATTTAAAGAAAAGTTATAGTAGGTACCAGGATATTATCCAATAACTTGCATTTAAGTAGTGTGAGGGTAAGCTTTGCAACTAGCACGTGTTCTAGCATATTATCATTATTCCTGTCATAAATGGATTGGATATCTATCTTTTTGCCGAAGAGTTTTTTACAGTACCAAAGGGTTTATTGTGTCGAAAGACATTCTATTCGTAATTCCTTACCAAAGTTATCGGGTGCGTGAGTATTCAGCAGAGCGAAGGGGGAGTACCTGTAAAAGGCACTCCAACGTTCAAGTGAGGATTCAACTCAGAGTTATTAATGATGTATAGTGAGTATGTGAAAATGAATCAGTTCTCTTACCTGAGGGTCACCCCTTTTTATACTAACCTAGTTGGACCTGAGGTCTATGGGCTTGTCACTTCTTGATTACCAGTTGTGTAATACTCCTCCTAATCATGCTTTGGTACTTCTAATCAAGTGGTTACCCTTAAATGGGTTTAATGATGATAATCACGATCGAATGATATTCGTTGCTTGCACATGTTGAAGCCGAGATGTACAGTTCGACATATGTGGATACGTGGTCAAAGGATGTGTTTGGTTTGGGTGTGCCTGGTGTCTCATTGGCTTGACAAGGTACTTTTATCCAGTATACTAGCCTCCGAAGCCCCTTTTCGGCCTTGGCCTAAAATAAGGGCTCTATGGTGTGTCATAATGGTTACTCCCTGCGCCTCTTTATCTTCCCATGTTGGGTATCGTAACATCACATGTCCTCCACTGTAGATTTGTTCTAATTGAACGGTAGGTAGATGCTATCGGTTGGGTTTCATCCTAGGCCCAACTACTATATATAGGGGGAGGAGCCCCCCCTTAACTTTTCGCCCCTGATATTTACTTCTTTGCTCTAGGTTGAATAGTTTTTCTTGCTCTCATCTGAGTAGCCCAATAATCAATTCTTTTCTTTGAGGTACGTAATAATGGTGTCGGTCGAAGGTTCGTCGTTGAGGAAGTCGGTTGGACACGAGTCTGAGAAGTTTCATCCGACTTTTACTCATTGGGAGTTGATTATTCTAATGTGGCTAACCTCTTGGCAATGAGGGGTCTAACAACCTTTTGGCTTTTTTTGAGCTAGTTGTCACCCAATGCGACTGAAAAGGTGGGTGAGAGCGTTGCGACTCCAATAGTGGTCGCATCTGCCAAGGTGGGGACATCTGATAAAGCTGCTTCTCGGCCTAGGAGGCTCTCAGTGTTGAAGGAGACGTTTTCGCCTCCTCCCATCACGCTTCTAGAGTATACATGGGTTGACAAAGAGGTAAGCACCACCTACTTGTCCCGCTACAACAATGAATCATACTTAACCAATCACATTAGTTGGTTGTCGATCAACACTATAACGGACCTGGAGACGTGTCCGGTCACTTTCCGCACGGTCCGGTCAGATGCCACACTGCTCGCAAAGTTCATGTTCATGAATTGAGAGGGGATGAACAGATACTTCTTTTACATGTATGATTGCCTATTTTGTGATCTGCATGTGAAGGTCCCATTTGATGATTTTACTATGGGTGTCCTCCAGATACTTAATGTTGCTCTGACGCAACTGCATTTGAATGGGTGGACAGTCATGAAGGCGTTCCGAGCACTTTGCTTGTATAGCTCTATGCCAGCAACGCTCGGACTCTTCTTGCAAAACTTTTGCAGTCATCCACAGGATAAGGCTCAATGGATGTCACTAATTTAGCTGCTGAAGCGTCCTCTTTTTCGCCTTTTTACTTCTTCTTATAAAATTTTTTAAACTGTTTAATTCAAAGTAACAATAAGGTCAGTTGCCGAGAATGACCATTTCTACAACTTGGCGGGGAACCCTTTGTTCCCCTTCTACTGGTAGTAGTGTCCTCAATGGTATGACATGTATCTAAACAAGCTGCTAAGTGTTGATGAATGCCTAGACCTAAAATTACTAAAATCGCTCCCTCAACAACTACCTGCTCAACGCCTTATGGCCCTTCTGTAGTCTCTGGATCTTGTTAGGGACCTTGAGGGTTAGTTTTGTTTCCTTTTTGGTTGTTTTTATTTTTTTTATCTAACTTGCAAATTTATCACTTGTGTTATTTTGCAGGAATCATGACTCAGGTCAGCGCCAACATGAATGCTTTTCGCTAGGCTAGGCGGAATCGGATCGCTTCTGTTAGTGGTCCTTTCGTCACTTGTTGTCACCAACCAGACATCAAGGCACCCCGAGGTTCTAACTGATGTGGTGCCCCCTACTAGCAAGAACCCTAGGGGGAAACAAAAGCATAAGAAGTGAACCCATTGGGACCATTAGAGTGGCTCGGGGGAACACTCTGGACACTGGGAAGGCCACCTCCCAGGAGAAGAGGCTCAAGAAGTCGGTGCTTGGGTTCCAAACTATCTTCCCCTCCACCTTGGGCAACCTCCCAGCCTTAACCAACCAAAGCTTCTTCAACAATAACTTCTGGTCGAATCGTCTTGTTCAGCCGAAAATGATTTTGGAGCATGTCGCCAAGTATTGAGCAAAGGCAACGATGCAACCAAATGGGCCAACTTTTGGGCCTTTCTTTCAAGGGCATCAATGGTTGCTCAACACCTTCAAGAGTCGTACAATGCCAAAGCATGAAGAATCAACTACTGAAGGCTGAGGATTCTTTGAACTCAGCACTTCAAGTCAACATG
This sequence comes from Glycine latifolia, assembly GCA_013407115.1. Lineage (NCBI taxonomy): Eukaryota > Viridiplantae > Streptophyta > Magnoliopsida > Fabales > Fabaceae > Glycine > Glycine latifolia. The sequence continues at coordinate 12,434,857 of CM023948.1, read as the reverse complement.
AAGCTAGCCAATGACAACAAGAACCTAGAGGATCAGGTGCTTGCTTGGTCGAATGATGCCAAAGGGTTGGAGACACACACCATAAATGTCGAGGCCCTGGCTAGGTCTTAAGATATTGAAATTGCTAGGCTGAGGTAGGCCTTGGCTAATGCCAACAAAGAAATGTAGGAGGCTAATGTTGAATAGGAAAGGATTCAAAAAAAAGGTCTTTGATGATGTTTATAATGCATATGAGGTCGGCTTCAACCAGAGGTGTTGCACATGTGCGACGTCTTGGACCCTAGTGTCTTCGACATCAACAAGGATGTGAATGAAGGAGAGCTAATGTTGATTGTTGAATTCCTGAGGATGGTGTCACTCGTTCACCTCAAAGGCCCACGACCCCGCCAAGGAGGCACATGCCGAGGAAACTGAGGATGGAGAAAATGTAGAGCCAAAGGACTAAGTTCTTTAGGTTTTACACATGATTCTTTTTTTGTGTAGTTTCTTTTTGCATTTTTAACGTCGATCTTCGGTATCTTTTTGTAATCATCCCTTGTCAGTTCTCGAATTTTAATGAATAAATATTTCTTTTCCAAATGTTGGTGGTCTTGTCATATTTTTCATATTGTTGGTAGTAGCTTCTTTATTTCTATGTTCATCCAAATGAAGTAATTGACGAAAAAATGATAAAGAGAAATTGCACAAGTTTTATTTTTAGTCGAAGATAAGGAATATTAACATAGGTCGTATAACCTTAATAATCTCAACCAAATTGTAACTTTAACTAATTAATAAGTCTTCAGAGTTCGATAGTGAATAATTGGATTAAGCTCAACCTTGTCCGAGTAGGGTACTTAGGTGGAAACCGTGAGTGAATTTGCCTATGTTCAACCTTAGCCAAGGAGGGTACTTGGGAGGAAACTGTTCGTGAATCTTGGATTTTAACCTTAGCCGAGAAGAGTACTCGGGAGGGAACTATTTATAAGTTTGGACCTACTAACTTGTAATCAAAAGTGGACAATCAAAGATAGATTAGGAAAGATCTTTATTACTAGTCGGTCGCTGGAGTATGCCTCGTTAAAACCTCTTCGAAAAAAACCCTTTCTTATTTTTATAGGGATAAAAATCCGAGGTACGAAAAAGAGTACGCCACTCAATGCAAAAATGCACCTAACTATAATAAACTTTCAAATGTGTGAAGTTCCAAGTCCTTGGGATGACCTTCCCAGATAGCTTTTCTAAATTGTGCGCTTCATTCTTCAAATTGTGTTAGATCCTAAAGGGCCCTTCCCGGTTTGCTGCCAACTTCCTATCTGACGAGGGCTTCCAGACTTCCCTGCATGCCTTCCATACCAGGTCCCCTTCTTCAAACTACTGATGGGCTAGCTTAGAGGTGAAGCGGTGGGTCATACACTACTTACAGGCTTCGATCATAATGATTGCATCTTCTCATACTTGCTCAATCAGGTCCAGGTCCATTTATAATGCTTTGCTGTTTTGGACCTTGGCAAAATAATGTCTTCAGAGAGAGGCCTCTCCTACTTGAACTAGTAGCATTATGTTCATCCCATATGTCAGCCAAAAAGGAGTTTCCTAAGTTGTAGACTGAGGGGTGCACCTATAACTCTTTGACCCATCTCCCTCTTCCTCTGCGCTAGTGGTTTGGCATCTTCACATATGGCCAACTTATGGCAATGAAAACTAGGGTCGATACCGAGCATGTCTGTTGTAGACCACGCGAACAAGTCAGCATGTTCCCAGATGACTCGTTGTATTCGTCCTCGGATAGCTGGTTTAACAACTGAGTGACCTGTCCTTCTCTAGGCCCGAGCTGGAAAGTGGTTATCTCTTCAACTGGGGTCACTCGATTTTCATCATTAGTTCTGGGGTCAAGCTCTAATCCCTCTACCTCTTCAGCCTCGGTTCTAGCCTCCACACAATGGATAACTTTTGGGGTTCTCTCCCTCGTGTAAGGGTGTAACCTAAGGTTGGCCATGTAACATTCCTTGGTTGTCTTCTGGTCGGCATGCACAATTATAATGGTTTTGGAATCCAACGAGAACTTCATCGCGAGGTGAAGGGTTGACAAAATTTTGTCGAGGGCATTGAGTGAGGGTTGACCAAGGACTATGTTGTACAACGTGTAAGCGTCCTCTATCACGTATCGTATCTTCAACCTTTTTTGTAATGGCCCCTCATGCCCTAACTTGGTGTAGAGCCAGATGCAGTCCTTCGTCCCTACCTGTTCCCCAGTAAAATAGAACAGGGGGCATTGTGTGGGAGGATCTCAGACTCGGGTATATCCATCTGTTTGAATGTTTTCCAAAACAAGATGTCGGTCAAGCTCCCTTGATCTACAAGGATTTTCTTGACAATGCAATTGGCTATCTCCACACTAATAACCATTGGATCATCCTGCACCGGACCAATTACCTTGAAGTCATCGATTCTAAAGGTTAAGGGAGACATGTTTGGTACTCAATGTTAGGAGATCATGTAATGACGGACTGGACCTGCCATAGGTTTCTCTTCCATGCAGAGGCGGTGGCCTCACCCTCAGCGAAGCCCCTGCTATCGTGTTTATAACCTACCTCGGTTGGTCGAAGGGTCTTTCTTCTTTCTCCCTGGAGCGGCTCCGGCTCCTCTACCTTTCTGACCAGTCTGCATGTTCTCGGTCTCTCCACTATCTGGACTTAGGCCTATTCATCCCCTCTTGGGCCTACATGACTGCCGCTTCTGAACAAACTCCTTCAGGTGGGCGAGCTTGATGAGCTCCTATATCTTATCCTTCACAGCACAACATTCCTCCGTTGAGTGGTCATGATTGCAGTGATACTGGCAACGTTTAGAGTAGTTGGTTTTTGGTGGGGTGTTGCCTCTCTTAAGCATGGTCAATCCATGATATGGGATCTATTGGCAGTAAGAAGAGTGTATTGGGTAAAGCGACTCCTGTGGTGGTCGATCCCTCCTCCCTTCGTCACACGCCTTGTTGGAGCTAGGTTTGTCATTATCTTTCTTGGATGACACAACATCAGCCCGCACCTTGTTCCGGTATTCAACCAACTGTTCCATTTGCATGTACTTGGTCGCTCTCGTTCGCGGTTCTTCAAGATCAAATGTCGACTTCTTGCATAGGCTATTGACAAAAAGTCCCGACCGTAACGTCGTTATCAAGTGGTGCATAGCCATCGTTGGGTCCAAGTTTCAAATATTCAATACAAACTTTCTGAAACATTCCATGAAGGTTCTCAACGGCTCTTTCTTCTCCTGTTGTATGTTGATGAGGGCCACAAAGGTTAGGTGGTGAGGCCGACTAGTGGTAAACTGTATTCCAAAATAGGCGGCCAAGGTGTCGAACGAGTCCACGGAGTTGGGGGATAGTCGTGTGAACCAATGAAGGGCCTGCCCTTTTAGTGACGTTGGAAATACCCAGCAGAAGATCGCGTCGTTCGTGGTGTACAGGCTCACCTGGGTAATGTACACATCCAGGTGCTCGTCCAGGTCTGTAGTGTCATCGTACTTCTCAATAGTCAAATTCTTTCAGTTGGAAGGAAGGGTTGCCTCCATGATTCTAGGGACGAAGGGGTTCTTGAACTGAGACAACTGTCTTCCCAAAGTGTTGAAGGATGGGGGAATAGAGTCTGAATGCACACTTAGATTAGTGGCTCTGGGTAAGCCAACTGCAGTTGATTTGGCCTCCCTTCCTTCTGATGGGTTAGCCTCAAGTTGTCGGGACCTACGTACCTCCTGAAGGTAAGCGTTCTCGTGCCAAAGGGCAATGATTTCCTTGGCATAGTGTTTCTGCATCTCAGATACCTGAGCCTGTAGTCTCCTAACTACTGAAGACAGGTTAGTCTAATCTTCTATGTGAACGTCCTCATTATGGTGGTTAGCTGGTTTCTCCATCGTTGTTGTGCTTGTACCAATTCTTGTTATTGCCATGAACTCTTGGGGTCAGGATATATCTTACACGGCCCCATAGTGGGTGCCAAAATGTTTTTGTCACAAATGGACCAGATATCTATCCTTCTATGAAAGGGTCTTTTACTGTGCCAAACGGTTTATCGTGTCGAAGGGTATTTTGCTTGTAGTTCCTTACCAAAGTTCTCGGGTGCTTGAGTATTCGGCATAGCGAATGGGGGTACCTGCAAAAGGAACTTCAATGCTCAAGTGAAGGGTTCGGCTCAGAGCTATTAATGATATATAATGAGTATGTGAGAATGAATCAGTCTTTTTACTTGGGGGTTCACCCCTTTTTATACTAACCTGGTTAGGCCTGGGGTTTATGGGCTTGTCACATCTTGCTTACCAGTTGTGTAATAGTCTTACTAATCATGTTTTGGTACTTTTAATCAAGTGATTACCCTTAAGTGGATTTAGTCATGATAATCACGATTGAATGGTATTCGTTGCTCGCATATGTTGAAGGCCGAGACGTATTGTTTGGCATATGCAGATACGTAACTGAAAGGTGTGTTTGGTTTGAGTGTACCGCTGATACAAAATAGTCTTATGATTATGTTTGTGAATGGTTGTTAAAGATTTGAAAGTAACTGTTAAAAAAGTGTCACCATGCTTGTTCAAAATCTCATCAATTGTTTTTCTTTCACATCCTAAATTATAGTTCCTTCATTAATTTATATCATATATCTTTGGGATATACATGATTCTATCGTTAAAAGACTTTATAGCCCTAAGGGAGAGGGATCAGGGTAGAATGTTTTCTTCTTAGTGGTGTTGACAAGTTGTTAAATATCCAATCAGAAAGAAGCAGTAGTTCCACACTACCACTTCTTTGCAATAGGCTAATGTTTGTTTAATGAGAAAATGATAAATGACACCTTAAAGTTTTCCAATTGCTTTTAATATATTCATTTTGTTATTAACATTAATGAAATAAAAAAATATATATATATATATATATATATATATATATATATATATATATATATCATACAGTCATTGCATCTGCTTCTTTATCTTCCAAGCTGTTGCTATCCATGGCATAAAATTCATTTCATGGTACTTGACATTGTAAAAGAAACCCCTATGTATTTTCTTGAGTTTGGTTACATCATTTTCCATAAAATGAAAACAATTTTACTCATTCGGGGAAAAAGAGAGATGAGTTTGGACTTAACCACCCAACTAAGTGGAAAAATTAATAATGCACGTGTGTGGTGGAAATTAATAAGAATGATCCTCCTATTGCATCTTCCACTAAATCAAAATCTTAAATCAATTAAGAACAGGAACCAAAAATCTAGTTCAGTAAAGTAGAAAACTGCTTTCTCCCTGCACTTTCCGTGTGAATCTGATTTAAGTGGACTGACTAATTGGTCAACAATATCATTAGACAGATTTAGACTCTTCTTTCTTTTCTTGTCTTTTGATTGTTCCTTACTCTCTCTCTCTCTCCTCTTCTCTCTTTCTCCATTGAAGTATCCCTATTTGTTTTTTCTAACCTGTGGGAATGAGCACAAAATTAAAGTATGTTTGTATATATACTAGGAGACTTATCAGTATGTCTTTCATTGACCTGTTTCACTGTTTGTACTTGTACACTACTTTGTGGTTGTACTAAACATTGGCTTCGTGACTTTGATCAAAATGCTAAACCACTTGGACTACAAAATTCCCAACTCTCAATTTGAATTAAGTTATATGCTAAACTTTCTCCCCTAGATTCTTGTTTGTGTTTTTTTAGGTCAAGTTGATGATGGCTAAGTGCAACGGACAACTATTTTGTAAGTCTTGTTCATATACATGTCAACTGCGTTTACATTACATTTCCTATCTTAATCCACGTTTGGAAGTATTAGTCCTTGTCTTGTAATAATTACTGCTATTTTATATTATTATTTATGCATGCTTGAATTCGCTTATGCTTTTTTCAGCTTTTTCCTTGTCTAATTTCAGCCACAATTCATATTCTTATTTTCTAATTAGTTTGTGGTTTAACTAACGTTGGACTATAAGAAATATTCAACTACTCCACTTACGCAAGAAATGAGTAACTTTGAGGTCAATCCTTACAAAACATCCCTTATATTCAGATATGGTAGATAGATAGCTATAAGGATTAAAAATGATACTAATGTTAAAACATGAAACCTCACAGGCACGTGATTACCTTAAACTGGTTTAGCCCCACAATGACAACCAAAGCCTATGACTATTTGAATACGAAATTCAAATTGGTTTTAAGAAACCAAAAAAGGATAAAAGCTAATTCAACTTATCTATTAGTGCTAAGCCATAAAAGTTGCAACATAATCTTGATTTCAAAGTGGGTTAGTTATTATAACACACCTATGTTTCATAAGAGAAGGATTCCTATATACTTTTTCTTTATCTGTATTATATTGAAAGTTGTTATTAAAACAATGGTTTGGTTTATATAATATGTCATAGAGATTATGCTATAAATAAAATAAACCATATCAAACCGAAATTTATGAAAATGACTAGCTCGCCACATGCATTCTATTTGGAATTTGATTCTTAATCTACATTTAATCTACTCTAATTTGGCCAATAAAAACATATCTTACTTTAGAAAAGCAAAACGCAGTATAATTCTGTTAATGCTGCATATTGACTATTAACCGACGAATTTCATAAAGAGAATTCGTATCAATAGTAACTAGTAAGGGGTTTTGGTTTCCCTAGTGATGTAACAAAGCATGATTGTAAGTTCGTGCACAAGAATGGTTAATTGCAAAAATGTTTATAAGTGGTTAAATAACTTGGATAATTGGTTTTGGACCATTATCTACAATAGTCGAGATTTACAGAAGTCACTAAAATAGTAATCTCTTCGTTTAAAACAGAATCTACAATAATATTAGATCAAATAATTTCTTTCTTAACTTATTAGAGGTAACACTTTCTTAAATAAGTAGACTACCTTCTTTGTTTTCTTTATCTTAGATATAATCACTATATAAAGGAAATAAAACTCCTCAGGTAAGATAATTCAATTCACTATATAAAAGTGAAAACATGAGAGATCATTTACTCACTTTAAACCTTAGATGGAATACGCAACCCGAATCCAGCATGGCAGAATTCAAGTGATAACACAAATAATTAGTTGTTCAACTTGATAATTAATTAACAAGTATGTGGTTCAGTCATTAAGACCGTTTGTTTAAGAAGGAAATAAGTGAAAAGAAAATGGGCAGGATAAAAGTAAGAGAGAAGTTTACATTTTCTCGCTGAAGAGAGTGAAGGGAAAGGGGCCGGGAAAAAACAACTCATGTAGACATCAACAAGAAGAAAAAATCTACCTTAAGCAAATAGAAAACAAAACAAAATAAAAATAAAAATATATAATACGTTTTCCTAATTATTTATCTATTTACTCACTATTTTATTAAAAGCATATAAAAATCATTTAATTTCATTACATTTATTTTCTTTCATTTTTTCCCTAACTAGATAAAAGAAATCTTCTCTTCATTAAATTAGAGAAAAATAACTTTCATTGTTATTTTTTTCTCTACGTCCAAACAAATTAAATAGTAGAAGAGATGGCATTTGACTTAAATCCATTTTAGGAATAAAATGTTATCTCACTCTTATATGATTGTGCATATATAGGTTCATTTTTTTCCTATCCTCAAAATTCTAATAAAAATCAACACTTGATAATATGAGATAAAACTCAGTCAATCAAATTTATTTCCATAATATATTAATCTCAATATTATGCATAGTTAAATCATAAAAATAAAAAATAAATATAACTTAAATTAAGATATATTTTATAATATACATTTAAAAATAAATATAATATTATGATATGAAAAGTATTCTTTATTAAACAAAAAGTGTTATCATTCATATATATATTTTTGAGAGAAAAACGTATATTTTTTTTTAAAAATATTGGATACTAGCTCCAGTTAAGTCAACCTAAAATATAGCACAAACTCATTCCCTTTTGTATTTTGAATCTAATTTCTAAAATCTAAATCAATCAAAATGACTTTAAACTAAACTGGATGAAAAAAGTCATACACACTGTATGACTTATAATGTAACTGGATATATATATATATATATATATATATATATATATATATATATATATATATATATATATATATATATATATATATATATATATATATATATATATATATATATAATGTCAATCACTATAATTATTAGTAATTAGATCAATGCAAAAAATGAAAAAGATCAAAATATACCTCCAGTCATTGTTATGTTTCTGATGCACTACGAACTGTCACGAAAGTGTTTATGAATCTTCCAAATTCTTGCTCTTTTACACAGATGGTGTATTGCAGTTTTTTAAAAGGGAATTCAAGGACCCCAAACATACACTATATATAGATCTAACTCAAACCATCAGATAGATAGTTGTTATGTGCACAAAACGTGAGTTGTTATCAAAATATCTAAATTTTGAATATTGCTGAAATAGTGGAAATGCAGTTTATGATAGTGGACCACTTTATGACTCAATCTTGGTTGCTTACCAAGACTATAGGAACTAACATTCTCCCACTTGGTTCATATGTCTTGTCATATACTCTAATGAAAAATAAAATACATAAATCATGATGACAAGTCCTCTAATATGTGCGAGTATTATCTTTCATGTATTACATTGCATTATATTTCTCAAGCCCATATAACTTAAAGAATAAATCCAATGTTTATTCTAGATCCAAACTTTATTGATGTTTCTCAAAATAAATTAATATGCGCATAAACATCACAAATAGAATTTCATTAAATATAATATTGTTTCTTACAACAAAAACTACATATAGAAACCAAGTCTCATTCTTTTTACATGATCCTTAAATTTCAATGGTGGCATGCCTTTAGTTAAAGGATCCACAATCATCAATTCAGTGTTAATGTGTTCAATGACCACTTATTTATCTTTAAATCACAATCTTATGGCTAGATACTTAATGTCGATGTGTTTGCTTTGACTCCCACTTTTGTTATTCTTAGACATAAAAGCAGCAGTTGAATTGTCACAGTATATCTTTAATAGCCTAGAAATGGAATCCATAACTCTAAGCCCAAAAATGAAACTCCTCATCCATACTCCATATGAAGTAGCCTCAAAACAAGATACAAACTCAGCTTCCATAGTGGAAGTAGTAGTCAAAGTCTGTTTGGCATTTCTCCAAGTCACAACTCCACTGGTTAGCATAAAAACATATCTTAAGCTTAACTTTCGTAAATCAATGCATCTAGTGTAGTCTGAATAAGAGTAGTCATTCACTTCCAAATTATCAGTTCGTCTGTATGTAACCATGTAGTCTTTAGTCCCTTGAAGGTACCTCATTCCTTTCTTTGCAACTTTCCAGTGGTTTAAACCTGGGTTACTTTGATATCTCCCTAACAATCCAATCACAAAAGCAATATCAGGTCTTGTGCAGACCTGGGTATACATAAGGCTTCCAACAGCTAAAGCATGAGGAATATTCTTCATTTGTTCTTGCTCAAGATCATTTTTCGAGCATTATTTTATATCAAACTTGTCACCCTTCATAATGAGAGCTACACTTGGTGAATAATCACTCATTCTAAACCTTTCCAAAACTTTGTCGATATAGGTCTCTTGAGATAAACCAAGAACACCTCTTATTTTGTCTTTATGTATTTTGATACCAATAACGTAAGAGACGTGACCCATATCCTTCATATCAAAGTTTTCAGAGATAAATTGTTTCAATTCATATAGTAAACTCTTGTCATTGGTTGCAAGTAAAATATCATCCACATATAAAATAAAGAAACAAATTTTGCTCCCACTGACCTTCTGGTATATACAGTGATCCATAACATTTTCTATGAAACCAAATGAAGAAATAACGTCATGAAATTTTAAGTACCATTGACGGGAGGCTTGTTTCAATCTATATAAAGATTTCTTAAGCTTGCACACCAATTGCTCACCATCACTAGAGGAGAATCCTTCAAGTTGTTTCATATAAACCTTTTCCTCTAGGTCTCTATTGAGAAAAGTCATTTTCACATCCATTTGTCACATTTCTTAGATACAGTAGAGAATGTCTCCTTGTAGTTGATTCCTTCATTTTGATTAAATCCTTTGGCTATGAGCCTTGCTTCATATCTCTCAATGTTTCCTGATGAGTCTATCTTAGTTTTGAAGATCCATTTACAACCAATGGCTTTTGCACCATCAGGCAACTGAACAAGATCCCAAACTTCATTCGATGCCATAGAATTTAACTCATATTTCATAGCATCATACCAAAAGTATGATTCCTTAGAACTCATGGCTTGTGAAAACATTTTGGGATCATTTTCGATTCCAATATTATAGTCAGATTCCTGTAGATACACAACAAAGTCATTCGGTATCGCTTATTTTCTTATTCTGATAGATCTCCTCAATGTTGTTTCATTATCTTCTTGAGGAAGTTATTGTTCAACTGATTGATCAATAATTACTTTTGTCCCTCATGATCAACTTGATCTACTAGATTATTAGCAAATTGTGGATCTTGAATGATTGGTTGTATAACACCTAGTTGAGCAGGAGGGGCATCGTAAACAACAAACATTCTCATACTTGAAGTGGACGATTGATCAAATGAATGATCTTTCTCAGAAATAGAGTCTCTGGATTGATCACTCCCACTAATCAAGTCATTCTCAAGAAATTTAGCATTTCTTGACTCCACAATCCTAGTACTGTGAAATGGACAGTAAATTTGTATCCCTTAGACCTTTTAGCATATCCAATGAAATACCCATTAATGGTCCTTGGGTCAAGCTTCTTATCTTGTGGGTTATAAACTATGACTTCAAACGGTCATCCCCAAACACGTACATGTTGTAAACTTAGCTTTCAACCCTTAAATAACTCAAATGGCGTCTTCATAATAGCCTTAGTTGAAACTTGATTTAATATGTACATTCCCGTCTTCAGTGCTTCAACCCACAAGGTCTTAGGTAGCTTAGAGCTACTAACTATTCTTTACAGCATATCTATTAATGTTCGGTTTCTTCTTTCTATTACACCATTTTGATCTGGAGAACCAGGCATGATGTATTGGGCAACTATCTCATGCTCTTGAAGAAACTTCGCAAATGGACCAGGCACTTGTCCATCTTCAATGTATCTACCATAATATTCTCCACCTCTATCTGATCTCACGATCTTAATTTGCTTACCGCATTGTTTCCCTACTTCCAATTTAAATACCTTAAAGGCATCTAATGCTTCATACTTATTATTAAGTAGGTAGAGATATATGTATCGCGAATAATCATCTATAAAAGAGATGAAGTATTTCTGAACATATGTGTCCATGTCTAGACAACAAATATTTGTATATTTGATTTCCAATAATTCAGTACTCCTCTTGGCATATTTCTTTGACTTGTTAGTCTACTTTCCCTTAAGGTAGTTCACACAAGTCTCAAAATCGATAAAATCTAGAGTACTAAGTACCCCATCATCTACCAATCTCTTAATTCTCTTAATGGAGATATGTCCTAACATCCGATGCCACAACATAGAGGAACCTTCATTCATAACACATCGCTTCGTGCCAACATTAACATGCATAGCATCATAAGTGGTATTATTTTGTAAATTAATACATAAAATACCATCAGACAATGCACAATCATTCCCAACATACTTAGATATATAAAACAAATTGAAGGATATCTTATAAAATGAAAAGGAATAATCAAAAGGTACTAGTCTCGAAACTGAAATTAAGTTATTAGAAAAACTATGAACATAAAAAGTCTTTTCCAAATTCAAAACAAAATCACTACTTAAAATTAAATTGCAGGTCCCAATAGCCTCCACAGGTGAGCTTATCCTACTTCCTGAATAAATGCATAGTTCACTTCCCATTGGCTTCCTTAGGTTTTTCATACCCTGCAAAGTATTCGAAACATGGATTGCAAAACCAGAATCAATCCACCATGTGTTATGATTAATATTAATCATATTCAATTCATAACAAACAAATGAGGAAGGCATACCTTTCTTTTCAAACCATAGATTGAATTTAGGACAATGTTTCTTCATGTACCCTTTCTTCTTACAGAAGAAACTCCTGGACTTTTTCTTAATTCCAACTTAGGGTGGTATTTTACCACTTCCCTTGTTCTTATGGCCTTTCTTGTTATCCATCTTTTCAGTCATCATTAGAGAATTCTCTCATTGCTCCAATTGTAACATCTGCTTCTCCTGAACACACATGGACATGAGTTCATTAATAGACCATTTGTCTTTATGTGTGTTGTAGGAGATTTTAAAGGAATCATATGGTGCCGATAGAGTATTCAAAATAAAATGCACAAGAAAAGAGTTAGACATGTCCACCTCTAGAGTTTTAAATTGAGTCGCAATGTCCCTCATCTGCATGATGTCCTCACGCATACCTTCAAAGTAATGAGCTTCATGGAAGGAAACTTCATTATCAAGGTACTGGCAAATGTCTTCCCTGAAGTCTCAAATTGTTCATCAATGGACTTCAAGAGCACTCTCACATTATCACACAGAGTCGATTGAATCTTTCCCATTTCTCATACAGATCCACATCCTTTGGTTCACTGTTCTTTGTAATTGTTGGTGGTTCAGCTTTCCTAATAACATAATTAATGTCCATATACCCTACTATCAGTAGAATCTTTTCCTTCTAGATAGAAAAATCATCATTTCTCAATTTTGGGACATCAATTGTATTAATAGGTTGTATAATTGCAAAATATTCTACATATATGTTTATCATTAAAATTTCAAACAAAAATAATATATCATGATTTACCAATGTAAGTCATGTCCAAAAATTATGAATTTAGCGACATAAAATTTATCTGTGGGCTAAAATTTTAATTCAATTAAATTCACATAAACTACCAAGTTATATTTCTTGATCCATGTAGGCAAATCGAAATTATAATTTAATATTTTATCATAATTAATCATACAAAATTATAATATAAATTTATGTGGGATAATATCTACTATATTATATATGACTAATTACAATTAATATTATCTACCTTGTGTAATCTAAAGGCTTTTAATATATAATATAAATAATTAAATTTTTTGTCGATAAGCTTTAATTAATTAAATTATATAGATCACTTAATATTATCTATTATATTATTGTATCAAACTATAAGCACTAATGTTAAATAATCAAATATCAGAATCGCAATACGAATAGTAGCATGAAAAGTGTGACAATTAATTACAATATTATGCATAATTCCTTATATGATATTTAAACAACTTAATATATATAATTTTAATCAAATTATAGATGTTATGACTAAACCATAATTAATCAAAATTATAAAGATCACATAGATATAAAACTTAATCATATGAGAATAAATCATATTATGCACTTTAAATTCAAGATATAATACAATGGTGAACAAAATTCTCATATACAATTGCATAATATTATGCATTTGATTTAATATATATATATATGTGTGTGTGTGTGTGTGTGTGTGTGTGTGTGTGTGTGTGTGTGTGTGTG
>CM023948.1:12395138-12421324 GCA_013407115.1 Glycine latifolia | reverse complement strand
CGTGTGTGCATATAATAAAAAATTTTCCAAATATATTTATGCATAAAACAAATTAAAACTCCACAAATTGTGAAAGTAAACAGAAACATATAAGTATATAAGATATGGAAAAACAAATAAATATTAAATAATCTTAAATGGCATAGTGGCTCATGTGGTATTTAGTAAATGGTAGGTCATTGGTTTGAAACCTAGATAACATATAAATGTTTTGTTTTTTTCCTTCTTTTTTTTTACTGTTCATCGTCTTCAACCTTTGATGGGTCAATCCGACCTATATATAGACTTGATCAGTTTTCACTCATTTGGGAACCATTTTACACGATTCAAAACCAAGAAAGTGTTTAGAGTCTTCCACAAAAGTGTTTATAAAAAATGAATAGGGTCAATCACTACAATCGTTAGCAATTAGATCAATGCGAAAAATGAAGAGAATCAATATACCTCCAGACATTGCTATATTCATGATGCACTACGAACTGCCATGAAAGTGTTTGTAAGTCTTCCAAACTCTTGCTCTTTTGCACAGATAGTGTATTGCAGTTTTTGAAGAGTGAGTTTAGGAACTTCAAACATACACTATATATAGAACTATTTCAAACCTTGATAGAGTTAATTATTATGTGTACAAAATATGGACTATTATCAAAATATCTAAATTTTGAATACTATTGAAATAGTTGGTTATCAAAACTATAGAAACTAATATATATATATATATATATATATATATATATATATATATATGTATGTATGTGTGTGTGTGTGTAAACTTGCATATATCTCAGATGCGTGACTGCTCTTGATCATTTCCCGCATCTTGATAACAATCTTGCTATTTGTCCACACACTCACTGTGTCCCACTCTCAAAAGTATTAAGGAAATAGGCATGTTGAAAAGGAGAAATGACCTGAACTATAAAATTGTGTCTTGGATCTGTGGATCGGGAGGGTACTTGATTTAACCCGTGTCCATTTCGTACCCAACACAAACCCAAACTCTTATTATTTTACTTTCACTCACGATAGATTTCATGTCCCATGATCCCTTAATTATAGATTTATTTGTTATCAATATCAAGTTTGTAATTTAAAATAATATTCTTTTGTTAATCTAAGATATTTTTTGCCAGACATTATAATTTCATAAGATATTAAGATTCAGAGACTAATTTCTATCCACAATCATATTATATCATGTTTGTTTATTTAAAGTTATATGTATCTTTCATGAAAATAATCTTGTTCAAACTATAATATTAAATTATAATAGGGTTAATTCATTTAGGATTTTTTTTTCAATATATAAGATTTAAAACCTAATTTTTTTTTAAAAAAAATAGACATATATTCTTAATATTTTTTAAATTAATTTATTAGAGCTAGCATTCATTATTTGTTAAATTTACTTTCTACGAAGTGATTTTAAAATTTAAACTAGTATTTTAAGCTTTAAAAGTTATACATTTTTATGTGTGGACTGAACTTATTCGGCTTACTTTTAATTTGTGATTCTTTAAAAATAATGTTAGGTACTATCCTTATGAAAACCACTAATGTGTTTGGATTTTGATTAAATTATTTTTAATCAATATATAATTAATAATAAGTTTTTTTGTGTCGAATTTTAGAGATCGTTAATAATGATCATAAAGATATTTAATTTCTAGAAAATAAATGACAAAGGAAAGCAGATAATTTGCAATTATGTTATATAGATATTAATTTTGGTTCGATAATTTCATTGGAAAAAACAAAAAGGAATTATTGAGATTTGATAAGAGAGGCAAGAAAAACGCGGGCGCACGATAGATGTTATGCAGCTAATAAGCACGCATTACTGTCTATTAATTGCATTGCACCACTCTATTGCTCAACATGTCAAATCAACCATCCAACAAAAATTTAACTTCTTTTATTGTTGATTTATTTGCACAAATATTTGGAGTACAGAAGAGTGTCACCTGAGTCATATCAATTAATAGGCAAAAGAACTCAAATAATACATTTTTAATATAAATTTACCAATTTGGGGCTGTTTTGAAACATATTACAAATCTGGGGCAGTTGAACATGTCCAGACTGGGCTGGATGTGTTCAGCTGCCTTAAATACCCCTCCCAGCTTCAGTTTCCATCACTTGTATTGATTCAGTTTTTTTGTAAAAGCTCCTGAAGTGTATCCGTGTTAGAGTTTAAGGTTTTATCCCTGCAGCAAAGCTCTGCGCGTTTGTGAGTGGTTTTCAAAAAGTGTTGAAGCTCTGCTAACAAGTAAGTTAATTTATTTGATGCATATTATTTAATATATTATATTATTGTAATATAAAATTGTTAGCGACTGTTAGGTATAACTAGGTTTGTATCAAAACAGTTAGGTATTAGGGTGTAGGGTTTAGTTTCGGTTAGGGTTTAGGGCTTAGGGATGATGATTGAAAGTTAGGGTTTAGGGTTGATGGTTAGGGTTTAGGTTTGAAATGTAATTTATTTTACAAAATTTAGGGTTTTGGTTTAAGGGGTATGACTTAGGGTTTAGGGTTATGGTTTAGCATTAAAGGGTTTAGGGGTTTAGGGTTTAGCACGAAGGGTTTATGGGTTTAGGGTTTAGCACGAAGGGTTTAGGGGTTAGGGGTTAGTTTTGGCTAGGGTTTATGGCTTAGGGATGATGACGGGCAGTTTAGGGATTATGATTGATGGTTAGGGTTTAGGTTTGAAATGTAATTTATTTTACAATTTAGGGTTTAGGTTTAGGGTGTATGACGTAGGGTTTAGGGGTACGGTTTAGCATGAATGGTTTAGGGGTTTATGGTTTAGCATGAAGGGGTTAGTGGTTTAGGGTTTAGGGTTTGTTAAATTAGGTGTATGAATATGTATTTATGTTGTTTTATGAATTAATTTATTTATTAGTAATGATAAGAACATATTATAACACAATATTTTTTTTATTTATGTGAAAAAGGCAGGTCAACCGAAAAGTTTGGCTTTTGTTTACTGAAAGAGATGAGTTCAGGTGGTCAGGAGTTTGCTTGTCTTGTGTTGTTTTTAATGGAAGGAAAGTTTAAGGGCCAGGCGGTATTGTTTTTGAAGGGGACAAGAGGCGGACACGTATCAAGAGAAGGTCGACACTGATTGAATTGCATCAGAAGATACAACAAAAATTAGGTTTGGAGGACAACTAACATATCACTATGCTTACAAGAAGATCATGGCAACGTGAACAGTACATGGGTTTTCAGCTTGCGGATGATGAAGACATTGAATTTTTAATGGAAGAATATTTCAATCAGCCAAATCCAGATTTTATAGAGTTGTACGTGGATTATACTGGAGCAGAGGATGTTATACCAGTGAGGAGAGTTCCTTCAAACCGTGCGCGTAATACATCATCACATGGTGCTCCATTTTTACACGTGTCGGAGGAAGACTCACATGACCCAACTTGGGTCATGGATGAAGAAGAAGAGGATGACGATGATGAGATTTTTGCAATGGAAGATCGTCTTCTTCAGGAGGATGGTAGTGCGTCAGATAATGATGACGATGCTGGTGTGCGTGCGACTAGATTCCAAGAAGACGCTGATGTGGGGTCGTCTCAAATCCATGATCATGCGGACGTTGGATGTACGCGATCAGAAGCACCTGTTGAAGGTATGTTACATCATTGCAGTAAATGATGAAGTTATATCATATATGTGTATAGTATATTATTTTCCATCACATGGTTATTGAACTGATTTATATTTGAAGGTGGTGAGGTCATTCCTTTTTGGGATGGAATTCCTCATTACACATATATTGATTGGAGTTATCCAAGCGAAGAAGACCCTTTTCGCGATTCTTGTTCGGGTTCGGGTTCAGGTTCAGTGCAGGGTCCATGACAATTAGGGGATCCATTGTTTGTTAAACAGGAGTTTCCCTCTAAAAAGGACGCACAAATTGCAATTAAGCGGAACTTGATGAAGGAGCATCAAGAGGCATATGTTGTTGAGAGCAAGCCTAACAAGTTTAGCTACAAGTGTATTGCTCATAAGGAGGGTTGCCCATGGAGGGTTAGGGTCATTAAACCAACGTACGGTGAGAAGTGGGTTATTTCAAGGTGGGGTGGCAACCACAATTGCTTGAATGACCATATTACACAGGGTCATAGACAGCTTGATGCTGATGTTATTACTTCACATATAGTAGGTATGTTTTTATCACCATTTAAATTTGTGTATATGTCTTCAATAATGGTTCTTTAATACTGATAATGTAAATGTGAGTCTTGCAATTTCATTGTTAGGAATGATTAAGGAAGACCCGTCTGTGTCAATTGCATTGGTTCGAGAGAGGATCAGCCATTCATTTGGATTCCAAGTTTCATATCGGAAGGCCTGGTATGCAAAGCAGAAAGCAATGACAATGATTTATGGGGATTGGGAAGAATCTTACGCATTTTTGCCCAGGTGGTGTAGCTACATGCTTTGTTTTTCCCCAGGTTCTTTTTATGATATCCAGACCAATGATTATTTCGTGGCACATCGTCTGGTACGGACAAAGCGTGTGTTTCATTGCATGTTCTGGACTTTTAGACAGTGTTGCGAAGCATTCAACTTTTGCAAACCCATGATTCAGATTGATGGAACACATTTGTATGGCAAGTATACAGGTAAATTGTTGATTGCCACGACTCAGGATGGCAATAATGAATGTCTGCCACTGGCATTTGCAATAGTTGAGGGGGAGACTTTGGAAGCCCGGGAATATTTTCTTGCTAACATTCGTCTCCACGTCATACAAAGACAAGACATATGTCTGATTTCAGATAGGCACCGGAGCATACTATCTGCTGTGGCGAATCATCCAGGTTGGCAACCACCTTTTGCTCATCACGTGTTTTGCCTTCGTCATATTGCCAGTAATTTTAATCAAAAGTTCAGAAATGAACAGTTGAAGAAGGCCCTTGTGAATTTAGGTATGGTTAACAAGTTTTTTCAATCTATTAAATACATAAATTATTCAGCAGAAAAGTGTTAATAGTATGACTATTTTGCAGGTTACAATCCCTGTTTGATTCATTTTGAGGCAGACTTTGCACGATTTTGTGATAGCAGTCCTGAGGTTGCCGAATGGATTGATGCCATCCCCAAGGAAAAGTGGACACGTGCATATGACGTTGAAGGGAGGAGATTTGGTCATATGACAACAAACTTGTCTGAATCAATTAACCGAGTGCTGAAGGGAGCAAGAAACATGTCTATCACAGCTCTAGTGAAGCACACATACAACAGATTAGTTGAATATTTTGTGAAGAGGGGTACAACAGCTATTTCACAAGTTGATTCTTCAGTACAACATTGCAAAATTGTGGTTGATGCTATGAGGCATAATCAGACAGTTGCTACAGGCCACCATGTACGCACATATACTGTTGATCAAACATCATTTGAGGTAGAAGAAGGCTGTGAAAGGTCTTATTCAGTAAACTTACGCGAGCGTTATTGTCAGTGTGGTAAGTTTAAGGCCTTTAAATACCCATGTAGTCATGCCACAGCTGCTGCTTTACATGTTCGACAGAATCCTCTTCAGTTTGTGGATGATGTCTTCCTTCTAAGCAACTTGGTTCAGGCTTATTCAATCCCATGGCAACCAATTGGTAATGAACGTGCAATTCCACCAAGCGAAGGTCCAATTATCATACCTGATAGGCTAATGTTACATGGAAAGGGTCGTCCAAAGTCTACCAGAATACGTAACGAGATGGACGAAGTTGAAACTAGTCAAGGACGCCCAAGATGCTCCATTTGCAAGCTAGTCGGACATAATCGGAGAGCTTGTCCTGATCGCCATGCTATTTCCTGATTTTGGAATGATGTTTCTTTTGCCCCATGTTAATGTATTTGATTGCATGTATCAAAAATGAAAGACTATGTGTGTTGAGACTTTTCATGTTTTGTGAATTTTGAATAAGCAACGTTGTTTATCAAATGAAAAATGCAAAATGCACAATTACCATTAGAACATGTTGTCGTGTTTACTAACGACCTATTTCGTAGTCATTCATTCACATTTTAGCCACACTACAAAATAAAGTCTATTACATGACATGAATATAAAATAGGTTACAATTACAAACACAACTAATATATACACAAACAAAATAAAAAACTAAGACGGAGGTGGCCATGGCTGATGACGCGCATGTCGATCTGGCATGATGCGTCTGCTACGGCGCAGAGGAGGCCTAACCTGAGATGGGCCTGACTCACTAGGGCCGGGCTGTGAAGGACCAGCCTCAAAAGACACCTGTGGAGGGGCAACATTGGCAGTTTGTGCGTATGGACCTCCCTCATATGGAGATGATGGTTGGGGATAAGAAGGAGGTGGGGTGCCACCGTCTGGAAGTGGAGGGTAGACCACACAATCGGCGGGAGTACAATCAAGCTGATCAGCCAGGCGTGCATAATCAGCATCAGTCCACTCCGGACCCTGAGTCCACGTCGGAACAGGGTCGAAAGTACTGGTCCCACAAGGTGCTGATGCCATGTCCATATCAGTAGCACAGAAGACATCCGGTGGCTGGGGGTCCACTAGTGGTGGAACGTAATCCTCGGTAGTGAACCCCTGATGGCCCATGTCTCCCTGGTGGGTGCCTTCATAATACAAAGGCTGGCTACCGTATGTAGATCCTATCACAGGAGGCCTAAAACAACCAGCAGTGCGAGGCCTGGGAACTCCAATGGGTTCAGGAACATGGTGCATGACTTTCCGCCTATGCTCTAACCCATGCCCCTCCTGTCTCCCGCGGGGAACTCTCAAAGACACCTGTGGCTGACACTGAAGCTGCGATGCTGGTGCATGTGGGCCTGGCTCCTCCAATCGACAGCTCTCTCGGAACATGGAAATAATGCGACCCACCTCCTCGTGCAAGTATCCCATCGTGAAGTCCGGCCATTCCCCGCCACTGGAATAGTATATCATCTCCAGCCCGTCAATCTGTAAATTACAAAACAAATTAATTAGTTCACAGTATAACACCTTGATCATTAAACCAATTTTACAATTTATTTTTCAACACTTACACCACGACCCAACTTCGTAGCCATCTTCGTCACGTATCGCTTCCCATTCTCCCTATACCAAACCATGTACTCATGGTTTGGTGACAGTAAGCCAGTCAGTAGGGGGGCAGCTCGATGTCCTGGCCCTCTGCTCCCATCACTGTATGAAGGGTCTGAGCTTACGCAACCAATTATCTTGTTGTTTGCCTCGGAGGGAGAGATCATGCACACCTTTCAACTTCCTGGGCCTTCGGGGGATTGGCTGATCTCTCCCAAACTGTCGCATACATCTGTCAGGATGAGAATATTCCACTGTGTGGAAGCACATAATGGGACTAGTAGCCATCCACAATAGCCTCTCATCCTGAGATGCATCAAGAAAGTGGTAGCCTGCATATGGTTGCCAAACCACCTAAACCAAACAATGAAAGACACAATTATTAAATGATCCAATCTAAGCAACCAAACTTATACAAAGAACATTATGTACCTCATCCCGAGTAAGGGAGTCTAATCTCTCTCGATGCCAATGAAGCTCATGTAGTTGGAACATCGCTAAAGCGTTAAACCTATTTTCAAAATAAGTTACATTACACAACTGATAACACTTAATATCAAATATCATACTCAGTAAACAAAGGAAAATAACAACACATACCTGTGGCCGTAATGCCACGCCGGTTGAGTAGGGTCAGGAATAGCTGGAGTAATGGGTGGGAATCTGATCCAAGCCCATATCTGCAGAAGAGTGTGACACCCACCAATGTCACTTCTGTCTACATCTGTACACTCACACATTTGTCTGAACAAATGTGCTAGAACCGCTGAACCCCAACTATACCTACCTATATCCCCCATGTCCCCTGCAAGCAAAGGGATATAGCGACAGGCGACTGTGCTTCCCCCGGATCGGTCACATATTAGCCATGCTTCAATGATACGCGCAATGTGCGCCTTCGAAAACCGCATCACCTGGACAACATCATCATCATCCACGTTGGCCCAATGTTCATAAAGCCTATCAAAGTAACTAAGGCGCAACAATCCTCCTTTTAGCTCAGTATCTAGAGGAGGATGACCGAACACCTCCTCGATAATGGTGTCCCACTCGTCTGAGGTGGATCCAGTGACGACATGGTCGTGACTGCTTAAACCTAAGATGGCAGCCACGTCCTCCAACGTGATCATCATCTCTCCTTGCGGCATATGGAATGTATGCGTCTCTGGTCTCCACCTCTCCACCAAAGCACTGATAAGTGCAGCATCGATCTGAACACAAGTTCAAAATTAATCAATTCGCATGTATACTTATAAATGAAAACATTGATATCAGTCAATTCATATGTACAATTCTTAAATTCATAATTGGATACCTGGATATGTTGCATGCATGCAACATGCAGGAACCCAGCCTGTCCTAACATCCACGCAACCATGTTAGGTATATCATCACACTTTGGCCCCCCTCCAATTTTGCCACGTCGTGTCTTTAGCACTCGACATCTGTCCTCGTTCCACACGGCCTGTGAAACGTGGGTCCGCTGGGTACGCCTCCGTAAAACCCCCCACTTATATGGGGTGGGCAATACATGCGTTGTCGGATCCATACCCTGGCCCTCGTCATCGGATCCGGACCGTGACGAATCAGGAGATGAATCAGCCATCTATAACAATGTTAATATTAATGAAACAATATAATAATTGGTAAATTAATAGCTTAAAATTATTAACTTAACATAAACCCCCAATTTTGTAAAACATAAACCCTAAAATTTGTGAACCCTAAACTCCCAATTTTGTAAAACCTCAACCCTAAAATTTGTGAACACTAAACCAACACTTATATCAAAACTAAACACTAAATTTTGTGAACCCAAAACCCCAATTTATGTCAACCCTAAACCCCCTAAACCCTAAACCCTAAACACTACATTTTGTGAACCCTAAACCTAAACCCTAATTTATGTCAACCCTAAACCCTACATTTTGTAAACCCTAAACCCCTAACTTTGTAAAACCTAAACCCTAAAATTGAACTAACAAAACATTGTCATATCATTTTAATTTAACAACTAATCCTTGGACCCCGAACCCTACATTTACCAAACACTAAACCCTAAACAATAAATTTTCTAAACCCTAAACCATACATTCAGTCAGCCCTAACCCCTAACATTTGTAAACCCTACACCATTACCCATAAACCCTAAACCCTAAACCTAGGTTGTGTCAACCCTACCCCTAACCCTAAACCCTAAACCCTAGGTTTTGTAAACCCTAAACCATTACACCTAAACCCTACTCCCTAAATCCTACCCCCTCAACCCTAAATCATGCACATCAATACCCTACGCCTAAATCATCAACAACACTAATTATACCTAACAGTTTTCTACAAATATAATAATACCTAACATTTGCTAACAATTTCGTATAGCCCTAACAATTCTATTATTTAATAATATAACATTTTAAATAATAATTTTACTTACTTGTTCGCAGAGCTTAAACACACGTATATCACCGCAAACTGACAGAGCTTCACCGCAGAGGAAAATCTCTCACAAATCCTAGAGAGATGGACTAGAGAAAGCTTTAGAGAGAAGGTGAAATGTTACAAATGGTAAAAAGTAACTTCCGGGAGGCTTTTATAGGCAGCTGAACACGTCCAGCCCAGTCTGGACGTGTTCAACTGCCCCAGATTTGTAATATATTTCAAAACAGCCCCAAATTGGTAAATTTATATTAAAAATGTATTATTTGGGTTCTTTTGCCCAATTAATATTGAGAAATTATATCTGGTCACTTTAACATTATAAATAAATTATTAATTAATGAATTAAATATGAGTAATAATACTTGACAATAAATATCAAACTACTGATTTTTTGTAAACAATGAATAAATAACTATCACATACAATATATTAACTACCAAATAAGTGTAATTAATTCGCAATGCACACTTTATGAGAAATGAACTTAATTCAATTCTCACCCGATACATTTAAAAAAAAAAGTTAAAATTTTTAAATGTAAGTAAACTTTGATCGAGGATTAATTCATAGTCAAATTAAAGGACCAAAGTTGATTGTAAATTCTCTAATATTCTATCATAATTTAGTAACACTTATAATACAACATAAACATTGTAATTGTTAGCTTTTCGTTTCATTGACCATCCTTTGATGTTTTCATTTTTGTATGAAAGTCACTCTTTGATGTTTTAGACACGAAAAATGTTAGTTGAGACAGTTACATGAGAAATACATGGTTTTGAATGAATTTTCTTTGTCTAAAATGTTCGTATTCATTCCTTTTAACTTTACAATTAGTCAAAGTTAAAATGATTGTCGAGATATGCATGTGTGTAAAATGATTCACATTAATAAGTTGAATTAAGATTTATAATTCAATTAAGTAAACTCAAAAAATTAAGTATAATTGAGTATTAAAATTATTGTTGCCAAAATTTTTCATGTCACTATTTAAATATCATTTTCTTATGCCTTTGTTTTTTCTTTCAAAAATGATTTTTTTTTATTTTATTAAATTTACAAACAGAAGTTTCACATATTAACAAACAAATGAGGTTAAAAGTGATGTCACAAAAGGTAAGGATGACGACTGTAATAAATACAAATCACAAGAATGATAATTGTAATTAACTCTTAATTTTATAAGTCGTCCTAGCATTCGTTAATTTCTCTCTTTTTTTTTTGTAACCATGTTATTGGTATGTAATATTTACTCATTTTATTAATGATTAATCTCTATTAAAATCCTGATTGTCTACCTTTAGTGGAGTTCTCTCCTCTCAATCACATTTTTCATCTATAAACTTAAACCTGAAATTTTGTTTAAAAAATCGAGTTTAATGTCACTCGAATCAACAACTTACTATTAATTTATCTCTTTGAGAATATATATTGTTACGGATCCAATATATGAGCCTAATAAAACACCCCATTATCAAAAAGCCCATTAAAGGTTTATCAGCTTAGAATCTTAACAATAACTTGGGAGATCTTAACAACGGGCATAACAGTCATCAAAGGAGATCATAACAAACATAACAAATATATATTTTATTAGGAGGTTATATCTTATCTAATCAAGAGATGGCAGCGATTTAACCTAGAGGTAACACCCTTATAAATAAGAGGTTCGCTCACAGGTATGGTCATTCTCTCTAACCCTAATATATGTTGTCACTGTGCACACACATCACGCCCAAGATTAGTATTGTCGTGCATGATGATTTGCTTGACTTAGAGGTATCTTCCTCATAGATACCTTGGAGAGAGTTCTTGATCCAATATTAAATTACTAGCTATCCAGCTAGACATTGTTGTTCTCACCAACAGAACAATTGGCGCTGTATGTGGGAAACGTTAAATTTCAAATTTCACGCTCCCAATTACAAAGTTCACGTTCACGATGGTAAATACAAGAAGTAACAATCAGACTGCACACCCACGCTCCGATGCGGGTGTAAGGAGGGACCTATCTTTAAATCCTGTTTTGGAGGAGGTTAATCCACTGCCCCCTCCAAACCAGAACACTGCACCACCCCAATCGGTGGACTATGACGCGGTCCATGTGAGTGAAGAGGTCTCAGATGCAGCCTCCACGCCTGCCCCAACGACACGAGTAATCCCACCCAATCAAATTGATGTGCATCCGCTAGATCAAATTCAAATGGTTCAAGAGCCAAACGAGGGCCTCATAAGCAACGTTCTCAATTCAATCCTGGACTGAATAGATGAGATGGAAAGGAGATATGCCTTACAAAGGCGGGAAGACATCAGAAATTTAGAGATCCAGATGGAGGAGCATAATGCTATATTGAGGCGTGAAGAAGAGCAACGTATCCGACTGATAGAGCAGCGCATTAGAAGCATGGAGAACCCGGTTCACAATAAGAATCGCGGACAGCAAAGCCAGGATAAAGACAGAAACAATGAGAACCAAAGCATCAGCCGAGTCCGAGTTCCTCCAGAAAATCAGAATGTTGGCCAAAGAGGCAAGGTAAGTGCGACTCACACTGATCATGGAGTACCAGTTAGTCGGATAGAGATTGGGAGTTCATCTCAAGCGGATGCTGAAGGTCAGTGTAACGACCCCGTATGCATCCTGTTCATTAACATTATAATATGGTCTTAAGCGCAACAAATCTTAACGTAACAAGTAAACACAGAAGCATAAATAATAAGACGTCATCTTACAACATACAACACAACTAAAACATTATGTATGTAATTTTGATATACATCCCGGAACCCGGGTTCTGTTCCATAAGGTACCTCATACAAAACAAACTCATACAGGGTTACAAAATATACAATAAAATTGAGCCAACAGGCTCTCTAAAAAGATCCGCCTTCCAAAATCCACTTCCTCGAACCCGGCCTCGGCCTCTTGTCCGGGATCCTCAATTAGTAGCCAAACGGCCTCAGCCAACTTGGCCTCTCAATTGAGATCCGCTGAACAACCCCTACTCGGGTCTCTTACCTCGGACCTCGTCCTCCACTTTCTGGCTATCACCTGCAATAAAATATAATCCCCAACTGGGGTAAGATACAATCTCAGTAAACTCAGGGTTCTTGGAGACTCACCTCCCCCTGGTTCACTTCCACAGTACATAGCATTTATATTGGCATTACAAATAACATAGCCAAACCGACCTTTTAATAAACATCACATGTACATAACCACACCAACGTGCCATTCCATCACAAATATGCAATTTAGCCAGCCATTGCAAATATCATACACAATCGCATATCAAATATACAAGTTAGACAGCCAGTACAAATCTTGTGCACTCTTGTATATCTTCCAGTGCACTCTGCGTACACATCATGTATCCCGGCCTGAGGCCCCAGACCACAGACTCCACGTGATAATTCCACCAATATGTCATTCTAGCACTGACATGCACAAATGTATATCCAGATATACAAATTAGCCAACCAGTGCACTCCTTGTACACAAATGTATATCCAGTTATAGAAATTAGACAACCAGTGCACATCTTCATTACATGTATGTTTTCAATCAAAAAGCAATAACACACAATGTAAATACACGCACCATGACATTCAACAACCATCACTCCTCAGGAGTATGGTAGAATACAATCAAGGGAATAAACTCCCAAGAACAGAGAGCCTACCTTCTGATCACAGCACCGACTACCTCAGCCTCGTGTTCACGACCACAATATCTTCTTTATCAAGCCCTACGCCAGGCAAGAAAGATATCAAGAACGATTTTCAACCATTTCATGAAAAGAACCCGGTTCTTTTCCAGATCTCATACATATACCTCCAACGTTGACTTGTAAACCCCCAAAAATATCTGGGCATAACAAAATACCCGAAACCCAGAAAAGTTAGCTTTAGAGGTTGAACCTTTATTACAACAACCTCCTAAGCATATCTTTCCAAAGAAATATCACCAAAACCAACCCTAACTCATATGGGTCATTTTGCCTCTTAACTCCAAACTCAAAGGAAACGGTAAAACTTACGTGTCTTACCTTAAAAATGTGCAAGGGAGGTTTATGGACAACTTCTAAAAGCTTGAATGTCCTTACGGTGTCTTCTAACTCTTAAAGGTTGAAACTTTAAACTTCCTTTGGAGAAATGATCTCCTTGTCTGATGATTCTTTCAAAGAACAACGGGTGGGAACTAGTTTATATGGTGATTCTCTTCAATCCTTACGTTAGATGTGAAGATGTTTAGATTAAGGAATGGTTATCTAGGAAGCTTTTCTCACTTTAACAATGGAGGAAATGTGGAATAAGAGAGAGAAAATGTTTTAGCAAAGGCGGTGGAAATTAGATTTCTACTGAAATATCTCACTCATGCATATCTTAAATAGCCTGAAAGTTAACACGCGTCATAAAATAATATGAGTCTTCCTGCGTCAAAACAACCAGCAGGGAGTCGACACATGTCATTTGTGTAAAGTGAATATGTAGAGTCAACACGTGTCATAAAGCTAAGTTCGGTATAAACAGCAAATATTGACTATTTTAATCGCTTACAAATACTTATGTAATCGATTGCATAAGAACCTATCCTTGGTACTATAGTACGTCCAATGTTCCCTCCTCCTCTGACCTCATCCGACCTAATCCAACCTATTCTGACCTCATTTGTCCTACTCCAACCTCATTCGACCTAATCCAACCTATTCTGACCTCATCTGTCCTACTCCAACCTCATCTGACCTCATCCGACCTAATCCGAGTTCCTACCTTGGTACTTCACAAGTCCAAGGTTCCTCCCAACCGCTTCCGGGATCACTAACCCGGTAACTCTATCAAAAAGGGGTTGCTAGCTCTTCCGGTCTCTCTACCCGGTAGCTCTGACAAGTCAACAAAATATGAACTCCTTCGAGCTCATCCGAGCTCAACCGAGATCATTACCCGATTGCTCATCTGAGATCGCCACTCGGTAACACATCCGAGCTCATCCGAGATCACAACTCGGTAACACATTCGAACTCATCCAAAATCACCACACGATCCCGGATTTGAAAAGGTGTTATCAACACCCCTCCCTTAACCGAGTTCCAATATACACCCCCTTAATGTGACAACTCGGTCATACGAACCCGGATTTATCACAGGGTCATTATATCTAGCCCAGTCTCAAGATGCAAACCCAGTCCAAATCGATGTTGAAAAGATGGCTCATACACAAATGGCCATTCCGGATGTGAATTGGATAGCCCAAGTTCGGACTGTGGTTCCTGGTATTCCGGAGCCTACAGTGGTGGTTGAAAACCGGAATGCAGTGGACCCCGCCAAAGAAATTGGCCCTCGACCAAGAAGGGACGGGGGAGTTTACGAGGAAGTATAGTAGGGGGCAGCATAACAACAATTCCTTCTCTGACAAAATTGTCAACGCTCCATACTTGGAAGACTTCGATAGAGCTTTCTTGTTGAAGTACGATGGAAGCCAAAACCCACAATTGCATATTGATGGGTTTGATATGCAAATGTGTGTGAGGGGAATTGATGAGCCCATCATATCCCGGATATTTGCTACAACTCTATCTGGGGCTGTGTAGACGTGGTTTCATACATTGCCACCGCGGTTAATCTGCTATTTTGAAGATTTTGGGCACAAGTTTTTGTTGAACTTTTCCACCAGTAAGAAACAACCAAAGTCCAAATTCGTGCTTGGAAAAATAAAACAGTAACCCAGCGAGACGCTCCAGAGTTGTCTAGACCGTTTCAAGGAAGCGGCCTTGCAGGTGCAAGGGTTGGAAGAAAATGTACATGTGCACCTCATCACTGCCAGGTTGGATGGGTCATCCTGGCTGGCAAAATCAATTTACAAAGATCTAGTAAAGTCTTTGATGGAGTTTAGGGCTCGATCAAAGAAGTACTTGGAGCTAGAACAAATGGAGATTGCTAATGCGGTCGACAAAGAGAAAGAAAGAAGTTTCAGTAGAAAAAGCCCACCAACAAGGGGAAGGGAGCAACAAGGGGGTCATAGCCATGGAAGAAATTCGAATACCAGGTTCAGGCCGACAAAATATGAGACTAAATATGAAAAGTATACCCTGTTAAACACATCCCAGTCACAAATCTGGCAAGAAGTGGCTTTGACTGAGATGAAAAAGGTAGATCGACCTCGTCCATTGTATAATAAGGCGGGGATTGATCAGTCCAGGTTCTGTAAATTCCACGATGGACCAGGGCATACCATAGACCAATGCTGGGATTTACGGGATGTAATTGAGAAGTTCATCAGAGATGGCAACCTCAGGCAATATGTGATAAAGACTCAGGGTCGCAAAATCAAACGTAAAGGCAAGGGTCAAAATGAAACCTAGACACACGGGAAAGACGAAAAAGAAAAAAGAAAAAGCAAAATGATGATGGAGGAGAATTTTCAGAACCCAAGTTTGAATATAATGTCATCTGTGGAGCTTTGGGAGGAGGATGAGACACTGTTAGCCAAAAAAGAAAGTACTTGAAGGAGGTTCTTTCAATCAGAGAACAACCTAAGTTCAAAGAAAAAGTTAACAAGGAGGAGCCCCCTCTACTTTACTTTAGGGAGGAGGATATGAGAAACGTAGTGCCGGATCATGAAGATGGCTTAGTAGTTACTGGAACAATAGTTAATTGCTGGGTGAAAAGGATATTCGTAGACAATGGCAGCTGCGGGGACATAATTTTATGCAATGTGTTCATGAAAATGAATCTTGACGAAGTTGACTTGAAGCCATGCAAAACAGTCTTAATAACGTTCAATGGGGAAAATATTGCGCCCAAAGGTTACATTGAGCTCAGAATGACGCTAGGCACTAAGGAAGCATTCAAGTCAAAACGTATTGTGGCTGACTTTCCCTCGCAATATAACGTTATATTAGCGAGACCAACTATTCATAAGTGGGATATGTTGGTCTCTACTAAGCACCAAAAGATAAAAATGGTGGGAAACAAAAACAAATTGGTTACAATCTGTGTAGTGTAACGCCTCCTTTTTACTCACCCGTGCTTGATTGATTTTAGATGAAATCATATGACCACTTTGGATTATGATCAGTTTAGTTATAAATTTTATGAAAATTATTTTCGCTTTGCTTGCACATGTTACTAGTTGTTTATATTATAAACGAATTCTCTTTTCACGGTTTAATTATAGTGATCAAGTATAGTCCAACAATACAGACCAAAATATAGTTCATTATACAGTCGCAAATACAAGCCAACGTAAAATGCAAATAATTTAAATTCTAGTACAAATCATCAACACATCTTCATCATCTTTTCTTCAAAATCTTTCTCAGTTTATGCTCCACTGTTTTCCTGCTCGGCCAAATACATTGGGGTCATCACAGGTGTCAACCACAGACACAAACATAGGGTAAGTTTATGACAAACACAGTTTGAATAAAACATACATAACAAATTGAATAAACCACATATATAACAAAATACCTACGTAAACGATAATATTTATAAGACAATAACCCAGAATGTTCACCCACAGATTAAATTACCTCAGCACATGAATTAATTCATATCATTCACACAACATCCTCTCAACAGATAATTATTCCACAAGCTTATCATGTGATGTATAGAATGCATGCTTATCTTTTTATATGATGCATGACTGAGATCTCAGGTTCTCAAGTCTCAATAATTGTGGCCACAGTCAGATAACCCCACCCTCACCTTAGTGGAACGAACTTATCCATCCCGTCAGGGTAGCCCAGTGGCGCGTAGGATTATCACTCCCACCCATGTGATCATCATGGGGGTGTGGTCCTCACTGTCTCAACTACCCCCTAGTTAAAAACACGTATGGAATCAGTTTAGTTATCTGACACACCTCTTCATGAGGTTCGTCTCATCATCTGCGGATTAACCCCCGCTCGGGTATATGCTCATGAAATGACATGAATAATTTATTTTATCATCTCGTTGATTTCTTTTTCTCATCACTTTCATCTCATCACTTTTCTCATCACTTTCATCTCATCACTTTTCTCATCACTTTCATTTCGTTGGAGACCTTTCATCAAACACTTAGTGTGCTTTTAAGGAAACACTCAACAACACATGTAAGAACACACACTTATTTATTTAAAATATCCCATCATGCAAATATAATTCAATCCAATAATAAAGATTCACACTAATCAATTCTTAAATCTATTTCATTTATTAGAACAAATCATCAAACACATGGTGTGCAACTTGAAATCATAGAACTCTTCCAATAAATCTACTTAAACCTTACTTTTTTTTTATAAAATTTAACATACTTTTAGGAATAAATAACATGTTTCGTCTAATCATCAAATTCAACATAATAACATAGAAGAATCCTAACCATCATCAAAGTTATATCAACATATTCTTTTAATTTAAACAACTATTTTCTTAGCTATACTACCTCTACCTTTTTATTTCTTTTAACTTTCCTTTATTGAATTAAATTCAAATTAGTTATCCAATACTCCTTCCTTAATTTAAATCCAAGTTACTTAAACAAATAATCATTCAAGCTCTTCAAGACAAATCATCAAACACTTAGAATACCAAATTTAGTTTTTCATGAAATCATCTAAAAATCTTAACATAAGTCTTATTCAAACTTTGATTCTCATAATCTTCCCATACCTTGATTGGTTTCTTAAAAAGTGAACAATCTTGCTCCCTTGACTCCTTAGCTTTACGTGGACTTGAGTAAGATTGGTAAGTATGATTTTGCTTTTTGCTACAAGGTATTATGTGAAAGTAATAGCAAGGTTTAAAGGAAAGGTGAGGTAGAACACGGCTACTACTCACTTTTTGCCTTGAAATGGTTTTTGACAAAGCTTTGAACAAGGTCAATTGGTATGGAGTAAGTGCACGGTCACTTTCTTAGGCTACCCCAAAATTGGTTCATTCATTTCCTTTTATAGCAAAGTCAAGGTATCAAGCTTTTTCACTTGGTCCACACATTCTTTCCTTCTCCAAATGATTTGCACGGCTAGGGTAGCTTGTTGAGGAGTTCCATTTGATTTTTCCTTCCAAGCATTTATGAGGGAATCTTATCCTTATCTAGCATTTATGGATTATTCCCTTTGTCTCCAATAATTTTTCTAGCTTTCCACTTGCTTGCTTTTTATTGGCTATTAAATTCCTTCTTTGAATTGGCTCCCCCTTCCTATCTTGACTTAGTTTCACGTGGTCTAGCTTGCTCATGGTGCATTCCCTTTGACTTTTATTCAAAACCGTAGGTAACTTAGACTTAGTCATAAAAATTTCTGCCCAAAACCCGTGTCACAAAATCTTCATTCCGAACTCGTTAACCGTTGGATCTTCTTAAAATTTTAATGACATACTCCTAACCCATATATCTAACTTTTGACGGTTGGGATCGTGGAAATAATGTTTCTAGCTGTCCACGTATTTGGCCAGAGGAGACAAAATAAAATTTGCTTCAAATATCTCTTAAGTCATTTATGACTAGCTTTCCACTTAACTAATGTTTATTGGCTTAAGGAATATATTTTTTTCTAGTAACTTGTTGCACACATTTCTTCCTTCTCCTTGTTGTGTACGTTAGATTTCAGCTTGTGGACTATTCTTTTTGGGCTTCACAAACCGTAGAAAGCTAAGGGATTTAGTGAAGATTCCTTTTGTCCCAAAATATCTCCTTGCTTGATTTCTATTGGCCAAAGCTTTGAATTTTTCTACTCCTTGTCTCCTTGACTTAGTCTATCCATTCTTGACTTTTCTACAAGTTTTCCTCCATTGATCTTGCATCATATGGTAAAGGCTTAATCTAGTATTCCAAATTAATTTTTTTTCTTTTATTGCATATAATAGTAAAATTCTATTTTCTCATTGGTCCATATTGACTTTAATTATTAAAATTACTAAACTAACTTATCAAATTAGTCTAGTTATCCCATAAATAAGAGAAAACTCTAGAGATTATAGTTATCCTTCTCCTGTGTTTTCCTGATATCTGAGGTAGTCTGAATTGAGCTCTATTCCAAAATATGTATTAAAATTCATATAATTCCTATTATATGGTTTCTTATCACCTAATTAGTTAATATTTGGTCATTTAAAGGTATTCTGTTCTATACTCAGGTTCCCTCAAAATTTCCAAAATCATCTGGGCATTTTTTTGACCTAAAGGGTATTTCTATCATTTTTCCCTATACTTTTGTACTGCCTCTCATTAACATTTTATCCCCCATAATTGACTGCGTTTCCAAAATTTTGGGGTGTTACATGTAGACCAGAAAGAATCCCAACAGTGTTACTATAACGGGGTTAGAGATAGCGATGGTGGTTCATCTTCACCACCCCGGATCTGGCAAGGAGACCAATACAGAAGAAAGGTCGAGGAACATAAGTCAGGGAAACTAGTTAATTTGGTAGAACTTGACATGAGGAAAGATGTTGAGGAACTAAGACCGGAGCCGGTTGGAGAGTTGGAAGACTTGAAAATAGGAGATCAGCCTTGGCTAGTCACCAAGATTGGTAAGGAAGTCACCCCAGCTATAAAAAACAAATTGGTAGAGTGCCTGGAAAGAAGCCAAGATGTTTTCGCATAGAAGGCTTCGGAGATACCAGGAATCGACCCCAATTTCTGTTGCCACAAGTTATCAATGTACCCCGGGTCAAAGTTTGTGGCGCAAAAGAAGAGGAAACTCGGTCCGGAAAGAAATCAAGCACTGGAGGAACATGTTAAAGAATTACTGGATGTCGGGTTCATTCAGGAAATCCAGTACACTATATGGTTGTCTAATGTGGTAATGGTGAAAAAGCCTACTGGTAAATGGAGAGTATGCACAGATTATACTGATTTGAATAAAGTATGCCCTAAAGACTCGTACCCAATGCCTAAGATTGATCAACTAGTGGGTAACTCATATGGGTTCTAGTTATTTTCCTTTATGGATGCTTATTCTGGGTACAATCAGATAGCAATGTACCCGAAAGACCAGGATAAAATGGCATTTATAGGCGAAAAAGCAAATTACTGCTATAATGTCATGCCTTTTGGGTTGAAAAACTTGAGGGCCACATATCAAAGAATGATGAATAAAGTATTTGAACACCAGCTCGGCCGAAATATTGAAGTATATATTGATGACATGATTGTCAAGACAGCTAACCTGGCTGATCATATACAGGACCTAGAAGAGACGTTCAGCAAGTTAAGGGAATACAAAATTCGATTAAACCCGGTCAAATGTGTTTTTGGTGTCCGGGCAGGAAAATTCTTGGGATTCATGTTAACTCATAGAGGAATAGAAGCTAATCCAGACAAGTGTAAAGCGTGTTGAACATGCAGTTTCCAACAAATAAAAAAGAGGTACAGCAATTGACAGGAAGATTGGCAGCTTTAACTCGGTTTCTCCCTAAATCAGCAGAGAAAGCACTTCCTTTCTTCAAGCTACTCAAAAAGGAAGCTACAGTAAGATGGAACCCGGAATGCGAAGCTGCATTTAAAGAAATCAAAGAATGTTTAGCTTCTCCACCTGTGCTATCCAAACCAGGACCAGGAGAAATTTTGATATTGTACTTGTCCGTGGGAGATGAAGTGGTCAGTGCAGTATTGGTGAAGGAGACGAAGAATGCACAAGTGCCTGTTTACTTTGTAAGTAGGGCACTGCGAAATTCCGAGTTAAGGGACCAAAAGTTAGAAAAAGTAGTTTTTGCATTGCTAGTAACAGCAAAGAGGCTTTGCCCCTACTTCCAAGGTCACACTTATTGCCAGAACTAACTAGCCTATTCGACAAGTAATTCACAAATCGGATTTGGTGGGAAGGATGATCAACTGGGCAATACAATTGTCCGAGTTTGATTTGAAATACAAAGCCCGGAACGCTATAAAATCTCAGGCGTTACCAGACTTTGTTATGGAATTAACTCCATCTGATAGAGGAACGCTGAACGACACTAATATTTGGAAGGTATATTGTAAGGTTTTAGGTGTCCACGTTGGCATTTTAATAAAATAATGATAATTATTAGGAAGGAGGGTGATAATAACGACCCTGCCACAGATTCGAGTTAGCGTTTCTTAAAGTGAGTATTAACAAGGAACTCGGACGAGGTCGGATAAGTTCAGAAAAGGGCGAAAACTTGGACTTATGAAGTGCCAAGGTAGGAACCCGAGCGAGGTCAGATGATGTCGGATAAGTTCGGAAGAGGGCGGAACCTTGAACTTGTGAAATGCCAAGGTAGGAACCCGAGCAAGGTCGGATAAGGTTGGTAGAAGGCAGAACCTTGGACTTGTTAAGTGCCAAGGTAGGAATCCGAATGAGATCGTATGAGGTCGGATAAGGTCGAAAGAGGGCGAAACCTTGGACTTGTTAAGTGCCGAGGTAGGAACCCGAATGAGGTCGTATAAGGTCGGATAAGATCGGAAGAGGGCGGAACCTTGGACTTGTGAAGTGCCAAGGTAGGAACCCGAGCGAGGTCGGATGAGGTCGAATAAGGTCGGTAGAAGGCGGAACCTTGGACTTGTTAAGTGCCAAGGTAGGAACCTGAATGATGTCATATAAGGTTGGACAAGGTTGGAAGAGGGCGGAACCTTAGACTTGTGAATTGCCAAGGTAGGAACCCGAGAGGTCGGATGAGGTTGGATAAGGTCGGTAGAAGGCAAAACCTTGGACTTGTTAAGTGCCAAGGTAGGAACCTGAATGAGGTCGTATAAGGTCGAAAGAGGGCGGAACCTTGGACTTGTGAATTGCCAAGGTAGGAACCCGAACGAGGCCGAATTAGGTCTGAGAAGGGCGGAACCTCGGAAGTTATATATTGCCAAGGATGGACACATCACATGCTTACACAACAGGTGAGACTTGGTTGTCTTGTACATCATATCTGCACAAGGCTATCCAGGTTACATAAGCCAAATTACACAAGGTAGGCTCTTGATGGGTAATCTGAACCTGGCAGCATGTGCGTTGATGACAAGCTGTTTTGACAACTGGCACTATTGGCGTGTGGCATGTAACGACCCGCCACATCGCTACTATATTACCAACACATAACCATGATATAAATTCATTTTAATAAAAAGAACACCCCTTTTGTTATTTGTGAAAACGATGATAAATTTTTCGCGAGCATTTAATGGCCATCCTCATGGAAAAATAAACGTAATTAAAGGTACTCATAAGACATTTCGAATATATGTATGCACATACCAGACATAATTTAATTACAAATACAAAAGATTATGTCTCAAAATATACATCAAGTGTTTTACAAATAGGAAGAGAAATAGAAGTCAGGGGAGAAATTAGCAAAACAAGGAGTGCATCCATTAAAAACAAGGGGTGCATCTAGCAAAGTGCAACTCATGCCCGGGATCATGTCCATTGACATCCCGACAAAACATGGTGGCTCTAAACAACCCAATCCTCTCCCAAAAGCACCTACTGCTGTCCCTCTGCTCACACGAAACCGGTTCGCAATCATCATAGGTACCAAACCACAAGGTACAACAAAAGCTAAGGTGAGTTCATCATATTAAATAACAATAATAAATACGACAGAAAAGAGACACAACCCGGTCAAGAAGCAACACGGTCATCAACATATCAATACAAACATTCCAAGCATCCATCAAACACTAACATACATGGACATCCACAAACATCTCATAAATCGACTTATAATATCTAGCATGATGCATGCTTTTGACTCAATTCTCATCATGAAATGTGGTACCATCCCGAAAATAGGCCAAAATCCATGGTACAAATGATTACTGCAATACACCAGGGTCACTCTGTTGTGCACAGGACTCACCCTCCATGGTGATAAACCAAAATGGGTGTCATAAGGATCTCCCTACAGACGTGTCCCCCCAGTCCTTCTCGTACTATGCAGTCAACCATCCTATTTCTGTCATGCAAATGTCGTATGTTATGTAGGCACCATTAATGTATGACTCGGCTAGGAACACAATCCTTCCTTGCAAGGGTAACCCGTCATACACCCCCTATGTAACATACCGCCTACACAAGGGCCCAACGATGCACTGACCATGGTCCTCGCAAGGTTCACCACCCGGTCTCGGCATCTCACGTCTATACAGAGAATATCACCACGGCACCATTAATGTATGACCCGGAACCAAGCTCAACTCGACCTGGCTAGGATAATGCCATACACCCCTATGGGTATTTATGTATATCCAAACACATTCCTCATCTCAAGCCATCACATAGGCCGAGTTCAAATGCCACCAACGTAATCATATGCGTTGTAACACCCCAAAATTTTGGAATGACAGTCAATTACTAAGGTAAAACATTGATCAGAAAGACTCAGGGAAAATGACGAAAATACCCTGGACATTTTGGAAATGACCAAAATACCCCTAGGTATTTTAGTCAAATATTTTAAGGAGGAAATTTCATAAATACCCTGGGATGTTTTAGAAATTACAAGAATATCTTGAGGATGACAATTGCAGAAATACCCTGAACATTTGTTGGAAATGACGATTATACCCCTAGGTGAATGGTGAAATTACCAAAATACCCTTTAGGTCAAAAATGACTAAGATGGCTTTAGAAATTTGTGGGAATCTCAGCATTGGATAAAATATTTTTAGACAACACATTATCAACATGGTTGGTGGCAGAGAACCATAAACAGGAATTTCTAAGAATTTTGGAAAATAGTTTGAAAAGAGCTTAATATAAACTAACTCAGGTATCAGAAAAGTATAAGAAAAGTATGGACATAATCTATAGAATTTTCTTTAATTATGGGAGGAATAAGTGTTCTAAATAAGTTGGTTTAGTAATTTTAATCATTCAAGGAAAATTGGGACCAATAAGAAATTAGAATTTTGCTATTACATAAAATAAAAGGAAAATTTGTTGATTTGGTTTTCTAAGATTAAGCCTTGGCCGTATGATACAATATCAAGGGAGAAAAGCTTTAGAAACATTCAAGAATGGACACATGGAGAATTAAGAAGCCTAGCCATTTCCATTGGTCCAAGTAGAAAGTTAATCATTAATGCTTAAGAGATATTTGAAGTAAATTTTATTTTGTCTCCTTTGGCAGAACACGAAGACATTTCTAGACATTATTTCAAAGATCCCAACGGTTAAGATTTACATATATGAGATAGTATTATACCTTTAAAATTTCAAGGCAATCCAACGGTTAACAAATCCAGAACAAGTATTTTAGTAAAACGGGATTTTAGAAGAAAATTTGAAGCAAAACTAGCCATTCTCATGTAAAAGCAAAGAAGCAATTGTAGATTGCTCTCCAAGCAAGGAAAGCCAACGTGCCACAAAGGAGAAGAGTGAAGAATCTTCAAGACTTGGACACTTGGATGCACAATATTCACTAGCCAATAGAAAAGAAACTAGTGGAAAGTCAAGTAATGATAGCTTAAGAAGATAATTGTAGATTTTTACCAAAAGCTAGCATTCCACCGTGAGAAGCAAAAGAGGATTGCACTCCAAGCCTTGGCAGTCCACGTAAAAGAGAAGAGAAAGAGAGAAGGGTGTAGAAACTAGGCCACTTGGAAGATTAGGAAAGGCTAGCCAATGAGAGCAAACCAAGTAGAAAGCTAGCCTTGGATATTTCCAAGCTTAGTCATCCTATAAAAGGATGATAGGAACTGAAATTGGTGGCTGTCCTTAAGGGAGTTTCACGTGCAAACTCCACCCAAAAAACCCTTCCACTTTATATTTCACCAAAAAGCAAAACAAAGGCTTATGCCTTGGAAGTTCACGTGAAGAATTAAGGAGGAAGGATGTCCAAAAACCTAAGGAAGGCAAAGGTATGGGAAGTATTTGATACATATGGTTTAGATAAATGATTAGGTTATGTTTCCATTTATTTCTATAAGATTTAAGCCATGTTATCATTTATTCTTTTAAGACTTAAATTTTGTACACCAAGTGTTTGTTTAAATGCTTCAATGAATTAAAAGAGTACCAAAATGACTATTTGGACAAGAAACTTTATATGATTTAAAAGAATAATTGTCTTGAATCTAATCTAGTAAGAAAGTGATTAAGCAACCTTAGTTAACTTGAAGAATATTTAAATTGAAACTAGTCTAATAAGAAATTGACCAATTAATTTCATTTCTATATTTTGTGATAATCTAACTTTTTATATTTCGTGAATATATATATTTGCTTTACTAAGGTTGTGTGAAATTGTTGTATGTTACCTTATGTTGATGTACTTGTCATATGTCACCTTATTGATGTTGAAGTGTGTTACTTTATTTATTTGATGTTGAACCATGAGTTGTGTTAAAATTGGTATGTTATATTGTTAAAGAACGCTTTATTGAAAATTGTGGGATGTCTATGATGTATCTTATTAAGATGGCTTCCCTAAAGAAAATTATGGTGCACTTATACCTTTTATATTGAATTGGTTATGATGGTTGAATAAGAATTGTGGTGCGGTTGAAGTGTGTTACTTTATTTATTTGATGTTGAACCATGAGTTGTGTTAAAATTGGTATGTTATATTGTTAAAGAACGCTTTATTGAAAATTGTGGGATGTCTATGATGTATCTTATTAAGATGGCTTCCCTAAAGAAAATTATGGTGCACTTATACCTTTTATATTGAATTGGTTATGATGGTTGAATAAGAATTGTGGTGC
>CM023948.1:12319958-12387305 GCA_013407115.1 Glycine latifolia | reverse complement strand
TGTCTCTTTAAATTAAATATTGCACATTGATAGAAACGCGATACTTCAAGTCTTCGACCAATCTTTATTAGGAATTGTACACCAAAAAAATTTATTAGAAATTGTCGTGCGTTCAAATCACTTAATTATTCTTTTCGTACACACATTTTTAATGGATAAAGTATAACTTGTCCCTCCAGCCTCCAAATTAGAATCACGTGTACTTTAATCTTAATTTTTCAAGAATTTTATTTGCTAGCTGCATATGATGATTTCTGTATGAGTTTCTTGAAAAATTAAACAAAATGACAAAAATGCGTACATTAAAAAACTTATAAGTAATTATATTAA
This sequence comes from Glycine latifolia, assembly GCA_013407115.1. NCBI lineage: Eukaryota > Viridiplantae > Streptophyta > Magnoliopsida > Fabales > Fabaceae > Glycine > Glycine latifolia. Next base: position 12,386,975 of record CM023948.1, on the reverse strand, counting down.
ATATTCATAAAGTAAGTTTTGTCCTCAATAATAATCTCATGGTTTGTTAAAAAAATTAGAACTAGTATGACCTGATTTTTGAGTTTTTTTACTCGTAAGAATAAAAAATAATAGATATTAAAATATTTATAATATTAGGTTTCTTATTAACCTAATTGAGTTAAATTCTCTTTATACATAATTTTGAGTTTTACAATTGAATAGTACGACTCAAGTTGCCAAGAAAATTGCACCTTCCCTAAAATTTAATATTACATAAATAACTATTCATAATCCAAACTTATTAAAATTTACTAATTTTTTAAAATTTTGATAAAATTCTAAATTTGACAAAGTGTTTCAAAAGTTTACATTTAAACTTACACAATTATTTCTATGTTACTCCTCCTTTAAATTTTGTCATTTATTTTATAATTTACTTAATTATTTTTACTATATTATTTTGGTTTTGTGGGGGTCTTTCTTTGTTTTTTTCCTCCTTTTAGTTTAGGGGTAGATTACTAGGGAAGGAGCAAGCATGGCCTGCAGGTGGTGTCAAATGAAATCATGCGTGTGCACCCCACTCTGACAACCCACATTTTCTTTTCTTTTATTTGTTTCATTGTGTATGACAAGAAGGGTAAGATTTTTTACAAATATATAGCTAGGCATTAAATTTTTCAATTATCAAATCCATCCATCTCTTTTGTTTCCATCAACCAAAAATACCCCAAGCATCACAATATGACCAGCTACAAGGCAAACGTACAACACCATTTTACACGTTCGAAGGAAGAAGATCAAGACACAGAATCATTGAAATTGGACATTAGTACAATAATAGTACTTGAAAATTGCCCTTGCTGTCGACTCGTATCATGACATTTTTTAGCAAGAATCTCATAAACATCCTCCATTGCGGATATTATGCACCTGACTTAGAGTCTTTATCTCCTTTCACTAGCAAAAAAGCATTCAATTAAGATATTTGCTTGGTGCAGCAACTTACTTGCACGTACAAAATAATATACTGGATTACGTAGTTCTTTTATTTTTTTGGCCACTGACAAAATATATAGTGAAAATAAATTAGTACTGTTCATTTCATTTTATTGCAATTGGCTATAATATCCTCAATTTTCTATTGGAGATAACATAAAATGTACCTCATCATATCAATAAGAATAAGAAGTTGTTATTATGTTATTGCTGGTGTTGCTGCTACTGTGTGGTCGTGTCAGCTGTCGTAGATTATCCAACCACAATTTTTATATACTCTTGACATGTGTTAATAAGCAGCAACTTTAGACTTTTTTAGACAAAACTTAATTTGATATAATTAATACATGGCTAAGTGCAATTTAACGTCTGCCACTTAATTAGTTTGGTTCCTAACACAATCATATGGTAGTGCATTGCGCTCAAATCAATTCAACTTCAAAGTGATCCAATTTAATAATTTTAATCAGCCAGTAGAAACAGAAGGCATGGAAGATATTTTTGAGTCTTGTAGAATTAAAAAAAAAAAATCGAATACCTTAGGCCTCCATAGTGATATTAAAAGGACTCGGAAACTGCCTCACACAAAACCGGCTATGTTATTTAATGAATTGATGTTAATACAAAACTTGTAAAGAAACCAATAAGTACTAGTACACTATTTAAGTGGATCATCAGTGCTGCAAAGAATGGGAAAACCAGCTTTTTAAATATGGAAAGAAGAGCTTAAAGCTGAATTTCTTTACACAAGAATTTAATAATAATAATAGCAACAACAACTTTTAGCCATTAGATGGAAGCAAAGAACTGATTATTAAGAAAACTAAAGCAAACTGCATTCAAACAATGAGACCTAACATGATGCGGTATGATTGCCAGATAGTCATGTCCCTTAGTATGTGATCAGTTGTTTCATCCTCATGTCCGTGTGTATAGAATAATATTTATTGAGAAAAATTTGTCCCTTAAATAAATTTCAGAGAATAAGTACCCTAAGTTCACAACAACAAAAAAAAATCAAATAATGAGAAGGAGAAATATGTCTGAAGCATCTTGCATAATCCTTCCTTCTGTTCTCTCCAAACATGAGATGACACACCTTACTTAATGCTATCATAGCACAGAACTATTAGTATTTGATATGCTGCGATATGCACCCTCTTGAGGCTGGCCCTTTTCCCCCCCTCCTTTTGTTGTCTGTTTTAGGCTTGCTCTCTTTTGTGCTTCTGCTTTTGTTTTTTATATGTCCTCCCTTCAACATTATCTTTGATGTTTCTGCAATCAGCTAGCCAAATTGTTCTGAATCCAGTGCCTCCTTGACCAGAGTTTATTGTCCTGACATCACTCATCACACTAAAACACAAAGGTGTCATCATGATATTGGCTGAGAGTATAAAGCCCTTTGCCTAATGTCTATATAATGGATAAACTTACATAATCAGTAAAAACAAATTTATTAATTTACAAACAAAATTGATTATTTGGTGGTGTCAATTATCATTATTATGCAAATTGGTTATTGGTGGGCTATACACAAGTCTTGTTTTTTCTTGTATACAATAAAGATTGCTCTCCAATAGGTTGGACATTTTATATCGATGCTACTAGATTGTGTTGGCTTAAGCCTGCTTTGTGGAGTTTCACACAGTGAGACAGACCTATGTAGAGACCAGAGTTAACAGGTGTTGTCAATGTTATGTTGGGTGTGTGCTATGAAATGGTGAAGTGGTAGTGGGGGCTAATGTGCCTGTAAGGTAAGACAAAAGGGTTAATCAGAAACAAGTGAAGCATAAGCCAAAGCAACCAAGAAAGCTAAACAAAAGGGGGCACTATCTTGAGAGAGCCTCCTTGCCTATCATTTTCAAACCTAGAATGATTGAAGTAATAATGATTCTTAGTCCCCACTTACCCTTTAAAAAAATAAAAATCATTTGGAAGAAAAGGGGAGTAGTACTTGGTAGAAATGTAGAACCAAAGCCTCTCTCAAGGGCCACACAAAGCAAGGTTTTTCTCTAGAGGGAATGAGTGCTCTCTTTTATTGCTATTTAATTGTGGAGACTGGAATTAGAGAATTAATGAAATTATGAAAATGACACCCTTGTTTTGTTTTCCTCTACTCCCTAGTGTGCTCCAATCTTATTAGTTAAAAAAAAATCTGAAAAGTGGTTGCATAGGTGAAGTAAATCCACCCGAAAATCTCACAACTCTCTTGCTTTTGCTGTATGCATTGCATATATATTATAGAACGATATACACAAGTACTATGGTTATAGGATTTTCTGCAGTAAAAAGAGACAGCCATTTTAATCTTAACCTCACAAAGATTTCATGCAACAAGTCGAGACCTTAGCATATTGAGTACCACCAACCACAGAAAATTAACTTTGAGGTAAAAATACAGAAATATTCTTAGGTACACTGGTAATAGTAGATAATATATTATATTTTTAGATACACCAGTAATAGCAGATAATATATTATTGTTGCATCATACGACTTGTTTAGGCCTTTTGGGTATCTTCAATGAAAAGTCAGTGAATACTAATACATGATGATAAAAAAAAAATCATAAGAAATTAAGTTAGGTTAAAAACTTAAATTAATTTATATTAAGATATAAAATTTTTAATAAGAGACTAAATAATAACAATCCATGCTAAAGAAAAACAAAACTTACAAGTTACAAATAAAAGAACTTTTTTGTTGAACAAAAATATTATAGTTTAATAGAAGTCAATTCAAAATAATCTTCTACCACCATCTTTTTAGTTTTAGAATAATTTGACTAATTCTTTAATCATCCAAACTTTTAAATTGAATGGATCAAACACTGACCCATAGATTTTTTTTCAAATGATTGACCAATTCATGGATTTTATAGGCACTTAAGCTGGTTAGTTCTTTTTAAAAAAATAATTGTTGTTGATTTAGAGTAAAACAAGCATGTATGTAAATAGTTCTCAAAATAATAGAAACTCACTTGGGTCAATGCTCCTCCCTCCGAGTAATTTTCCTTTCTCTATTGGCTTTGTTCTTGGCACGTTTGGCCTCAAATTAAACTAATCAGGTAATAACTTCTCTGTTGCCTTCTCTGCTTTGAACTTGTGTATGCTCTCTCTTAACATCCTCTTATTCTTGAAAACGTTATCCTTAACTTTCATTTACATGTCATGGTACATATGCCCTTGACAATCTTCTTTCATAGTAATACTCATAAGCAATTTTTATATTAATTACTAAATGAAAAAATAGAATGAAATAAAATTATAAAGTTTTTTGGTTTGAAATAAAGAAAAAGAGGAAAAATAAATTTAAAAAAAAGTAGCCTCTTACCCTTATATAACAACGTTTTTTCTTTTTCTTACCGTGCGTTTGTTTATTCAAAGATCTAACACTTAAAACAAACCATATAATTGATTATACATAGATTATAATCAATTTTATAGTTATTCAAGAAAGTTTCTCCATGCTATTTATCCGAAATCAAACGAATGAAATCTACACTCTTGCACTTTAAAGCCTTTCTTTCCCCTTGGCTTGGTACCGTCACAATAGCGACGAAAGAAAGAGAAAAGCAGAAAAGTGTGATGACATTACTGTGCATCCACAGTTTGGTATGTAAGAATTATAAGGGGAATTCTCAAAAAAAAAAATGAATCTCACTAAGAAAATTTCCGTGCTGGGATGAGATTATTTGTGAAGAAGTTGTTCCCTCTCCTCTACTGCAAGCAGTCTGCATCATCTACATTCTACACCCACACAAAATGGGTTTTTTTTTTTTCTCTTTTGCTGTTTTCTCATGCAATACACATAAGTCATAATAATGATTTTTTTTACTTATCAAATCACTCTAATTTAAATAATTCTCTTCAATTAAACAACTTCTATTTCTATTTTATTTCTCACTTATCTGTTTTTTCTCTGTTTTTTCTTCCCCTTCGGAACACAGTCTTCCAGACCCTTCTCACATGCTAAAATAGTGTTAATTTATTGTTTAAAATTTAGTTTAATTTTTCTATCTCCTTTGAAAGAGCACAACCAGCACAAGAATCTTTAGTTTTGTTTGCTTTGAAAAAAGTATTTTCTATTTTATTTTTAAAATAATTACAAAAACATTTTTTTACTGCTTTATGTCTTATTTTATATTTTTATATTTTTTGGATAAATTTTTAAAATGAAACTATTGTGATAAATTTTATAATTATTAATAAATAGAAAATACATTTTAAATGAAAAAAATACGTTAATGTTCACCGTTTTCCATGCGCTTTGTATTTCAATATTCAAAGAAAAAAAGTATGATAAAGTAGCATTATTTTGCTTAAGCTTGTTTATTTTGTTATTTTTTGCTTTATTTATTTATTTGGAACTATCTTCTCTTAGAACACTGGGAAAGGGAAAGAGAATGATAATTCATAACTGAGAGGAACAATTGTTTTGTTTTGAAGTATGGAAATCCCGCCAATTCATGCATAGTACTACAATAGTGCATAGATGTTAAAGCGTACTGTGTCTTGTGGCCTTTGTCTTGCAAGGCTTAACACTTCTCCGTCAAACTCACTCATCAAAACCCTGCCACTGTGTGCATATTGTACTCTTTCCTCAACCCAAATGAACCCCACCAAGAAATTTACATTTTCCCAAATTCTCCAAAAATGTTCCAACCTTAAGGCTCTGAATCCTGGCAAACAAGCCCATGCCCAGATGATTGTAACTGGTTTTGTGCCCACCATCTATGTTGCCAACTGCTTACTTCAATTTTATTGCAAAAGTTCCAGTATGAACTATGCATTCAAGGTGTTTGACAGAATGCCTCATAGGGACGTAATCTCTTGGAATACTATGATATTTAGGTATGCTGAGATTGGAAACATGGGGTTTGCACAATCTTTGTTTGACACAATGCCTGAGAGAGATGTGGTTTCATGGAATTCTTTGCTCTCTTGTTATTTACATAATGGTGTTAATCGAAAGTCAATTGAAATTTTTGTCAGAATGAGATCACTGAAAATCCCGCATGACTATGCTACATTTTCTGTTGTTCTGAAAGCTTGTTCGGGTATTGAAGACTATGGTTTAGGGCTTCAGGTGCATTGCCTTGCAATTCAGATGGGTTTTGAGAATGATGTGGTGACAGGCAGTGCTCTAGTAGATATGTACTCAAAATGTAAGAAACTAGATGATGCTTTTAGGGTTTTCCGTGAAATGCCCGAGAGAAATTTGGTATGCTGGAGTGCTGTAATTGCAGGCTATGTTCAGAATGACCGGTTTATTGAGGGATTAAAATTGTTTAAGGATATGCTGAAAGTAGGTATGGGGGTGAGTCAATCTACTTATGCTAGTGTATTCAGGTCTTGTGCAGGATTATCTGCATTTAAATTGGGCACACAGTTGCATGGTCATGCTCTAAAGTCTGATTTTGCATATGACAGTATAATTGGAACTGCCACATTGGACATGTATGCAAAATGTGACAGAATGTCTGATGCCTGGAAGGTATTTAACACATTGCCTAACCCCCCTCGGCAATCATATAATGCCATTATTGTTGGATATGCTCGGCATGATCAAGGTCTTCAAGCCTTAGAGATTTTTCAGTCTTTACAGAGGACTTATCTTGGCTTTGACGAAATTAGTTTGTCTGGTGCTTTGACTGCTTGTTCAGTGATCAAAGGCCATTTGGAGGGGATCCAGCTACATGGATTAGCAGTCAAATGTGGTTTAGGGTTTAATATTTGTGTTGCGAATACAATTTTAGACATGTATGGCAAATGTGGAGCTCTGGTGGAAGCTTGTATAATATTTGATGACATGGAAAGAAGGGATGCTGTGTCTTGGAATGCAATCATTGCAGCTCATGAGCAAAATGAAGAAATAGTGAAAACACTTTCACTCTTTGTTTCAATGTTGCGATCAACAATGGAACCTGATGATTTTACTTATGGCAGTGTTGTAAAGGCATGTGCTGGTCAGCAAGCCTTAAACTACGGTATGGAGATCCATGGAAGAATTGTTAAGTCTGGGATGGGGCTAGACTGGTTTGTTGGTAGTGCCCTTGTTGATATGTATGGCAAGTGTGGGATGCTAATGGAGGCAGAAAAGATCCATGACAGACTGGAAGAGAAAACAACTGTTTCATGGAATTCGATCATTTCAGGATTCTCATTACAAAAGCAAAGTGAAAATGCTCAGAGGTATTTTTCTCAGATGCTGGAAATGGGTGTAATACCTGACAATTTCACATATGCTACTGTTCTAGATGTTTGTGCAAATATGGCTACCATAGAACTTGGAAAGCAGATTCATGCTCAAATTTTAAAGCTACAGTTGCATTCAGATGTGTATATTGCCAGCACACTTGTAGATATGTATTCAAAGTGTGGAAATATGCAGGATTCCAGGCTAATGTTTGAGAAGACACCAAAGCGGGATTATGTGACTTGGAGTGCCATGATTTGTGCATATGCATACCATGGTCATGGAGAAAAAGCCATTAAATTATTTGAGGAGATGCAGCTTTTAAATGTGAAACCAAATCATACAATTTTTATTTCAGTCCTCAGAGCTTGTGCACATATGGGTTATGTGAACAAAGGGCTCCATTACTTCCAGATAATGCAAAGTCACTATGGTTTAGATCCCCATATGGAGCATTATTCGTGTATGGTAGATCTATTAGGGAGGTCAGGCCAAGTAAATGAAGCTTTGAAGCTTATTGAAAGCATGCATTCTGAAGCTGATGATGTAATTTGGAGAACTTTGCTCAGTAATTGCAAGATGCAAGGGAATGTAGAAGTTGCAGAAAAGGCATTTGATTCATTATTGCAGTTGGACCCTCAAGATTCTTCTGCTTACGTTATTTTAGCAAACGTATATGCTAATGTAGGGATGTGGGGTGAGGTTGCAAAAATAAGAAGTATAATGAAGAACTGTAAGTTAAAGAAGGAGCCAGGTTGTAGCTGGATTGAGGTCAGAGATGAGGTACACACATTTCTTGTTGGAGACAAGGCACACCCAAGATCTGAAGAGATATATGAGCAAACTCATTTACTTGTGGATGAGATGAAGTGGGCTGGATATGTTCCAGATATTGATTCCATGCTTGATGAGGAGGTGGAAGAACAAGATCCGTATGAGGGGCTCAAAACTACCGTTTGTAGTGTGAGGTAATAATGAGGAAAAATTTTAAACGCTGCTTGCAATGGCTTAATGGAGATTCCCCTACACTCAATGGTGCTTGAGTCGTGCTGTTTCACATGCTGAGATTGATCCATATTTCCCTGCGTTGAATAGTGGCTTGGGTTAATTAGACCCTCAACAGAGAGTTTTGGCCTTTTGGGGAATTGAGCATTCTGATCACCTCCAATATATATTCATCATCCATGCAGATTCGTTGAGATAAATACACAGTTGAATGTGATGAGGAGGAGAGCATCCAAGGATGTGATAATCTATATCTAAGGGAAAAAACATGTAATTAGATTCTCCAGATCTTCAGTCTATTCATAAACCAGAGACAAATTTGCATACCGTGGGATCGTTATGAACTGATTCATGAAATCCATCAAATGAGACTGGTGGGTAGATCCAACTCATACTCATTTTAAGTGGCGAGAACTTTTTACACTGATACTCTAGCTATATTTGTAGCTTGACAGACGATGCAGTATGTTCTCTAGCACAAAAATTTATTGAGTTTCAACTGGAATAAAATCACAATTGTTATCAAGACTTGAACATGGGGCATGCATATACTCAATTCCCCATCCTTCAACCAGAACGTTATCAGTGCTTATATTAGAAATTGGCAATGAATAACATTTATTTCGGTTTTGTTCTTATTATCATTCTAAGCTGGGCAACCCTATTCCTTTGTACTAATCATAAATTTAATATGATTAGCCTTTTTATTTTAAGCAAAATACTTGCACCGTTATTCTTCTGTGTTTGCATCTGCATATCATCCAAAGCAACAAAGATTGAACAATTTCATTCCTCGGAAGTTACTTTCAAGAGTAAATAGCCTGCTCCAAGTGTCGTACTGCCTCTCTTTCTCTTAACATGTTAAAATATGCTTTCGTTATCAAAGTGAAACTTTGCTTTGGCTAGGATTGAAGGTTGGAATTGGGCTCCATCAAAGTGAAACTTTTTCCGACTAATCCACTGAATAGTAACTCAGTGGGTCAGATTATGTTAAAAGTGAAAAAGCTTTAAAAAAGATTATTTCTCCTCCTAAATACAGCGTTAAATGCCTTCAAATAAGTAATTTATTTGCTAAATACCATATTAAAAATCTTTTCATATTGCGGTAATTTTATGAAACAGAAAAAAATTATCTCAACGAATCATTCGCATCAACTTTAAAAAATGCATATTGGGAATTGGCATGCAGCAAGTCCACACGACAGCGTGGATCATAAGTTCATAACCAATAATAACAATGTTATTTTACATAGATCATAGATTAAAAATGCACCATTACGTGCGAAGCACCAATGTTATTCATGTCGCATTAGAATTTCTCTTAACCAGACCTTAAATTAGGACTGACTTCTTATCTTGTTTCCTAATAATACAATTCACAACGTTTAGCATATCCCTCTAGTCATAAACAAAAAAGATCGCACCATAAAAGATTTAAAGAAAAAAAATCCATCATATGGCAATAAAGAAAACTATAGCCTCAAAACTTGTTACAAGGTTCATATCTACCACAATTATATTATCCATTAGTACAAAATTTGATTTCTATTGCTACACAAGGACTTGCATTGAAACCTACAATGTTAATGGCTTGTAACCTATACTACCCGGCATTGTGGTATTTAAGGTTGGGGGGTTCCATCCCTCCACACCTCATTCCCCAATTCTTCACCTAGATCCCAAAAAACGAGGGAAAAATTCTGACTATTCATTCAAAGATTGACATCAACATTCAGATAAGCCACGGCTGAAAACAGTAAAACAAGCACTGGTAACATGAATAAGTGCTTAAAATTAAGAACTCCAGCATCTATTCTCCTCACAGTACCAGCATCTGGCATAGTATCTGTAAACTTTACTTCATTTGTAGATGAACTTTTCCAAGTCTTGTCCACCTGGGAAAGGAAAATAGGAGCAACGATTAGAACTTTGATCTGTTGGCATTTTTCTTCTATGTAAATATTTAGACCCTCTTTGATCTAAGTGCTCATATCTGTGAACTTGTTATAAACATCAGAAAGTAGGTTGATAGAAACGATAAAATGTTACATTTACTATTTTAGGGTATCTTGTATAAATCATAAAATAATAATACTTCCCCTAAAGTAAATACAGTATAGGTCTATAGGGGTAAATGCACTAGAAGGGACCTAATCAGCAGATCTAATAACATTTCAGTATCAAAAATCTATCTCTTTGAATGAGAATTCTACTAAGAATCAGGTGCTAACATGAGATAATATCATAATGTGTACTTAAGTTTATTTTCTATCCGCATTTATTGTAGAGGAAGAAAAGGTCTATATAGCCAAAAATTAGGGTCAAAACTTAACAGTTAAATTTATGACAGAAAACATAGCATGCAACACAGCTTATTATCCATGAAACTGTGCACTTCATACCAACATAAGTGGAGTTTCGCATTTGCTAAAACTTTTAGCTACATCTAAGTACCTAACTGATAGCAATAAGTGACACTTTTTCATCTTAGAAAAACAAGATTCCCTACAAAAGGCATTAGTAATGATTTTAAAAAAATCAACTTTACATGTCACACCGGCACATCTTAAAACCAAATACCAGACTAGCATAAAAAGGATGTTTAACATAAACTAGTAGCAAAGAAGCAAGCGAACTATTATCCAGATAATCCTTTTAGAACATGTAAAAAAATTTAAAAGAATTAGGTTAAAGAACATGCATCTTTAAGCTGACTAAACTTTTAAGTTATTACTCAGGAGATTCTTGCACATCAGCCACATGTAAAAATAAAAATCAAAGATAATAAAGTCTGAAGTACCAACCTCATGGTCAGTGGCAAAAGTCACACTAACTTCTTGAGAAGGATGCTTATTTGTCTGCTTTAGCTTCATTACGAATATTTTGTTCTCACCTGCTAAGGAGGACAACTGCAGACAAAGTACAACAGTTTCAACTAACCATGAACTAGTATAAAATAAAGCCCATAAGAAATCCAGTTAAACTTTTGCTAAGATTGAGTTTCTTAATAGTAATGCCCAAAGATTTTCCTTTCCAATATCTCACATTTCATCACATGATTCAAAATTTTCAAGCAGATTTGTTTTGAAGTCTTTATGTTTTGTATTTGTTTTTCTACCTCTTCAATCAAGATGACTTAAATGTTATTGAAGATAAATGCATCCCGATAGTCAAGTAAACCACTGCTAAATTTTCATCCTCTGAATTCTCCATTAAGTTGAGATGCTTAAATTAAAAATAAATTGGAACAACTCTATATGTGAAAAATATATAAGTCAAAATCTAAATAATCCCTTCCCATCACATCTAAAAAATTGATTAGTTGTTCAATTGTTATTCACAAACTGACCCAACAAACAAAGCATCACATAGTTCCATACATAGTTATATTCATACAACATTCAGTCATTATACTATGCAGACAGAGACCTAGTAGCCTACAAATAATCCCTCCCATCATAGATTCAGATGGTTTTATTACTTTATGGCCAGAAATAATATTTCAAAAGCCTGATATTTACCTGCTTATTGAGACGCTCCCTCAACAGCCAGCTGCATCACCAAATTTTTGAATACTTTGGTCTGCTTTCCGATATCTTTTGCAGATGCCACTTTTGCTTCCTCCACTTGGTGTAGTGATCCCTCCAAGCATTTCAATCTACTCCTCAAGAAGCTTAATTCCTCATTTAAATCACTATTAGATTCAGATAATATGATGCATTTCTCCTCTGCACTGTCAGCCCGACTCTCAGCTTTAGAAACCTTTGACTTAAGATCCTTTATCACATGCTCCATATCTTTAATTGTGGAATCCAGCATACTTTGCTTCTCTTGACTGGCTTCAGCAGATGCTACTGCATGCTGCAGCTGTAAATCGGATTCCCTTACCTGCCTCTCAAGTGACTCTACCCTCTCAGATTTGCCGCCACCATCTTTCGAAAGAACCAGCTTCTTGTTGAGTTTTCCGCATTTGATACATTTTCTTTCAATTTAACAATAACTTCTTCCAAGTCTCTAACTTTAGAACACAAAACATTATACTGTTTCTGATATTCATCAGCAGAAACCTTCGCATCCAGTACCTGGCATTCAGATTCATTTAGCTGCTTCTCAAGTGAACACACGTTGACACTTAAAGCGACAACCTGAGAATTGTCAAGAATTAGTTTATCATTCAAATGTTCAATCTTGTCCGAAGCAACATCCTTCTCTTTCAATTGTTGTATACAAGTTTCAAGCTTAGCTTTGAGCTCAGATTCACGCTGACTTAAACCATTCAAATTGAACTGAGAAAGCTGAAGACTACCCAACAGTTTTTTTGAAATTCCCGTCAGTATCTCACGTGCATTATCTGCCTCAAGCCATCTTTCACAAGCATCAGTTGCTTCTTCCTCCATGAGAATTAGCTCTTGTTCTAAAGAAGCCATCCTTTGTTTTAGCTTTTCTTCAATTTGCCTTGAGTCAATGAAATTCTTCTCAAGATCCATTTCACTTGCTAAAGATTTCTCTAGCATCCTCAGAACATGTCTTTGTTGCTCAGGTGTTTGCATGTTCATTACTGTACTTACATTTAAAGATTCATCATCCTCTAAGATGATCTCACCCTCTTCAACATTACCTGTTGTCATTAAAAAAAGGGTAATTAATATTTATCAGAAATAGATAATTATTTAGACAAAGATATTCTTATTGCTCACACATTCATCAAGAATCAGCCTTACTGAGCCAATCAGTCGCCCAATTTTTTTTCTGCATTAAAGTATGTTAATGCAATAATGGATATGTATGATGAGGCTATCACATGTGTGAAAGCTTGTAATGGAATATCAAGGTATTTTCCTATCATGGTAGGTGTTCACCAAGTTTTCGCTCTTAGTCCTTATCTATTTGCCTAAGTGATGGATGAACTAACGAAATATATTCAAGAAGTGTCGTGGTGTATGCTTTTTGCAGATGATGTCATACTTATTGATGAAACCAAAGATGGTATGTTGCGGTTTCGGCAAGTATACCAATCGTTCCAAGTAATAAAGTGATAAAATAAGATATCGTTCCCTCGAGGATTGATGCACCAATTGTATTATAACTTATATCTAAAAGTTGGACAAATAAATGTTTGGTAAAAGTGTGTTTTGTGTGTTTGAATGAGTAAGATTTAAGACAAGATTAAGAAGTAACACGTAATTATAAACAATGACATTACGTTTATGACAATATAAGAGAAAGAGAGTAGTCAGGGCACCCACACTCGATGATTCCTACCAATGTATTCGGATTGTTTACTACCTTCAGTTATTCAAGTTACTCAGCCAATGTGTCTTCATACAAAATATTAGTCAAGTCCTAATTCCTTAGTAACATTAACCCTTTAACCCACTTAAAAGCCTAATTCCTTAGTAGTCTTCCTAAGGTTAAACATTAAGTTAACATATTAAATCATCTGCAAACATACATTTCTATTCCTAGATAATGTAAAGAATGTTACTTCACCAAAGTCAAAGTCTAGAACCCTAATATTCCTATTGTGAACCATAGCTCTCAATACATTATTAGAATGATAAAGTCTAATAAGGAGATATAATCCATTCAAAGCGAAGTGAAGTAAAATAACTTGATATAAAAGAATAATAGCATCTAATCCAATCCAATGGAAGTTTACATCAAGTGTATGGCCCTAACTACAAATATAAACTAGTCAAACCTATTCATGGTTGGCTTTGATAACACAAAAAGAAGCATGCCCAGCTGAAGAACAAACAAGGAGAAGATGAAGAAGAAGGAGAAGCTCCACTTGCGCTTCACAACTCCAAGCCCTAGCTAAGCACCTCCAAGCTCCTCTAAAATCCTCCAATCTTTGGTATTTTCGTGCAAAAAGTTCTCCACCCAGAGGTGGGTTTTGATATTTATACTTAGGGAGTGAATTTCCCAAATTGCCCTCAGCAGAGTGCATAGTACTGCAGAATCTGAGGTCCCACGCTGATCGCGCCATCCTCACACTGCTATTCTTCATTTCTGGCGCGGATCGCGCTAGACCACAGTGAGGTTTCCCATTTAATCTTCATTTTGTGGCACGGTTGGCGCCAATGGTGGAGCGGGTAGCGCCAAATCACAGGGAATCCTTGAGATGGAGAGCACTTCTGGCACGGATGGCACCAGACTCTCGCTGATCGAGCTGGGTCTTAGAGGAGAAAACCTTGCTTTCATGATTGACGCGACTTGCGCGGATAGCGCCATGATCTTGCTTTCTCTTCCTCTGCACTTCTTTTGGCTCTTTTCAACTATTAAACATATAAACTGAGTGAAAACATCATTTGAGGAGGATTTGTCAACAATTCTATCAATTGGAAGCAATTATCATTCATTCTTAAGCAATTGGTGACTTATTTGAGCTTGGAAATTCTATATGCTAAGTGCATATCAAATAATTCCCAGATTTAGATATTGCTGTCCTCAGCAATGAACAAGAGTCTTCAGTGGGAAGCAAGGATAGAACCTTTAAGACCAACATCACACAAACAATCTCAGAGGTTGCTATGCTAGCCATGACTGATTTTTACATCAAACTTCAAACAATGCTTTTCAAATCCATCAAACATGCAAGTCTAACTTGAATACCCCTCACCAAGATATATCATTCACTCATCACTTAAGTGTTTGGGGTATGATCAATATAACTCTCAATCTCTACAGCCATAGCACTACCATAAGCTTGATCCTATTCTCAAGTTCCTAAAAATAAGAAACATAAACACATGCATAACTAATCAAAAGGTCTTGTTAGGGTTGTAGCTTGGCTTGGCTTAGAGGTAGGAGTATTTGGTAAGTAACTGCACAATTATTGAGATTGGAACACTGCTATTTTTCAGATTTATTCCGACCTCAATTTGAATTTTTACTCCACTACTTATTTTTATCATTTCTTTTTCTTTTATTTTTCCCTTTCCTCGTTTCATTTTCTTCCTTTTTCTCTTTTGAGTTACTTGTATACAATCCTTTCTTTTCCTGCACTTGATTTCTAGTGGATTTCACCTTGGTCTATTTCTTCTTTTCAAACTAATCAATCATTCCAATCTCAATCAAGGTAAGTCAATGGATATGGATTTAAGCAGTTTATCAAGTGATTGAACGGACAAGTTTCAGGCTCAAAGGGGTTAGCAATGGAAACATTTTCAGGGAAGATAATTTGGCCAAGGCTGAAAGAATAAAATGCCTTTATCAAATCAAGGTTTGCATGCATCAGAGAGAAACATAGCAAGTTTTAGAGTGCTACCATAGTGAGAACTCTCTAAAAAATATATTTCTGTATAAGCACAATTCTCACAAGCTATAGTATCAAGCTAGACTTTGTTGATTTCAAATCGAACATCAAATCTATTTCAACATTCAAATCAGACATAGAAGCAGTCATAAACTCAATTCATGTTCCATGCAATGCCATTCCGGAATTTTCATGTCACAATGCCTTTTAATTTTCAATCCAATTTGACTGATTTGGCAACTCTAAATCTAAGACATGCTTTTAGCAAAATTGTCTAATATGTACTCCTAAAAGTTAGGTTAGGAATTAGACTCAAGATCAATTATATCAGTTAATATACTAATTGATCCACAAAAAATTTCTGACAAAAAAAAATCTGTTAGACGTCCTTTGTTCCTCTGAATGTGATTCAGCGTGTTTCCTCAAATAACGCATGCCCTATTCCCAGATTTAGACATTTGTTGTCCTCGGCAATGAACTAAATTAATGTCTGCATGGATAACATAAACACAACTGTGTGCGTTACTTGGGGAAACATAGACACAGGTGAAACATCAGTTTGATCATAACCAAATAAATGCACTAGGCTGAAATGCCCAACATGTTCAATAACTTAAGAAAGTGTTCAAAGGTCCAAATGCAGAAAAATAACAAAAGCATAAAAGTAAAACTGAAATAAAAACAAAGATAGATGAAGAATTCAATCGATAAAGCATCGCTCTGTCGCCGTGGTGTCATCATCAGTAGCATGAGGCATCTCAGAATACTCTGCTGCTGGCTGAGTAGGAACAGATGGCTCTGGAGGAGTGGCAACTACGGTCTGCAGGGATGGATAAGGTCCAGCTGGTGGATGGTAAGAGGGCGAAACTGGGGGATAATGCGGTTGGTATGAAGTGTGATCACTGGCCAAGTGCCGGCATATATCCTCCATCATCCGAGTCTGGTAGGCTCCCTGGATGGTGTGGATGTCGCTTTGAATGACCAGTCGGTCGAGCTGTGCCTGCATATGAAGGTAGCTGGGAGAGTCCACATAAATAAGCTTATGGCGGGGTACCCTCATAGTGGAGGAAGATGCTGCCTAAGATGGTGGAGGAGGAGCTTGGAACGCTGGCTGCTGTTCCTCCTCATCTGCACGTGGTACTCGACGAGGACTCCTTGCGGCCATTTCTTCCGGTGATAGCTTGGAAGCTCTGATGAGCTGTTCTTGCCTGGCATTCTCTACTGCATCTAGGTATGACTTTTGGATCATCAGGGTGGCTATCTTCACATCCTTGGGTTCGTCGTTCGATATTTCCAGCCCAGCAAGCATACATAGGTGAGAGATGAGAGAAGAATGAGCTAACAGAGACCTACTGTTACAATCTTGAATCATATGGAGGATCCTATCAGACAGGACCCGAGCAATGTTGAGGCTGATGTCCCTCATCAAGACATACAGTAGAATATCCCGCTCAACATTCACATCCGTCAGATTAGTCGAAGGGATGACAGTGTGATTGTTGAACTGGTGCAAAAATTCAGCTTCGCCAGTCAGATCTTGCCTCCTTAGCTTCTCAGGAACATAATCCATACTGGCTTTAGGCTTCCACGCTGTATATAATCTGGTAATGCCCTGTCTAATCTCCTCAGCCAACTGAGGCATGTCATCTTGATATATACTCTTGCCGGTACCAACAATGGGTTGCATCTTATTGTATCGATTGGCAAAGCCACATGAATGAGTGCTCATATAAGTTGTCTCTAAGAAGCTTTCAATGAATTTGTGGTTGAAAGGAACCGTGACTCCTCTCACTCAGCTCACCCTATGATCAGCAACAGCCTCCATGTCCACATTTGCCAAGAACTCCTTCAAGATGGCACTGGAACTAGGTGCAGCAAAACTAACTAGCTTCTGCCATTGCCTTCCAGCGATCACCTTCAAGATATGAGAGTCTTTAGAAAAAATTTTCCACATAATTCGTTTCTCAGGGGTGATCTTCTTGGGTAAATACCATTTGTCGAAGCGTTCTTGGTTCTCAAGAGAAAGAAAACTGCCCTCATCAAAACCAGATGTCCTGGGCCTCTTGTTGCTAGCTGCAGTGCTCTTCTTCTTTCCCTTTTCAACTTGCTTTCCCTGAAACTCAGAAAAACATCCAATGCAACATATAGTCTTCAATAAAAACTTTTCAACAGAAAACTGGGTGCAGGCATTGGACATTCACAATTCCCAGATTTAAATGAAACCATATGCACAGGGAATCAGAGTTATAGGTAGTATCATGTTCAATAACTGATAAAGAATTTTAGAACAATATGATGCAAGCATAGTCTAACAATTGTGCTCCACAGTCCCTAATTTCAATTCAACCACAGTTTGTGTGTACAATTAACAGGTAGACCCACAATTAGGATGACAATCCTAAAATTATAATGGCACAAGAAAACCTAGGACAATGGTTTAACATGATTCCCAGATTTAAGTTCAAAAGCAGTGGTTCAAATTTTGCAAGTAAATTCATGGAAACCTAGTACAATGCATGTATATATCATGGCACTATCAACAAAGTCCAAAAAAATTGTACTAAGTAACAGGACATACTTATCATTTAAAACAATTCCAAGAATCATTGAGTGCTTGTCACACAACGTATCCATAACAGTCCACAATGTAAGGTTCAAAATATCATGGTCAAGCCCTCTATTCCCAAATATACTCTCAATCACAAGGGTTTCCATTTTAGCAGTTAAAACCAAAATTAATCAATGAAATAACCAGAAAAGTCCAAGGAAAAAGGGTGAAAGCCATGTATTCACCCAAGGCAAGCATGTAGCAACTTAAGTTAGAAAACAAAGCAACCAAGCTCGCGCGATCAGCGCTATAGGCCGCGCGGGCAGGGTTCGTGCCCTAAATTCATGCTGAATTTGTGCCTCAACCTCTAAGCTACCACATTGTAGCAGTCCATGGTATTCACAGAAAATAAAGTACGGAATGAACTCTTACCTTGTCACCAGCCATTGAAATGAGTTGAAGATAGTATGAATGAGAGCCCAAGAGAGAAAGAGTTTGTGGAAATGGAGATGAGTGGGGTTCAGGAATGAGGAGTGCAATGTATTTAAAGAATGAGGGGTAAATGGGAGTTAAGAGAAGTTAATGGAAGTTCAGGGGGTTAGGGAATGGGAAGGGTTGAGGAAATGGGTTGTAGTTCAGATTTTCAAAGTTTAAAGACCCTCACGAGATGTTGCGTGAACCGTGCCAACTTCACGCTATTCGCGTGAAGTGCCAAATAAAAATGGGATTCCCCACTAGCATTGGCATTATCAGCGCCATAGTCAGCGCGACTCGCGCCGAAAATGTTCACCCCAGACCAGGTGGCGCCATCAGCGCCATTATCACGCTATCCGCATGAAATGGCAGGGAGAAACTGAATTGGGAATGGGTATTGGCATTATCCGTGCCGTGAACGACGTAAGCAGCACGAGACAAGTTATCTCAACCCCAGCTGGCGCGATTAGCGTTGGAGATGGCGCGATCAGCGCGAGGAGGCAGAACATGATACTGCCTCTTGCTGATGACCTATTCAACACAAAATTTTTCCATCATCTATCCTAAACTACAATTCAATAGCATTAATTACATTAAAATACCCAAAAAGTGATTGAGTTGCCTCTCAAAAAGCACTTGTTTATCGTCATGAGCCTGACACAAATTCTCAATATTCAGGTGAATCCAAAGGGACCGATATTGTATCCCTATTTACTTGTCCTCCATAATAGGATTTCAGTCTCCAACCATTGACCTTAAAAGGTCTATCAGCATCTAGAGGACAAATCTCTACAGTCCTATAAGGGAACACCTTCTTGACTACAAAGGGACCAGACCAGCGAGATTTGAGTTTACCTGGAAACAACCTTAGCTGAGAGTTGTATAACAATACCTGCTGTCCAGGTTCAAACTCTTTTGGATGGATCTTTCTATCATGCCATATCTTGGTCTTTTCTTTGTAAATCCTTGCATTCTCATAAGTTGCAAATCTGAACTCATCAAGCTTGTTCAATTGTAATAATCATTTTTCATTAGCCTTGGTGAGTTCAAAATTCAGAAATTTGGTGGCCCACATGGCCTTATGTTCTAATTCAACCGGAAGATGACAAGACTTACCATAAAACAATTGGAATGGTGACATACCTATTGGAGTCTTAAAAGCTGTTCGATATGCCCAAAGTGCGTCATCAAGTTTCTAGCCCAGTCTTTCCTAGAGCTTCCCACTGTCTTCTCTAGGATTCTCTTTAGCTCCCTGTTGGAGATTTCTACTTGCCCACTAGTTTGAGGGTGGTATGGTGTGGCTACTTTGTGAGTGACCCCATACTTTGTGAGCAAGTTATCAAATTGCTTGTTACAGAAGTGAGTTCCTCCATCACTAATGATAGCTCGAGGAACTCCAAAACGGGTGAAAATGTTCTTCCGCAAAAAGGATACCACCACTTTCGCATCATTTGTAGGCAAAGCCACTACTTCCACCCACTTGGATACATAATCCACCGTAACCAATATGTACTAGTTGGAGTATGAATTGGGAAAGGGTCCCATGAAGTCAATCCCCCACACATCAAATAGTTCCACTTCTTGGATGTTGTTGAGGGGCATCTCGTCCTTACGAGATATGTTGCCCGTTCTCTGACATCTGTCACATTTTTCCACAAATTTTTGGGCATCTTTGAAGATTGTGGGCCAGTAGTACCCACTTTGTAAGACTTTGTGAGCAGTTTTGTTACCCCCAAAGTGCCCTTCATAGTCTGAGGTATGATAGTGCCAAATGAGCTTAGGCACTTCAAACTCAGCTACACACCTGCGAATAACACCATCAGTGAATTGAAAATAAAGAAAAGGGTTATCCCAGTGATACCTCCTTGCATCATGGAGGAACTTCTTCTTCTGTTGCCATGTGAGATCTTCAGGCATCATTTTCACAGCTTTGTAGTTCGCCATTTCTGTGAACCAAGGGCCAACTAGAATCTCCATCACTTGCTCATCAGGAAAAGACTCATTGATTTCAATTTCAGGTCCACCTTGTAAATTCTTTTCCTAAATCCTCGACAAGTGATCCGCCACCTTGTTCTCGACTCCAGCTTTATCTTTGATTTCTAAGTCAAACTCTTGAAATAAGAGCATCCAACGCAACAAGCGTGGCTTTGCATCCTGCTTAGTCATCAAATACTTGAGGGCAACATGATCAGTAAAAACAATCACCTTAAAACCTATCAAATAAGGTCTAAACTTATCCAATGCATATACGATGACTAGCATTTCTTTTTTAGTTGTGGCATAGTTAACCTGTGCCTCATTTAAAACCTTGCTAGCATAATATATCACATATAAAATTTTATCCTTACATTGACCAAGGACAGCTCCAACAGCATACGCACTAGCATCACACATTAATTCAAATGGCAAACTCCAATCAGGTGCCATTAAGACAGGCGCAGTGGTTAGCTTCTCCTTCAACACATTAAATGCATTGAGGCAAGCTTCATCAAAAAGGAAATCAGCTTCCTTGACTAACAATTAGCTGAGAGGCTTCGCAATTTTAGAAAAATCTTTAATGAACCTCCTATAGAATCCCGCATGACCCAAGAAACTACGCACACCATTAACATTAGCGGGAGGAGGGAGTTTTTCAATCAATAAAAGTTTAGCCTCATCAACCTCAATTCCTTTTTCAGAAATTTTGTGGCCTAAAACAATGTCGTCACGTACCATGAAATGGCACTTTTCCCAGTTCAAAACAAGATTTTTTTTTCTTGACACCTTTTTAAAACCTTAGCTAAATTAACTAAGCATGAATCAAAGCAAGAACCAAAGACAGAAAAATCATCCATGAACGCCTCTAAACATTTTTCTATCATATCTTAGAAGATAGAAAGCATACACCTTTGGAATGTCGCAGGTGCATTGCAAAGGCCAAATGGTATCCTTCTGTAGGCGAAGACTCCAAATGGGCATGTGAAAGCTGTCTTCTTCTGATCTACAGGTGCTACTGGAATTTAGTTGTAACCGAAATATTTGTCCCAGAAACAATAGTGAGCATGACCGACTAGTCTTTCCAGCATCTGATCAATGAAGGGAAGTAGGAAGTGGTCTTTTATGGTGGCATCATTTAGTCTTTTGTAGTCCACACACATCCTCCACCCAGTAATGGTTCTACTGGGTATCAAATCATTGTTGTCATTCTAAACTACAGTCACTCCACCTTTCTTGGGAACGGTTTGCACTGGACTTACCCATGCAGTGTCTGATTTTGGGTAAATCATCCCCGCATCTAAGAGCTTTACCACTTCTTTCATGATAGGGTTCAGTCTTCTCTGCGGCTGCCTCACTGGTTTTACATTGTCTTTCATTAGAATCGTATGAGAGTAGAAGGAGGGATTGATACCCTTCAAATCAAAAATAGACCACCCAATAGCGGTCTTATGCACCTTCAGCAGCTTTGCTTCTTCAACTTCAGACAACCCTTTGTTGATGATAACTGGGTATGTCTCTTCATCTCCCAAGAACACATATTTTAGAGTTTCGGGCAACTCCTTCAATTCTAATTTCGGTGCCCCAAAGACTATGTCAGTGTCCTTCTTCTCTAGCACCTCCATTGCTACCTCTATCACTTCTTGTGGAGTGTTTATGTCTTGGGCCTCCATAATCTCTTCAAATTCTTGCTCAAGGGATTTTTTCTTGTGCACCACTTCTTCAAGAACATCAACTCGGAAGCAATCATTTTTGTCAGATGAGTTCTTGATAACATCAAAAACATTAAAGATTATTGACTTATCATCCATTCTGAGCTCCAGTTTTCCTTTCTCCACATCAATCAAGGCATGAGCTGTGGCTAAAAATGGCCTACCCAATAGAAGGGGTATCTCACTCTCCTCCTCCATGTCCAACACTATGAAGTCAGCTGGGAAGATGAACTTGTCAACCTTAACAAGAACATCCTCTATGACTCCACTAGGCTTCCTCAAGGATCGATCTGCAAGTTGGAGAGAGACCATAGTAGGCTTCAACTCTGAGATTCCCAATGATTTTCACATTGTCAATGGCATTAGGTTTATGCTTGCTATGAGATCACACCATGCCCAGCCAACGTTGATGTTGCCTATTGCGATCGGGATGTTGAAACTCCCCGGATCTCGCAGTTTTGGTGGAAATTTCTTCTAAATTATAGCACTGCACTCTTTCATCATTACCACTGTGTCACACTCCTGCAACCTATACTTTCTAGACAATAAATCTTTCATGAATTTAGCATAGTTAGGCATGTTAGCTAAAGCTTCAGCAAAAGGAATATTGACTTGCAATTTTTTAAACATATCAAGAAACTTGGCATACTGCTTTTTTTGAGCTTGTTGCTTTAGCTTCATTGGGTAAGGTGGTTTCTCAAACTTGGAGAAATCCATTGGTTTCTTAGAAGCTGTAGCAGGTTGCTCCTTCTTTTCTTCTTTACTTGAAGGTACTTCCACCAATTCTTCTTGTCAACAATGGTAATGGGTTCCTTTTCAGCCTCTTTTTGTATCACCTCAGGCTTTTCTTGAGGTGTGATCACAATTCCACCCCTCGTAGTGATGGCCTTGATATGCTCTTTAGGGTTCACATTGGTATCACTAGGAAATTGCCCTTAAGGTCTTTCAGCAAGTTGTCTTGAAAGCTGACCAATTTGATTTTCCAAATTCCGGATAGATGCATCTTGATTCTTGTTATGAGCTCTAGTCTTATTTATAAAAGCATTTGTGGTTTGGATGTGATCATTTGTAGTCCTGGCCAATTGTAACATTGCCTTCTCCAAGTTAGATGGCTCCTTGGATGGAATCTATGGAGGTTGCAAATAGTGATTTGATTTGTAATCCAAACCTCCACCTTGAATCCTCCTTTGATAGTTACTACCTAAAGCATTATTTTGATTTCTCTGATAATTCTGAGGGGGTCTTTGGTCATACCAAACGCCATTTACTTGAATCGAGTCAGCTCCTACCAATGTAGGACATTCATTTGACTCATGATCTCCTTGGCAATACTCACAGACAACTGAGTTTGCTCTTATGGATGACGCTTGAGCTTTGGAGACTTCAAGTTTATCAATTTTGGCATTGAGAATGGCCAACTGCTGTGACAAAAGTTTCTGCTCAGCCAACATAGCATCGCTGCTCCCTAAATGAATGACTTCTCTTTTAGCTTGAGCAGCAATGCTTTCATTCTCATTCCTTGCCAATGAGTCAATCAGTTCATAAGTCTGAACTACCGTTTTGGATCTAATAGAACCTCCAGCTGCACTATTTACAAGCAATCTTGATTCAGGTGTCATTCCGTTGAAGAAAATGTGCACCTTCTTCCTGACTGGCATATCATACTGAGGACATCGCTGGATTAGTTCTTGAAATCGATTCCAAGCTGCACATAAATTTTCCCCTCCTTGTTGAGTAAAATTGGTGATCTCATTCACCAACTTATTGTATTTTTCCATGGAGACGTATTGTGCAAAGAACTTGGCAACCAACTCCTCCCAAGTGGTGATGTTGTTAGAAGCTTGTTTGTCCAACCACCTGAGAGCTTTTCTTTTCACAGCAAAAGGAAATAGACGCAACCTTATTGCATCATCTGAGACCCCTTGGTGTCAGATAGTGTCGCAAATCCTCAAAAATCTGTCGGCAAAGTCACAAGGATCTTCATCATCCTCTCCACCGAACTGGCTCCTCTCCACTAAACTAATTAATGAAGGATGGATGTCAAAGTTGTTGGCTTGAATCGGTGGCCTGACAATGCTAGAAGTTGGCCTGGTGAATAGTGGAGCAAGGATATCCTCCATCCAACTCATCGTCAGGCCTTGGCGGATTGTTATTTCTATCAGCAATGTCTAGTTCTTCTCCTTCAGCTTGTGAACTAGATGCTCCTGCTTCTCTTCTTTGTTTAGCTAGCTTCCTGTTCCTCTTGGCAGTCCTTTTAATTTTGGAATCAAACTGGAGAGTTGCAGGATCAACTATACCTCGCATAAACTCAAGAAGCATATAAGTAACAAAATAGATCCAATCTTAAAGATTAAAAGTTTAGACTTATGAACTGATTGACTCATTGGTGCATCAATCCCTGGCAACGACGCCAAAAACTTGTTGCGGTTTCGGCAAGTATACCAATCATTCCAAGTAATAAAGTGATAAAATAATATATCGTTCCCTCGAGGATTGATGCACCAATTGTATTATAACTTATATCTAAAAGTTGGACAAATAAATGTTTGGTAAAAGTGTGTTTTGTGTGTTTGAATGAGTAAGATTTAAGACAAGATTAAGAAGTAACACGTAATTATAAACAATGACGTTACGTTTATGACAATATAAGAGAAAGAAAGTAGTCAGGGCACCCACACTCGATGATTCCTACCAATGTATTCGGATTGCTTACTACCTTCAGTTATTCAAGTTACTCAGCCAATGTGTCTTCATACAAAATTTTAGTCAAGTCCTAATTCCTTAGTGACGTTAACCCTTTAACCCACTTAAAAGCCCTAATTCCTTAGTAGCCTTCCTAAGGTTAAGCATTAAGTTAACACATTAAATCATCTGCAAACATACATTTCTATTCCTAGATAATGTAAAGAATGTTACTTCACCAAAGTCAAAGTCTAGAACCCCAATATTCCTATTGTGAACCCTAGCTCTCAACATATTATTAGAATGATCAAGTCTAATAAGGAGATATAATCCATTCAAAGCGAAGTGAAGTAAAATAACTTGATATAAAAGAATAATAGCATTCAATCTAATCCAATGGAAGTTTACATCAAGTGTATGGCCCTAACTACAAATATAAACTAGCCAAACCTATTCATGGTTGGCTTTGATAACACAAAAAGAAGCATGCCCAGCTGAAGAACAAACAAGGAGAAGATGAAGAAGAAGGAGAAGCTTCACTTGCTCTTCACAACTCCAAGCCCTAGCTAAGCACCTACAAGCTCCTCTAAAATCCTCTAATCTTTGGTATTTTCGTGCAAAAAGTTCTCCACCCAGAGGTGGGTTTTGATATTTATACTTGGGGAGTGAATCTCCCAAATTTCCCTTAGCAGAGTGCACAGTACTGCAGAATCCAAGGTCTCGGGCTGATCGCGCCATCCTCGCGCTGCTATTCTTCACATCTGGTGCGGGTCGCGCTAACTATGGCACGAATCACGCTAGACCACAGTGAGGTTTTCCATTTAATCTTCATTTTGTGGCGCAGTTGGCGCCAATGGTGGCGCAGGTAGCGTCAAATCACAGGGAATCCTTGAGATGGAGAGCATTTCTAGCGCGGATGGCACCAGACTCACGCTGATCGAGCTAGGTCTCAGAGGAGAAAACCTTGCTTTCATGATTGACGCAACTCGCACGGATATTGGCACGGATAGCGCCTTGATCTTGCTTTCTCTTCCTCTACACTTCTTTTGGCTCTTTTCAACTATTAAACATATAAACTGAGTGAAAACATCATTTGAGGAGGATTTGTCAACAATTTTATCAATTGGAAGCATTTATCATTCATTCTTAAGCAATTGGTGACTTATTTGAACTTGGAAATACTATATGCTAAGTGCATATTATGGTATTAATAGAAAACTGAAATTGTGGAGAAACACTTTGGAGTCTAAAGGATTCACGATAAGCAAAAGTAAGACAGAGTATATGAAGTGTAAGTTTTCATGGGTAAGAAATAGTGATCAAGACACGGTGCATCTACTTGGTCAAGAGGTACCCAATAAAGATGTTTTTAGATACTTGGGATCAATTTTGCAAAAAGGTGGTGAGATTGATGAGGATGTAAATCATAGAATCAAAACAAGGTGGATGAAATGGCAGAGTGCATCTCGGGTTTTAGTGTGACTGCAAAATTTCCCTTAAGCTAAAAGGTAAATTCTATAGAACAATTGTAAGACTGGCAATGTTATATGGAACGGAATGTTGGCTAGCACATAGGCAACATGAGCATAAAATAGGGGTAGCAGAAATGAGGATGTTAAGGTGGATGTGTGGTTATAAAAGATGGATAAGATAAGAAATGAGGATATTCGACGAAAGGTGGTAGTAGTAGTACCGATGTGTGAAAAGATGAGGGAGCATAGATTAAGGTGGTTTGGACACGTTACGAGACATCCACTGATGCTTCCGTAAGAACAAGAGTTTGTTACCAAGAGCTCGACACAAAGAGAGGTAGAGGTCGACTAAGACTTACTTGGGGAAAGGTAGTTAAACAAGATGTAATAGAGTGGGAAATAGATTGGCGAACACTGTGTCTTAGGACGGAGTGGAGAAAAGTTATAAGCTTGGTGGAAGATTAAACCCTTTAGTATCTCTATATTTCAGTCGTTTCCTTTTTTTTAGTCATTTTCCTCTTCGTTTCTCGTCTCCTTCTTTCACCCTTCTTTTATTTTAGCTTCCTTTTTTTTCTTTTCTTTTGTCTTATTTTCCATTTTTTCTTCCCCTCTCATTTTCTCTTTTTTTGTCTTATTGCCGATCTATCGTTGGGTTCATCTATCACCGACCCCAATTAACTTAGATTAGTTAAAAGTACTATTGATGTTGATATTGTTTAAAAGAAAAAAATCCATTAATGCAAGAGAGGAGTTCCCACTTTATTCCACAAGCAACTTCACATGGAAATTGAAGTGGCCCCCATAATATGATGGGACAGACATAAAAGATTTCTTAGAAATAGCCTTTTTCTAACAAAACTTAATGAAAATGACAAAATCATGAAATAAATACCACCAAGCAATCAACGTGCCATAAAAAAATAAAACCTACATAAATGAATCAATCCATGAGATCTTTCACATACCATTTCCTCCCCTCTTATAAAAGGACAAAGTCCTCTCAAAACTAGCAAACTATTTCTTGATCTCTGAAACTACTCCTCAGACTGCCTCAATCAACCAACTTGTCTTGCTAGGGCTTGCAAGAGGCCACCCTCTCCCCAAAATCAGCAATCTTAGCACGAAGGGTGTCCAAGAACCTATCCAATTCCACAACCTCAGAACCCAACACCTCACACAACAGATCAAACTCTAGAAACTTCCCAACACAATCCATGTTGTCCATTTCATTCTCTTCTTTCTGCAAAACCAAGCACCCCAATTCAACCCCCACGATTTTCCAAATGCATCCCAAAATTGCTAAAGTTTGCAACTTTCTCAGAGAAACATGCAACATTCAATTCCAGCTCAGTGAGCACTGTGGCCATGTCATCACCTAGATCCCCAATTGCTTCTCCAATGGATGAAACACCTCCAAGATCAATATCAACAGTGTCTTCAGCACTTTGAGTGTCCATTGTTCTAATCCAACACTTCAACACTTGTTGTTCTGGAACCTAGGAGGAACCCAACTATTAAAATTCAAAAAGATTATATATTTAAGCCAAAAAAGTGAATATAATTTATTGGAACCACCAAAAGGGAGGTAAATTTTTCAAATTTAAAAAGGGAAAAGAGAAATGAATGGAGAATACTAAGTTTAAAGGAAATATTGGAATTTTTCCAATAATTGAAGAAGAAAATGGAACCATACCAACTGAAAAGTGGGGAATTTGAACAAGAAGAAAAAAATAACGGGTCGGTTTGGATTTTGGAACACTGAATTGCTGATTTCCAATGAAAGATACGGTTACGCCCTAACCACAAACAATACACTTGCCCCTCACTGTCAAACGAAGCGTTTCATCTCTTTTTTTTTCACACACTTAAGTTTTAATGGACAAAATAAAATAAAATAAGCCTAATGGGCAAGGTGTTTTCTTGTTTGGGGCCAATTTGAGTCACAGAATTATGTTACAAACTTTTTCTCGTCTCCTCAGAGAAGATATTCCTAATTAAAGATCAACAATCAAATCCTACGATGGGCTTCTACAAGATAAGACCCATTATTACAAAGCAACTGTTAAGACAGCCACCAGCAGTTAATGAGTTGATTTTAGTCCAAGCGGCATATTCACATAACATAATCTTCAGCCCACCTGGAACGCACTCTGGTCCTTGTGCCTCTCCTTGGACCAGCTGTACCTGACTCATCATGTTGACCCATCGTTCCTTCTTTTTCATGTGGTCCACTGACAACCTCACCAACACTTCCACTGACAATTCCTCTATCATCTCCTATGTGTTCATCTTGTATAAGGGTCGTATCAGATCCCTCCTCCCTTAAAGATTCGAGCTTTCCCTCAATATCGAACTGAGGAAAGGCGTGAAGAAACTCAGAAAGGGGTACCCACAAGGCATCTTCTAGAGGTAAGCCATGCCATTGAACCAAGAGTTGTAAATCTGAAACCTTTCCCCTCGGTACTGTGCACGAATGCAAGATTGCCATGGGTTCCATCACCGGATGGTTCTCCCAAGCCACTGGAGGTGATGGTAATGGGTGAAAAAAGAAATTTTGATGATAAGCCTTCAATAAGGAGACGTGAAAGACCAGATGGATGCGGGATCCTTCGGGTAGAGTCAATCGATAGGCTACAGGACCGATCCACTCTGATATTGGAAATGGTCCATAGTACCGGCACCGGAGCTTGGAGAAAGTGTGGTTGCGAAGGACTTCTGGCGATATGGCTGCAGTTTCACTAACACCTTATCTCTGACGGCGAACTAAACATCTCGACGATGTTTGTCAGCTTGTGTCTTCATGCGGTGTTGAGTTCGGTGAAGGTTCTCTCTGAGCTGTCGAATGATATGATCTCTTTAGGTTAACAAGGTATCCACTACCTCAATAGATGATGTGGTTCCTTCATACTATTGCAATGGTGGTGGAACACGCTCGTACAGAACTTGAAAGAGGCTTGAACCGATGGAGGAATGATATGAAGAATTGTAAGAAAATTCAGCCCATGGAAGATACTGTGCCCAAGTCTTTGGGTTTTCCATGGCATAGCATCGAAGGTACTGTTCCAACCCATGATTAGTAACCTCGGTCTGTCTGTCACTCTCTGAGTGGTTTGCAGTGCTGAAATGAAGTTGTGTTCCACTCAATTTGGAGAGTTCTTGCCAGAATTTGCTGATAAAGATGTGATCTCAATCAGAGACTATAGAACGAGGAATGCCATGGTGACGGCAAATGTCAGCTACAAAAATGGAGGCAACCCATGAAGCAGTGAAATTCCCATGTAAAGCAGAGAAATGGGAGTACTTGGACAGGCGATCAACAACCACCATTATAGCATTCTTTCCTTCCGATGGTGGTAAGCCAACGATAAAATCCATGGAGAGTTCCTCCCACACTGCCTTCAGAATGGTGAGGGGTTATAATAACCTAGCAGGAGATAGTGGCTGGTATTTAGTCACTTGGCATACTGGGCATGTATGCACAAACTCTTGCACATCAAACTTCATATTGGGCCAATAGAAGTGGTTAGAGATTCGGTGCATTCTCTTGCGGATTCTGCCATGACCATCGACTATAGTAGAGTGAAATTCATGGAGTATAGAAGCTCGAAGTTCAGAGGTACTGGCCAGTACTATGCGCCCCTTAAAGAACAATAAGCCATCCTTTAATGCATACCTTTCAAATCCCTCTTTGTTTTCTGTAATGCTCTTGGTAATTTTGATCAATTCTGATTTTTATAGGGGGTTAATCAAGGTGGACAAAGTCATAAGGGCAGACTGCTCTGTCTCTTTGGTACTCTCCCCTTCATGTACTCTTGATAAGGCATCAGCTACCTGGTTGACAGCTTCAGGGTAATATTCGATGGTGTAATCGTAGCCCAACAATTTAACCAAGAAACTCTACTGCTCAGGGGTTTGGATGACCTGAGCCATCAATTCTTTAATGCTATGCTGGTTTGTTCATATGGTAAATTTGCTACCCAACAAGTATTGGCGAAATTTGGCTACTCCTTTTGTTACAGCAAACAATTCTCTAACATAGGTAGAGGCCTGTTGCATTTTTTTTTGACAACTTGCGGCTGAAATAAGCAATGGGTTAGTTGTTTTGGTTTAGTACTGCTCTTATTCCAACCCCAGATGCATCAGTGGTGAGTATGAAAGGTTTACTGAAATCAGGTATAGCTAACACAGGGTGGTTAGATAAGGCTTCTTTTAATCATATCATTGCTTGTGTTGCCTCTGAGTTCCATTAAAAGGCATCTCTTTGGAGGAGGTTGGTCAAAGGTGCTGCAATTTGTGAAAATCCCCTCACAAATTTGTGATAGTATCCTGCTAAGCCAAGGAACCCTCTCAATTGCTTCAGTGTACTGGGTTCCTTCCACTCCATAATGGCCTTAACCTTGCCTTCATCTGGTCAAACTACCTTAGCATCAACCACATGCCCTAGATACTCAACTTCAGTTTGAGCAAAGAAGCACTTCTCCAGTTTGGCATACAATTGATTGGTCTTCAAACACTCCAATACTGCACGCAGATGTTCTAAATGCTCTTCCAATGTTCTGTTGTAAACCAGAATGTCATCAAAGAAAATGATAACAAACTTCCGCAAGAACACCTTCAGTATCGAGTTCATAATTCCTTGGAATGTTGCTGGGGCATTAGTAAGCCCAAAAGGCATAACGACGAACTCATAGTGACCCTTGTGTGTGCGGAATGTAGTTTTATAGATGTCTTGTTCATCCATAAGTATCTGGTGATAACCAGACCTAAGGTCCATTTTGGGAAAAATTGTAGCTCCTACCAACTCATCAAGCATCTCATCCACGGTAGGAATAGGAAACTATGTGTTATAGTCACTTGGTTGAGGGCTCGATAATCCACACAGAATCTCCAGGTTCCATCTTTTTTTTTAACAAGCAAGGCTGGCGAGGAAAAAGGGCTAAGACTGGGGCGAATCACCCCTGATTCCAGCATTTCTCTAACCATTCTTTCTATTTCAGTCTTCTGGAAGTGAGGGTATCGATAGGGTCTAACACTAACAGCTTTGGTTGCACATTCCAAGTGAATTCGATGATCTTCCTGACGATAAGGAGGCAAGGAGGTGGGCTTATCAAAGACCCCTTTGAATTCGGCCAAAACCTGTTGCACTCTGCTGTCAAGTTCTGGTCTGTCTGGTGTTGGTTCTTCATTGAGTTGTTCAATAGCATGAAGCTGATACAAGCTTGCCACTGAATTAAATGATGTTAACCTGTGAAATTGGCTCAACTGAATAGCCTCCAAGTTGAGGTTAGACTCCCCTTGTATCTCTACTGAGTTCCATTGCACTCGAATCTCATATCAATTGCTTGTAATTTATGGTTACATCACCCCACTCAGATAACCACTGGACTCCTAAGACCACTTCAGCTCCTTGGATGGGCAGTACATACAAATTAGGACAAAAACAATGACATTGTATCTCCATTTTCACCTTCGGACATACCCCCAAACAGTCCATAACCTCTTCATTCCCCACCAACACCTAAAATTTTTTTGTAGGTCTAGTTTCCAAACCAAGAAATTTCACCAAAACGATCCTATATAAAGTTATGGGTTGAACCACCATCCACCAAAATCTGGACTGTTGCATTGTCTATCCTTCCCGTGACTCTCAAGGTACTAGTGGAGTGTTGGCCTGCCAAAGCATGCAAACTGATTTCAGGCATGGACCTTTCTGCCTCCCCAAGTTCTACATTATTAAGTTTTTACTCTATTGCTTGATCCTCCACCTCGATATTCCTATCCCCTTCATCTTGTACTAGCATGATAAACATTTTTCCTTTGCAAATGTGATTTCTATTAAACTTCTCATCACAGTAGTAACACAAACCCTTCTCTCTTTTGTCCATCATCTCAGCTGCAGTGAGCTTCTTTACGGGTAGATTCCCCTAGGGTGCTGCAACCCCAGTAGCAAACGGTTTCGCAGGGGTAGGTAACAATGCAGGTTGACTACTACTATTGTTCCCTTTATTTTCCTTGTTATAATAGGCTCTGCCAGGACTTTTGTCATTCAACTTGTCTTCCACAATTTTTGCTAAGTCAATTGCTTGTTCTAACGTTACAGGGAGGTGCATACAGACCTCTTTACGAATCTCTGGTTTCAAGCCAGACTCAATAACTTTGGAGGCTCACATCATCAATACCAATGACCTGATTAGCCAATTGTTCAAACTGTGTCTGGTATTCACCCACGGTGGTGAGTTGAGTCAAACGACTCAATTCTCCTCACAAATCTAGATATCTTGAGGGACCAAACCTGGCTCGAAGTGCGCTCAGAAATTAATCCTATGTTCGCAAGCGGCCATTACGATCCATCCAGTGGTACCATTCTTCTGCCTTGTCGTCCATGTAGAAGGACGTCAGTGTGAACTTCTCAAGATCGGATAGAGCATGAAACCCATAAAACTGTTGGATCTTGTGGATCCATGGTTCTAGATTTCCTCCGACAAATCGTGGTATAGTCAATTTGATGGATTTGAAAGCATTGTTACCGAAGAGACATCCAAGTCCCTCACCTGATGAGTTGGCCAATTTGGGTTTGTTTTTCTGATTTTGATCCATCTTAGCCTCCATTAAGGTTAATTTTAAATTCATCTCTTGCATCAAATTACCCAAGGAATTGAACTATTCCTCATGGTGTGCTAACCTTGACATACATTCATCGATTGCGCTTTGTTTCACAACATTTTGAGTTCCCTCGGCCATGATGATTAGCTTGAGTTCGACTCTCAATGAAAGCACCAAAATGATAGCAATTAACAACAATCAAGAAAGAAGAATTGTATATTAATGAAAGAACCAACGACAATTCGAGGATGCCGGCAACTCCAGCAATTTTAGAGGGAGAAAGAGAATTTTGTTACAAACTTTTTCTCGTCTCCTCAGAGAAGAGATTCCTAATTAAAGATCAACAATCAAATCCTACGATGGGCTTCTACAAGATAAGGCCCATTATTACAAAGCAACTATTAAGACAGCCACCAGCAGTTAATGAGTTGATTTTAGTCCAAGCGGCATACTCACATAACATAATCTTCAGTCCACCTGGAACTCACTCTGGTCCTTGTGCCTCTCCTTGGACCAGCTGTACCTAACTCATCATGTTGACTCACTGTTCCTTCTGTCTCATGCGGTCCACCGACAACCTCACCAACACTTCCACCGACAATTCCTCTGTCATCTCCTATGTGTTCATCTTGTTTAAGGGTCGTATCAGTTTGCTTCCTGCATCATTCACTTTTCCAATATACCTAGCTTTTTTTTTTAATCTTAAAACTACCCTTCATCTTTATTAATGGTTGGTGTGCAGTGTGTTGCTCACTTGCTTCAGCTGGTTTTTGGTTTTGTGTCTGCATCCTTCATCGTCTTTGTCGTTGGTCATTAATGTGCATAGTTGTGTGGCATTGGTCGTTTATTGTGGTTGGAGGTTGTTGGAAGTGGTGGTGATTCGTTCACGGGACGTTTGGGGGTCATCGGAGGAGAAGGTAAGTAACTTTCTTTTAAAGGGCAAGGTGTTTTCTTGTTTGGAGCCAATTTGGGTGACTTTTTTTAAAGGAGTATATGATGATTTACATGTGCCTCTTTATTTATTTTTTTACCAACGAAATTATTTCATAAACTTTTTTTGAGTTTAAGATGAATTGTAAAATAGTCCTAACTCCAATCCTTTTTATAAGAAACAAGTGTTTATACTATAACTTATTTCTTATAAAAAAAAATCAGAAATAATATTTTATTACTCCTACTTTTTTTTAAAAATGATTAATACTCTTACTTGTTAATTACTATAATTGATAATTGATGGACTATTAAATGTATTTTAATATAACTATTAAAAATTAAAATTTTTAAAATTTATTCAACAAGTTTTTTTTTTGTGAAAAATGTTATTTTTGTAAGTACGATAGAAACTCCAACATATGATAGTATTGCCAATTTTTTTTAGGATTGGTAGTAGTTACTTGAAGTGAGCATAACTACTTAAATTTAATTTTTATCCGAGACAATGCTTTGAAACACACTAATACAGAGTGATATGTGATCTCATATATCGGATGAATCTATATATCGATTAGTTTTAATTGTCTTCATAAGTTTACATGTAAAGAATGATATGATATAAATGTGTTTGGATATGTATTAAGATCTAAATTTCCTTTAAAAAAAATTGTCAAATATACCAAATAACACAAAAACAAATAGTAATTGTTTTATAGTTAATGCATGTATACAGCTCTATCACGTCTAAATGGATTATTTGCAGACATTGCATCATAATTCTTAGTTATTAAAGTTTCATCATCTTATATCAAAATACTAGCAATTCTCATTATTACTCTTGCGGGAAGAATAAACTCAAATTATTATGTTTTTAAAGAATTTTGACATAATAACAACAATTAAATTGAGAATAAATTTAGTAATAACAATTTAAAAAAGTTATTATCAATTGAGACACGTATTTTTTTTAAGTATTCAACTTCTAACCTGAGATATCTATATACTCATAAGAAAAAAAATTATGTAATAATTTATTATTAGACTTAAATCATTTATTGTAAAAGATATCCATAGTCTTTAAAATAAAAATGGTTGAAAGAAAGACATAAAAAATAAAATATAATGAATAACTGAAGAAAGTAATGTCAGCGGTTAAATTTTTAAGGTTCATAAAAAGAATAAAAATAATAATATATATTAAAGGATAATTCAATAATAGAAAATGTATATACCTAAAAGATTAAATGTCTTTATTAATAGTCATAGACTATATTTGACAAAATTAATTAGAAACTGAATCATTAGTTAAAATTTAAAAATTAAAAGCTGAAAAATTAATTTATTATAAGTATATGAAAAAATTAGTTATTGAAGTAACTAAAAAATATAAAATAATAGAAAAATAATAAAATGATTTATTTAAAAAAACAATAACAATATATATATATATATATATATATATATATATTGAGAATAAAAATTAAAAAAAATATAAACTAGTATTTTAAAAGATATTACTTTAAAAAACATTTAAAAAATACTAAAAATTATTAAAAACTATATTTACTAAATAACTAAAATAAACTTTCAAAGCTCAAACTAATAAAACAAATTAAAAATTAACTAAAATATCTTATTTAACATAAACATATATTACACCATTAATGTTTGCCTCGTGTAAACAAAAGATAATAATTCGCCGAACAAAATGTAAAATTTCAGGTTACCAATACAGACCAATTCCAATTAGACATTTGTTAATCTAAACCTTTTTTTTAAGGAAATCAAGTACTGTTATGATTAAGTAAAATATTTTTAAAATATACTATAAGTGTCATATTTTCAAGGCTCGATCTAATGGGTGCAAGTGCAACGTGCCACTACCAAATTATAGATCTACTTAATTAATGTCTTAATTAAAGAATCAATAATAAAATTATTAAAAATCACTTTATAAATATAGTAAAAATATCATGAGTATATTAATATTTTTTTAATTAATATTCTAAATGCACTAGTTATTGTCTTACATTGTCCAGTATTTTACATATGATAAATTATCGTGATTCGCGAGCAAAGAAAGTTGCTTTTGGGCGAAAAGAATGCATGAACATGAGTTTGATTATGAAACGGCGAATGTTCTTCTCCATTAATTTTCTTAATTAATTTTTTCGTTGATATTTACTACCAAATATACTTTTTTTATTCAGCTTAGAGTTTTTTTTTATTCAGATTTACCAAATAAACTGTGTATTGAAAAATGGTGTAACTATTATTATTGTTGACAAAGATTATAAATAAAAGGAATGAATATTAAACGGACCTACAAAATTGATAAGTAGGAAGAGTCGTAACGCCTGTGTATACCATTTTCTCCAATATTTAATCAAAAAAATTACATTTGTATTTTTTAATTAGTAAGAATTAAACAGAATATAAAATGATTTATAATATTCATACATCCTATTTAACCAATTAAATTAAACTTATTAATAAAAATTGCAGCTGCATTAAAAAAATAAAACAAATGTATTAATATTTCTTCGACATGGATCTAACTTCTTATTTGTCTACTATATTCTAAGAAATTCTCAAAAATAGTGTTTGTCTCTAAATGCCTAGTACCATGTCAACACAGAAGACAATAATTCTTCCAACAATTACAAAGGGTCCAATCTCTAGCGTGACCGAAGCACTAGTTTGAATTAAGTAAACATTTACTAGTAATCGAGCAAAATAAAAGTAAATATAGTACTACAATGCATTTACAATGTATCATTAAAGTACTTTAAAATATGTTTATGTTAACTTCTTGTTGTAATGAGTACATTTATGACCTACATCACAAATTATATTGATTGATGTGTTGATCATCAAATACTTAGGAGAAATAAATGGTTTCAAAAAATGTTGTTTCATAAATTCAAAAAAAAATTATTGGACTGTGAATATCTTTATTAATTAACGTTATTGTTTGAATTTATTAGATCAATTAGTCAACATAATCAACTGTTTTGAAAAGATAAAAAATTTAAAATGTAATTTATTAAAAAATTATACATAATTATCCTGTCAAAAACTCTCAAATGATGTAACAACTTATTAAACTGCAAACTCAAACATATTTGTGGGCCTGCTAGATCGGAACTGCATGTAAAAGATATTTTATAACCTAAATTTACCTAAGACGTCAAACTTCAAAATTATTTTCTAGTAAATATATCTTGAATGTTAATTATTGAATTCTTACTCAGCACGCAGACATATGACATGTCTAACATTATTATAGCGCCCTCCAATAATAGTCATTGTTTTTGTTAACCGGAAAAGTTAGTCATAACAAAATAATTTGCTATAATAGTGATACCAAAATATTTTATCATAAACTTGTGGTTGCAAATGCAAGGACTTAAAAAATATATGTTCATTAATCATTTAAAATTCGAAAGAACTTCCGTATCAAGTTTGTTTGTTTCCATTAAATAACGAAGGATTCCATTCCTTTAAAACAAATAGAAGTATATTTTAGAGAATAATAATAATTATTCTTATTAATTGGAAAAAGTAATGATTAACATTGTAACAAAATACACACATATAAATAAATTATTATTATTATATTTTAATTTTAAAATATACTCTTGAAATTTACAAGAGTCCTATTTATTAATGACATACTGATAAATAAAAATAATAAAATGAACTATTATTCCATCAATATTGGTAAACACAAACAAAATAAAAGTATTAAAGGTTTTATTTAACAATGCATAAAAAATTATTTTCATTAATTCAACCATGCATTATTTTTACTAAATTTTAGACTAACTTAATAAATACAATAATGTGCTTAAGGGAAATAGTTACTTTTGCTAGAATACAAATGTGTTGATAAGTATTATATTTATGTGGAGAGTGGAGAGTGGGCCCATGACGACAGGTGTGGGCCATTAGCTTAGCCCGTTGCGTTACCAAAAGTCATTTATAAAAGGGCCAATTCAGATGTTGATGGCTATGCTCCAAAATTCACTATCACACGTCACTGTTAATTACAGCAACTTTTTTCTTTATTTCTTTGTATTTTTCTTTAGAATTAAACTATTTTCCGCGACTCACACACACTTTTTCAGCTGCTTAAAATATTTTGCAAGGATTCAGATACTTTCAAATTCAAGTGACCATTTATTTGTCGCATCACCTAAAAGTGATGTAGCAGTATATAGGTGAATTTACGGTAATTGGTTTCAAAATTAATTTCATTAGATATATTTATTTTTGCACTTATTGATTCTTCAATAGTTTGATATTGTTTTGTGGGAAGAACTTAATCACAAGAATTACTTTTTCAAATATTTTTCTCAAAAAATAATAAAATCATTATTTATTTTTAAAACTAATTTAAGTATACTATTTATTTAGGGTACGCTGAAAGTACATAGATGTCTTTTTGCTGACACGTATGTATATAAATGTCAAGCTTGTCGGTGATGGGAATGCTGGGCGATCCAACTTTCGCCACAATACTTATCTTTATTATATTTTGGACAGGAACAGAAAATGGATGCTATGCCCTTTTGCTAAACGTAATTTTTAATAATAAATAAATTACAGTCCTATATTTTTCTCAACTCATATTCGATATCTCTTCCTTATACATTAAGTTTACCTCTTGGTAACTTTCTTCAATAATAATGTTAATTAAAATATGATAAAATTATCTTACTATTTTAATTGTAAATCAAAA
Organism: Glycine latifolia; assembly: GCA_013407115.1. NCBI lineage: Eukaryota > Viridiplantae > Streptophyta > Magnoliopsida > Fabales > Fabaceae > Glycine > Glycine latifolia. The sequence goes on along the minus strand of CM023948.1, from coordinate 12,348,394 downwards.
TTACTCTCTCCCAAATACTCTCAAAAATTAGGATTCATTTTTCATTGTTTCTCTCTTTCTCTTCGCGAGTTCATCTCTTCCCTGTTCATGATTTCTTCTTTTTCAGTTTGTGATTTTTATTTACGATTTTTGTTTATGTCATCGTTTTTCTTCCTCTCACTACGTTCACGAGCATCATTATTCTTCTCCGTCTTCGATGTTCATGAGCACCTCTATTTCTCTTTCTGTTTCACGATTTCTATTCTTGTTAGGATTCTGCTTGTAAATGACCATTGGACCTTGTATATAGGTTACTTTTTAAGGTTATTTATTTATTTTTGATTGTTTATTGTTGCATGTTTCTGAATGGGATTTAAGTGGGGGACGAGTTTGGGACCACATGATATTTTTAAAATCATTTGTTTATTATTGTTGATTAAAATAGTATTGATGTTTGCGTTATTATCAATCTCCATTTAAAGAAGCATATCATGGGTGATTATCCAAAAAAACTCATTTTGAAATTAAAATCAATGTGTCAAAGCAATTGTTAAAATTTTAAGTGCACAATCACAAACTGAAAATTAAGCGGAAGCAGAAATTAAAAGATAAGAGAGAAAGACACAAGTATTTTACTTGGTTCAGTAACTAGGAGAAACTCCTTGTTACCTACATCCAAGGGCAAAGAATCTGTAGACCCTTTATTCACACTAAAGTATCAAAAGAATATTACAACAGTGTTCTCAAGATTACACAATCAAGCTTTCAACAAGAACAAGGAATCAATATCACAGGTAAACAAGAAATAAAGAAAGTTACAAAGTACAAGAGATAACCACTCTTCACTACTGTCACATCCAATTAGTACTCAACCTTCAACGTCTCTCTCCTTCGGTTCCTTTCAGAGGAAAACCCCAAGAACGCAAGACCAGATCAAAGCAGTGAGAAGAAACCTTTACCTGCAACACAAAACAGCAAGAACGAAGAACACACAGAACGCACACTACTCCATAACCACTTTGTCTAATTTCAGCAACCAAGACTCGAGGTTTTAAGCAAAAGAATAAAACCCTAGCAGAGCTAGGTCACAGCTGAACGAAAGAGAATATGAAAAAGGAGAAAAGAAGCTACTAGAATGTAAGAGAAAAAAGGAAGCGTGAAAGCCAAAAGAATGGAACGTGTTGCAGCTTTACTAAAAACATTATATATATATATATATAACAACAAGCAACTCACCGTTTCACTAATGCTGGAAATAATTGGTTTATTAAGCTTCACAGGCCCAACAAACTCCACCTTGAAGCACAAGAAGACAGAGCACAAACAGAAAACACTAGGGGCTATAGATTCAATATGAACAGAGGACACTAGGACATAGAAAAACAAAACAAACATGCACAAGAAAACAGAACAGAGCCTACAAAACAAGAAATTGCATTAGCATTTCTAAGTAAACAATTAAAACAAAAATAGCAAAGATAATAGAAAGAAAAACACTATTGTTGGACTTTTAACAATTTCAGGGCATCCTTGAATTTTTTAATAGGTACAACTTTAGTCAAAATATCTGCTGAATTGCACACAGTGGATATTTTCTCCACCTTCACCTTATCACTTGCAATAATCTCTCTAATAAAATGTAGTCTGACATCAATATGTTTAGTTCTTTCATGATAAGCACTATTCTTAGATAGATGAATAGCACTTTGAGAATCACACATGATTTGTCGGATCCCATTCCCTAAACCAAGTTCAGAAAGTATTCCCTTTAATCATAGTGCCTCTTTTACAGTTTCAGACAAGGTCATATACTCAACTTCAGTAGTAGACAGAGCTACTACATGCTAAAGATTTGACTTCCAATTAACAACATTTCCACCAACAGTGAAAACAATTTATGTTAAAGATATCCTTTTGTCTAAATCTGCAGCATAGTCAGAATCACAATAGTCTTTCACAGAAAAATCATTAGATTCATTTCCAGTAAAATTCAAACAGAAATCAGAAGTGCCATTAAGATATCTCAGAATCTATTTCACAGCACTCCACTGTTCTTTTGAAGGTTTACTTATGAATCTACTAACAACACTAACAACATATGCAATATCAGGTCTAGTGTTAATCATTGCATACACTAGGCTTCCAACTGCATTACAATATGGCACATTTTCCATATAGGCAGATTCATCTTCATTTAAAACACCACATATAGATTTTAAACGAAAATAAGCAGCTAATGGCAAACTAACAGATTTACAGAGATGCATAGAAAAGAGTTTAATAACCTTCTTAACATACACAGATTGAGATAAAGATAATGTTCCTTCTTTTCTATTTCTTACTATATCCATGCCTAAGATTCTCTTAGAAGGATCAAGGATTTTCATATCAAATTCCTTCAGCAACATCTCTTTCAATTTGTTAATGCATTCAATATCATGAGAAGCAATTACCATATCATCCACATAGATCAACATAAAGTATATTTATTTCCATTATCTTTCTTATAATAGACACAATGATCATACTTACACCTCATAAACTCATGTGACAGAACAAAGTCATCAAATCTTTTATACCACTGCATGGGTGCCTGTTTTAACCATGCAGAGACCTTTCCAGCAAACAGACCAACCTTTTAGCTGCTCCATATAGATATGTTCATCTAAGCTTCCATGCAAAAAGGCAGTTGTAACATCAAGTTGTTCTAATTCTAAATCAAGAATAGCAACAACAGATAAAATAAGCCTAATAGAAATATGTTTTACTACATGAGAGAAAATTTCATTGTAACATACTCCTTCTACCTATGAGTAGCCTTTGGCTACCAACCTGGCCTTCTCCAAACCTGGGACTTCAGGCTTCAGCTTGAAGACCCACTTGCATCCAATGATCCTTTTGTCTTTGGGTCTGTCCACTAGATCTCAAGTCAGATTCTTCTTTAACGAGGAGATCTCTTCCTCCATTGCTCTCAGCCATCTCTCTTGAGATTTCATATTCATTGCCTCTTTGTATGTTTCTGGTTCTTCTTGTTCAACCATCTCTACAACCTGCAATGCAAAAGCAGCAATGTTAGCATGAGCAAATATGCTAGGAGGCCTAATATTCCTTCTAACTCTATCTCTAGTCAGAAGATAGTCATTGAGGTTAGAGTCCTCTTGATTTTCTTCACTAGATTGTTGATCATTTGCGAGTTGATCAAGTGAATCTCCTTGATCTTCATTTTCATCATGATTCTGAACAAGTTCAGAATCATCAAAACCAGTGGTCTTCTCCACCTCCAGCTGGACATTTCCAGGTTCTTGAACCTGTCTAGAATCTTGCACAACATCTTTATAAAATGCCAGTTCATCAAATACAACATTTCTACTAACAACACATTTATTTTCAGATATTAAACAGAGTTTATACCTTTTTGTCCCTGCAACATAACCTACAAAGACATATTTAAGAGCCCTAGGGGCTAACTTATCCTGTTTAGTGTGAACATAAGCTAAACAGCCAAAGGGTTTCAGATAACTCAGGTTAGTAGGCTTACCATACTACATTTCCAAAAGAGTTTTGAAATTGATAGCAGATGAAGGTGACCTGTTTATAATATGATAAGGAGTAGAAACAGTTTCTGTCCAAAAAGATTTCTTAAGACCAGAATTAGCAAGCATGCATCTAACATTATTTAAAATAGTTTTATTCATTCTTTCAACAATGTCATTTTGCTGAGGTGTTTCAGCACAAGTTCTATGTCTTAAATACCACATTGTTTGCAGAAATCATTAAATTGGTTATTACAGAATTCCAATCCATTATTAGTTCTTAATGCTTTAACTTTCTTTCTTGTTTCAGTTTCCACTTGGACTTTCCAGTCTTTAAAACAATCAAATGTTTGATCCTTTTGTTTTAAAAAATAAGTCCACACACTTCTGGAATGAGAATCTATCACAAAAAGAAAGTAATGACAGCCAGAAAGTAAACTAGGAATGTTAGGTGACCCCTACAAGTCAGAGTGTATATAATCCAATATATTTTTAGTTTCATTCTTTCCTATTTGAAACTTTAATTTGTGAGATTTTCCCAAAACACAAGTTTCACATAAATCAATAGGAGCAAATGTTTTAAAACTTAAAATACCTTGTTTATATAGCTCTTGTAATCCCTGATTACTAATGTGGCCTAGTCTTTTATGCCAAAGAGAAGACTCACTAGGCTTTCTACTGACACTACAAGACTCAGGTCCTAAAGCTTCTCTATCTAGAAAATAGAGACCATTATCTAACATCCCTTTCAAAAGAACTATGGATCCTTTAACCACTTCTAGAGTTCCTTGAACACTCCTAAAACTGTATCCACTCTTGTCAAACATTCCTAGAGATATCAGGTTTCTCCTAAGGTTAGGGACCCATCTCACATCCTTGAGAACTTTAATAATCTCATCTCTCATCCTAAACCTAACAGCTCTAATTCCTTCTACTTGACAGGTTTGGTTATTTCCCATCATCATCTTTCCACCTTTAATTGTCTTAAAACAGATTAACTAGTCCTTTTCAAGTGTCATATGATATAAACTGTCAGAATCCATTACCTGCTCCTTCTCACAAAAAGCATTAGATACAGCTAGGACCTCACTATCCTCAAAACCACTAGTCAAATTAGCATAATCTGTCCTATTCCCATTATTTTGACTTTTTCATTTTTCTGAACAATTTCTCCTTATGTGTCCTTCCTAATGACACAGCCAACAAGTCACATTTCCCTTAATAGATGGCTTATTCTTATTTTCAATATTGTTCTTTCCTTTTTCTTTTCCTTGAAACTGACTCCTTTTGCTAAACTTCTTTTTAATAATTAGTCCATTTGCATTCACTTTCTTATTTACTACCATTTCTAGTTCTTTAGACTTTAAGGCTCCTATTACATCTTCTAGTGACAAAGACTCTCTTCCATACTTAATAGCATATTTCACATCCTTGTAGGAATCAGGCAAAGCATTTAGAAGAATAATAGCTTGGTTTTTATCAGTAATCTTTTCATCAATATTAGCAAGACTAATAGTTATCCTTTTAAACTTATTCAAATTATCATCTAAAGATTTACTAGATTTCATTCTGAAACCAAACAGATTTTCTTTTAGATATATTTTGTTTGAGAGAGATTTAGTCATGTACATAGATTTCAATTTCAACCAAATACTAGCAGCAGTAGTTTCACCATAAACTTGTCTAAGAACATTATCACTCAAATGCAGAATTAACATACTAAAGGCAGTTTCAAGAATATCATTTTTATCAGTTTCAAATAAAGATGAAGGCAAATCTTTCTCACCACCAAGTGCTGTAGAGCACTTTTGATGTACCAGAACATCCCTCATCTTCTTGCACTTCATGTTGAAGTCTCCTTTCCCGTCAAACCTCTCCACCTCCACTCTGGCTTATCCCATTCTTGAGTGTCCAAGGGTCTGAGGTAGACCTATGCACCAAAGCCTGAAACAAACAAAGAAGACAAGAACACAAGAATCAACCAAAGCTCTTGATACCACTTGCTAGAGTTTTAAGCGCACAATCATAAACTGAAAATTAAGTGGAAGTGGAAATTAAAAGATAATAGAGAAAGACACAAATATTTTACTTGGTTCAGTAAATAGGAGAAACTCATTGTTACCTACATCCAAGGGCAAAGAACCTGTAGACCCTTTACTCACACTAAAGTATCAAAAGAATATTACAACAGTGTTCTCAAGATTACACATCCAAGCTTTCAACAAGAATAAGACATCAATATCACAGGTAAACAAGAAATAAAGAAGGTTACAGAGTACAAGAGATAACCACTCTTCACCATTGTCACATCCAGTCAGTACTCAACATTCAACGTCCCTCTCCTTTGGTTCCTTTCAGAGAAAAACCCCAAGAACGCAAGACCAGATCAAAGCTGTGAGAAGAAACCTTTACCTGTAACACAAAACAGCAAGAACGAAGAACACATAGAACACACTACTCCATAACCACTCTGTCTAATTTCAACAACCAAGACTTAAGGTTTTAAGCAAAAGAATAAAACCCTAGCAGAGCTAGGTCACGGCTGAATGAAAGAGAATATAAGAAGCTACCGAAATGTGAGAGAAAAAAGGAAGCGTAAAAGCCAAAAGAATGGAATGAGTTGCAGCTTTACTAAAAACATTATATATACAACAGCAAGCAATGCACCGTTTCACTAATGCTGGAAATAATTGGCTGATTGGGCTTCACAGGCCCAACAACAATGTATGCTGGTTTAAATAGTTGTGTCTCTGTTTCATCATGATAGGTTATTATTTGAGAATTGAGAGTATAATAACTTCATTAAGGTTGGTATGAATGAACTTCCTCTTTGACTTATGTTGTTTGTATTCAACAATTTTTTGTACTCTGATGTCGTACTATGTAGTTCTACTTTCTTATGTTCCATTGCTAGGTCCAACCATTTTTGTTTTTCAAGAAAATGCTGGAAGTATCCTAGATATTAGGGATAAGTTGTGATCATCATTATTTCACATATTTTTACTTGAGTACTTTTAATATGCTTTTAAAGGCCTTGAATGTTGACTTTTAGATATTGCTCATCGTCTAGAAATGGTTCAAATAATGTTGCAGCAATTACATTGCAATGTTTTCATGCTTTCTTACTGAGGGTACGTATCTGCCTTGGCTCTTTAATCATTATTTTTCCTTGTAGCTCTGTCCACATATTCATGCCTTTAAAATGCACATGTCACTTGACTGAATTGGTACTAATTTTTAACTCAACTATGTAGTTATGGAGCAAGTAATGGCTATCCTTCTCAACATAGAATAACTAAGGATGCTCAGTTATGCTTTTTGATTAATAGTAATTCCCTTATTTTGGACGTCAAACTTTTCAGCAAAAAAAAATTGAATTTTATTACCTCCTTGTGCCCAGGCTACTTTGGATCATCTTTCCCAAAGGCCTGATATTGACACATCTAGAATAGTTGTGTTTGGATGATCACTTAGGGGTGCAATTGGAGTTGTACTAACAAAAAGAATTGTTGTGAAATAATTTAGGGACCCGATCCTTTTGTATTGTTATGGAAAATTTATCATGACACATTTTACTTACTATCATTATTGGTCCTCAAGCATGAATAAGATTCCTTAAAACTAGCTACAAGGGGATAGTTTTTGACAGAGTTTGGTGAAATATCTTTTTCAATTTTTTATTTTTTGAAAATACATTCATGTTTATATTAGATATGGCTGGAGTTTTGTTACCTTTTTTGAAGTGGTTTATTGGAGGATGCTCTTCAAATGGTCCTAAAGTACTCAATTTTCTTGTACGTTCTCCGTGGAGTACTATTGATGTTGTTGGCCAGGTGAGAGATGCTTGAAATTTAAGTTTTGCCTCTATTTTTGCATCTATTAGAATTATGTTATTGGTCGATTATCGTGTTGAGAAGTGTTAAGGATTAATAGTATAATCTCTTGATTGAGACATTATATCGAACACATTTGAAAATAGTGACATGTCTTTTATGGGGTTAAGAGTGAGAAAATGAGAGTATATTAGACATAAAATTTCAGTAAAAGTCATGTGATCAGCATATGCCTACTTTTTGTTAAATTATTTTAACAATGTTTAGGAGAGAAGAGATCTGGGTGTAATATAAGCTAAATAATTAAGAAATTTTTTTGTAAGGTGCAAAAAAAGAAAGTTAGTAAGTACAATTCGAAAAAAACACAAGGAATACAAGTGTAATTTATTCTAATAATAATAAAAAGTTACATAATACATTTTATATAAATCGTATTCCAATAAACTTGTTTGCAAAATTTAAGACAAAATTATTTAAGGGATTTAGAGCATTATTCTAATGATAATGTTTGTATGAATTGTTAAATTTTTTTCATTAGAATACATGATATGATGTTATTTATATAAGTAATTGTTATTTAATAAATTTATATTATAAATAAAATATTTTTCAAACATAACAATGACTCACAAAATAAGTTAATCGATCATTTTAGCAATCTTAGCATTAAAAAGAATTTCATGCAGAACATTTAAATTTATGTAAAATTATAAGATACTACAAAATTATAATAAATAATCTATGTAAACAATTATTATAAATGCTCTTGGAAAAATTATAGTGAAATTAACTCGTCATTCAATCAATAACATATATGAGCGGATTATGACGATTGCTATTATTTTTAACTAAAATCTTATCTAAGAAAACAAACTAAAATCTCAATTTTTTTATTAAGGAAAAAAAGGCCCTTATCATCTAAATTTTAATTACAGTTTATGCTATTTCTCACAAACATATATCAGAATTCACATTGAAAATCATCATAAAAATATATTAATGACACTTTTTAATAAAATAATTCTATTTTAAATCTGTTAGCCAGTGATAGCCGTTTACATTTGCCTATATCATATACATTTAAACAAATAATCTGGGATTATCTTATGTTGCTCATGTTATAAGTGGGTATCATTTATTTTTATTTTTAATAGTGTGTGCCACTGATTGTTTTTTGGATACCAACCATTTTTGTAGTGAGAACAAAACTTCACGAGTTGCACCAGCCACCTCCGTGATGATGTTTTTGAAGAATTAAGAATCTATTTAAGAAACTAACTGTTTCAATTATCATTTTATACAAGTTATTTGATTTTTGTCAATAGGCAAATTATTTTTCCTACATAAGATTATTGATTTGCGACTTGGACTGAGGACCAGAAAATATCTGTACTTTGTTCTCTTTTATATAAACACGTTTGGCCACTTGCCTTTATTTTGTTGCGCACAAGTTGGCAAACCGAATCATTTTCTATTTTGAAATCCTATAATATTTTTAAAAAAAAAAATATATATATATACATATATATATATATATATATATATATATATATATATATATATTTGTGATTTTCCATTGACAACTGAATCAACCTAGTAAGCTGAACCTCGAATCCCACGTGGTGTCATCGCAATCCCCAGACCCTTCCTTTTTCAGTTCTGTGTTGGAAATAAATCTGAAAAATCATCCTCAACATCAACAATATCTTTAACTTAAATTAATTAGGATCGGTGATAAATGAACCCAATGATAAATCAAAAAAAAGATAAATGAGAAAAAAAAAGGCTAAAAACAAAATGGTAAAAGGAAGAAGAGAGAAAAGAAGAGGAGAAGGATTAAAAACAAGAAAACGACTGGAACATAGGATTACTAATGGGTTTAACCCTCCACCAAGCTTATCGCTTTTCTCCACTCTATCCTAAGACATACCATCTGCCAATCTATATCCCACTCCATTAGATCTTATTTAACTACCTTTCTCCAAGTAAGTTTCGGTCGACCCATACCTCTCTTATGAATAGGAATTTCATTTCCAGCTTGCATAAATTGATAAATACCTAAATTCCAAACTTTCACCATCTTTCTTAAAAACAGATAATTTTAGGGGAAGGGGAAATCAAGTTTTTTACTTATAAATAAAATTTATATGCATTTTAATTTAAATAAATAAATATTTTAAAACTTTTATTATTTTATTTTGTTTAGAAAATTTTCTTGATAAATTAGTTAATTACAATAAATTTTATAGTAAAAAAGGAAGGGATGGTGTTTTTGGTGTATAATGAATTACTCTCTTTGTCCATAATTATAAATAATTTCAACTAATTTACGTTCATTAAAAAAATAATTAGATTAATTAATCACATTAAATCTGTCAATTAATTATATTATCATTTTAAAATTATATTTTTCTAATTTTCTATTCATTTAATTGTTTATCATTAATATTTGAAAATATAATTAAGTAAGATTATATAACAAAACAAATAACTAATATATCTAAAAATAGAAAATAATTTTATAAAAAAAGATAAATACATTTCTGAAAATAAATTATAATTAAGAACGGAGAGAATATTATATTGAAATTTGAAATAGTGAAACGAAAGTATAGTCGAAACGGTTATACTTGTAAGCATCAAACGTGTCAGCAGCTTTCCCCACACCATTATTTCAAGTTGCATACATAATTCAGTCAGCAATTTGGCATGCTTTACCAATATTAATATTAATTAGTGTTTATAATCTTATTACAGTACTCCCTTCGTATCTAAATATAAGTAAAAAATATATTTTAGAATTAAATACTATAAGCAAATTTCATTTTGAATGTATTTCTTTTGTTACATATAAAAAATAAAAGATAACATTTTTTGTCTTATTTAAAAACATAAGCCTGTTTTATTGTTAAAAAATTTCTAATTAAATGTGATGTCTATTAATCATTACTCATTTTATCATGAAAATTTGTGTATTTATTAACCTATCAACAAAATTAAGTATGTTCCTTGAATGAATTTAAAGAAAGTTCTCCTAATTAATGTCTTAGAACATTGATGAATGAATTGAAAATAAAAAATATTTTAGTATAAAAATCATAAAAAAAAATAAAAAAAATCATAAAAAATATAATTTTTTATCATTCAATAAAAATATTTTTACTTTAAATTCTTTAAATAGTCTGAGAATAATGGTTAGCATTTATCTTTTAAAAATATCAATCTCTTAAACTATTTAATGTATGATTGGTCTAGAAATAAAATTAAAATTTACAATGAAATAATCAATCTAATTATTTTTATTGATCACAATCAATTAGGTAATTATTTCTTTATATATAAGAAAATAGGTAATAATATTATTTTTAAAGTTCATTTCAATTAATTGTTATTTTAGTTCCAATAACTCCTTTTTTTATTTTTTATTAAATTTTAATGAAGGATAATTTAGAAAAAAATATTTTTAAATATAAGTAGTACAATTAAATAGCATTAATAAACTTTCTTAATCAATATAAAATTAATTATTTTTACTTTTATATTTAGGCTAGAACAATAATATTAATGTTAATATTATTTTAATCATAATATGATTACGTGTATTTTTGTGTCTTTGATTCGTCTATAAGATGAAGCCTATTGGCCACCAACCTCAAATTGGTTCTCCATTTGGTTTGTTTGGGGTCCTGTGGCTGCAGATATCCAACCTTAAATTCGGCCGTCGAATCTTTCTGGTCATTGGTTGTTTTTGATTCTTTCAAAAATTCAAACACAACCCAAAATCTCTTGGGAATTGCTAGATTCACTGCTTCTTCTAGCAGCAGATTTTGGGTTCTTCTGACCCAATTATTCATTTTCCCCAACTGGGTCTTGAATTTTATTGGGGTTGTAAATTCCTTGTTGCTGAGTTTGAAAGTTATTTCCTTTTTTTCCCCTTCTGGATTCAACTCCCGAGTATTTGCTTAAATTGGGGTTTATTTTATCAGGTATTTAATTGAGCTTACCTGAACTAGTTATTGCTAAAAAAAAGTTTGCATCTTTGCTTCAATTTTATAACTGGGTATGTTTTTGTTTTTTGTTTTTGGTGTTAATGTTGTGTTTTTGTTTTCAGAATTGTTGTTAAGGTTGCTTTGAGGTTTTCCAAGGATTGAAATCTGAAAATGACGATTGGTAGTCTAGCACCTAAGACAGAGAAGAAGAAATCAAGGAAGAACAAGACTGTTGTTAATGAGAATGCACCCTTGTTGCCAAAAAGTCATGTTCAGGAGAGTGATGCTGGTTTTGATGATTTCAATGGAGCTTCATTTTCTGGGGCTGTTTTTAACTTATCCACCACAATTATTGGTGCTGGTATCATGGCCTTGCCTGCAACCTTGAAACAGTTGGGGATGATACCTGGTCTTCTTGCCATCATCATCATGGCTTTGTTGACAGAGAAGTCAATTGAGCTTTTGATTCGGTTTACCCGGGCTGGGAAGTCTGCTTCTTATGCTGGTCTTATGGGGGATTCCTTTGGGAGTTACGGAAAAGCTCTGGTGCAGATATGTGTTATAATCAATAACATCGGTGTGCTGATTGTTTACATGATTATAATTGGTATGAACTTTATTATTGAGTTTAGTATTTCTTCAATTAATTTGGGTGGATGTTTATTGTTATCATAGGTTTATGTTTCAACCATCAACCCTTAGAAGCAAGATCTGTATGATTGTTAGTTTTGTGTTGTTCATCGTGCAGGCGATGTGCTCTCTGGAACATCTTCAAGTAGAGATCATCACTATGGTATCCTTGAAGGATGGTTTGGTGTGCACTGGTGGACGGGCCGGACATTTGTTGTACTTTTTACAACACTTGCCATATTTGCTCCTCTTGCGAGCTTTAAGCGAATTGGTCAGTCTTATTCATTTAATTGAAATAACAAAAAAAAAAAATGATTAGTTGTGTGATTGTGTCATTTAGTGTTGGGAAGATGATTGAGATCACTCAGATACATGCTTAGAACTTAGGACCATGGTGCATAAGTTCTAGTTTTGACTAACCCTGGTTGCATAATTGATCACAAGGGATTGCTACAAGGATTGTTGTCACACAACTACTCATCTCAGTATTTGTAGGAAGTGTTAAAGAAGCTAATTTAAAATACCATTAAAACTTAAGATGGGATTGGGTAGAATTTTCCCAATAATTGCCTGTTAATAGCTTTAGTTTTCTATTACTCTGTTTGGTCATGTTTTCAAATTATGCATTTTATTGTAGAATTTAAGTTAAAAAAATAAAATTGGAAACATTTATGCTGTTTGCTGCCTTATATTCTATATTATCAGTTTGAACCCTTATGATTTGACTTGGTGGACATATATGGTTATTTTGTTTTGAACCTTGATTGATCTTTAGTTTCAGTTGCAACATATTAAATTCCTTAAGCGGTAAATTTTGAATGTTCAATTCATGTGATGGGTGAAGTCTTATGTTGATTTACTTGCCTGCTCCGTGGTTGCAGATTCATTGAGATTCACATCCGCCCTTTCAGTCGCACTTGCAGTTGTTTTTCTAGTCATTGCTGTGGGAATTGCTGTTGTCAAGATATTCAGTGGAGGCATTGTGATGCCCAGACTCTTCCCTGTCACGACTGATGTGGCATCATTCTTCAGACTATTCACTGTAGTTCCTGTGTTTGTGACTGCGTATATCTGCCACTACAATGGTATGCAAGTTATTCAACCTTTGTGCCAAGCTGACTTTTTCTCTTGCTATACTTGTTTTGATGTTTTTGTATGCTAGTCTTTTATTTCATCGAAAGTCAGATGGTTGCGTTATGTGAATTTAAAAGTACTGATAGTTGTGCACTTTTTCTTCTGCAGTTCACAGCATAGACAATGAACTTGAGGACTCCTCACAGATGCGAGGGGTTGTACAAACTGCTCTGGTTCTATGCTCTTCAGTGTACGTAATGATAAGCTTCTTTGGGTTCCTCCTATTTGGAGAAGGAACTCTTGATGATGTACTGGCCAATTTTGATACCGATCTTGGAATTCCTTTCGGTTCTGTGCTCAATGATGCTGTTCGTATAAGCTACGCTGCACACCTGATGCTTGTATTTCCAGTTGTCTTCTTTCCGTTGCGTCTCAACATAGATGGTCTCCTCTTCTCAAAATCAAGGCCTCTGGTTCTGGATAACTTCAGATTTGCATCACTCACTGTTGCCCTTATTGGTGTTATCTTCCTGGGAGCAAATTTCATACCTAGCATTTGGGATGCCTTCCAGTTTACTGGAGCAACTGCCGCAGTCTGCATAGGATTCATATTTCCAGCTGCCATCACTCTTAAGTGAGTTTGATCACTGTTTTTTATTCTTCTGGGATTCTGATGATTGTTGGATCCCTGACATAGCTAACTGAAAATAAACTTTTCTATAAACACTTATTTATAGGAGAAGAAATCAAGAAGGTAAAATGAATTATACTTCTCCCATTAGTTAAAATCAACTTATGTAGTTCAACTTTTAGAGAAGTTAGACGAGGAGACTTCTATAAAAGTTAAATGTATAAGTTGATTTCAACTCATGAAAGAAACTCAACTCATTTTACTTTCTTCTCTTTTTCATTTATTATTATAAATGTTTTAGAGAAATTTATCCAAACAAGGCCGTACTTGTGGAATGTGTAGTACCATACAGAGAAATTGCGTGGACTTGTTAAAGCATAACAAAAGAATGGGGAAAATAATCTTTGAAATTTGAGATGATTATTTTCCACTTAAGCAGTTGTGCTGTATATTACAATTGTTGTTGTGTTTATGCTTTTGCTGATACCTAATTAATGTGTTTTCAACCATGCAGGGACCGCTACAACATTGCTACTAAATCAGACAAGATTTTTTCTGTCATTATGATAGTCCTTGCAGTCTTCTCAAACGTTGTGGCTATATACAGTGATGCATATGCTTTGATCAAGCAGAACAAAACTTCACGTGAATAATGGCCATGATTTTAGATGAGAGGAACTGAATTGACAGGGTTATTGGTCAATTAGAAAATCGGGGTTTTCTGAGAGGATCTGATGGGTTGATTTGAATAAACAGAGAAGCTACCCTGTGTACAAATGTGCTTCAGAAATGTTGAGGCCAGCAACATGCGTTCAGCCTCCTTTGTAATTTTTTACCATTCTGTTGTTATACTTGAAGTTTTTATTGAATATTACTCTCTTTCCCTGATTTATTCTTCCTCAAATGTAATAATAGAAACCTTTGTTGGCATTTGTATGTATTTATTGTATTGGGTGAAGGAATGAATTACTTAAAGAATGGTATATAGTTCAAGAATTGGACGAGAGAAAATTGTAGCTTTCATTTACTCGCCCACCCCTTCTCTTTTTTCTTGTTCTATTTGTTAAAGAAATTGAATTGCAGATTTGAAAATTACTTAGTATTCTCATTTTCCCTGAAAGCAGTATTTTTTTCAAATTGAATATTGTGGCAACTACCATGATTGACTATCGCTTGGAAATCTTTTTAGTAACTCATTTTGCACAACAGTTATGTTTTGTTAATAAGGTTATGAATATGCTTATGAAAAATTCTATTTATTTGCGAAAACCCAGAACACCCAAAGGGGAATGAACATTATACCATCTCAGTTCCACTAATTGACGTTGTATAGTTTTATACGGAAAATGACAAGACTAAGGGGGCATTCACACATCAAAGGGTCTATATCTGTGTGAACTCTAATAAAGAAAAGGATAGTGGCAAGGAATATACACTGTCCCGTGGAACATAGTTTGTTATCTTAATGCATCTCTTTCATTGAAATATAAACTCCTGATTTTTCAAACAATGATTGAATTTGTTAGAGCTAAAAAATCTCCTGTTATTATTTCTCTAAAAAGCATAGAACACTAAAATTGAGCAAGGAAAAAATAATAACTCCTCAAGTGATTCATCTAGGCACACTGACACGACTTCTGTGATTGCATTTATAGAAAGAGCAGAACACTTGCAAGGACATCAAGAACAAGAGGAAGATGGCAGCAAGGAATGTCACAAATTGCCATGAAGCAAATACATAAAGCTTCATGAATTTCCAAAATTTGATATTCATCCTACCATTATAATGCTGGTTAACATCTTCAATGACTTTATCCAAGAATGGCACCCTTGTCAATTTAATGGACTTGCTCATCCCATTCCACAAGTTAGCCACCTCTTCATCACTCTTCAAACGGTTCAAAATAACCCCCTTTTCTCTAAGAATCTTAGCATCCTCCTCAGAGTCTATAATCCCATTCATAAATTCAGTGTAACGGGTGAAAACCAATGACCCGGATGCAGTAGATGCTTCATAAGCAACTAAGTTTCTCAACAACACTTCACTGTTCAAGTCTAAACCAATTGTTGGAAGGTTCAGTGTTACTGTTTTTACATCAAATCCAATAGTTGATATGTCTCCATTGGTGGCGATGAAACAAACCCCGGACTTTGAGAGTTCTGTGACTGAAGGAATAGCAATTTCCTCCATTAAGGGTGGTTTGTTGATGACCTTATCTGAGCTCAAATTCCCATTTTGTGCTTTGGTTGCTTCTTTATCCTGAGAGAAAAATAAGTATTCAACAGGTTGTTTTATAAGTCCTACTCCAGGAAGGTTAGAAATGACTGTCCAAGGCAACCAAATGATAACTTTCATGCCTCTACAGTGTAGGACTTTCTTAATTAAGCTTATTAATGCTGTAGCCAATTTTGAACGTACCCTCCAAACCTCACTGAGAAATTGCTTGACATAGTTCACAACTGATTTTTCATTGTCCTCCTTATCTCCGTGTTGATCCTCTAATTGGACTAGATCTGATTGTTCTTCCAATTTAGGCACAATCATGGCATACAAAAAATCTAGCAAATGTGCACACTCTGAGACAATGATCTCTTGATAGTCCTTCTCTATCACCTTGAAAGGAGAAAGTTCTTTGAACAACCCTATCAACAATGAAAGCAACATGTCATCTGCTAATTCTAGTGATGAGAATTTGAACTCCAACATCTTTCTCAACACAAATAGTGGGAGTTGGTTTTCAAGCATTACTATGTCCTTCAAGATTTCATTATGAGCAATTTTCCTCCCTGCATAAACCATCAAGTGAGACATTCTTGATGAAACTCCTGGTATCATTTCTCCATCTTGAATGGTATAAACTTGAAGGAATTCAAGCAAAAATGAGGCATCAATTGCCATCATCCAAATCAGCGTTTCACCATTAAAATTTAAGTACCTGTGGTAGCATGCTCTTATCCTATGTTCTAACCTTATCAATTGGTCAACCATGTGTTCTAACTTGAGGTTTTGTAGTTGTTCTTGGAATCTTTTTGCTGATGCAATTTTATATCTCTCCATCTCATAGAGTTCTTGACGCCAATAATGATAAGGTCCTATAGCAACTTGTTGAGGGGTATAAGAACCTGGATCAGTAGCCATAAGGGGCTTAGGCACATCGAATATGGACACCAGGAATTGATCATCATCTTCTAGCACTTCATTAAGAGTCTCACGTATTTGAATCACCCAGCGAAACTCATCAAAATTGGTTTTGGAAGCATTTGCTGTGGTGGGTCTGAAATAAGACATGTTTTGTAGAAATTAGTCTCAGTAGGAATGAATGAGTTGTTTTGGCTCTATGCTTACTGAGAAGTGAAGGGAGTTTAAACTATAAATTATGCTTTGAATATCATTAATTAATGGCCATTATGTGACAGCTTTATGTTCAATAGTAAGAAATGCGTTAGCATAAAAAAATAGTAAGAAATGCGTTCCTTATCCTTTAAATGTAAATGAATTACGGTAAGTTATTGCTTGCCAGCAAGATTGAGTTCGTTTTGTTTCAACTTTTTTTTCCATGAAAAATCACTTTTATTTAAAAAAATATTTAATTTTTTTACTAGTATATTTATATAAGCTTTTGAAAAACTGCTATAATTAATTTTCAAAATTAAAAGTATATTTAATCTTTGTAATAAAAAATAACTTACCTTGATTTTATAAATTCTATAAAAATAAATAAATTATTGTTTTATATTTATATATATATATATATATATATATATATATAAATTTACTTTTTTAAAAGTTTAAATAAATGCACTCTAAATTTCTAATTAGCCTTTAAAGCGAGGTGAGTATGAAAATAAAATATTTTTCTTCTGCCAACAAGGTCCAGTTGAATTCTTAAGGATGCTGACAATTCCATGATTTTCGAGTGTGAGAATATTTTTCTTTCGGAAAAATCTTCTTATAACAATTGGGGTATTCATGCATGTTTTTCATATGATTCTACGATAATTTTTTTCTTCTTATAATAATTGGGATATAAATTTAACATTGGAGCAGCCGCAATTTGCACAACGTAAAATTTATTTGCTTGCTAACTATCATAAGTGGCAGAAATGAAAGGTAAAAACTGAGGAGAATTTATAAACATTTCTTGTATATAGATCAGATTCAATCCTCGCTGTTCAACTAACCTAGCATACATCCAACGGCTCACATAAAAAGTGGTTCATCTTAAACCACGCCTCTATCCACAGTTCTTATCATCTCTGCCACAGAGACACAGCTTCTGTTGATCTCTCCATTTCTCAAAGTTTCCATTTTTTTTTCTTTATCTTTTAATTCTTAACGTTTCATATATTGGGTCATGCTTTGTTGGGTGGTTCCTTGATAATAGTATATTGATATGCCCCTTTTGTTGAGTTTCCTATTTCAGTTCCACACTTGTCTTCACAAGCTTTGTTATTGTCCCTTTCCTCGTACCAATGCTTATGTGAGCACACGTGATAACTACCTTGGCATTGTTTTCTTGTCTGTTAGAGGAACTTTAGGAACATTGTTACTCGTTTTTGTATTTGCAGCAGAAGATAAGTTTTGTTTAATTTTGTTTCTGTTAGTAACAGCTTTAGAAGATAAGATAGTTTAGTTTTATTTCTGTTAGTAACAGCAAGATAAGGTGGTTGTTAGATGTTGTGTATTTTTGGAATTCAAAATGGTTGCTGTTACAAGACAGTAGCTAGTAGCTTAGTTTTTGAATTGTATTTAACAGAACGTGGATGCACAGAAATAGGGCAGATTGGAATAATACGAATTACATTTCTTTTATGGTATCAGAGTACTTTCTAATACACACTTCCGCAAGTTTCCATTCTAAGTCTTAGTGCACAAGCTACGTCCATCATGTCAACTCAGAATAGTGAGGGTTCTAATAAGCTGAAGGTCTCGGATCCCATGTCTCCGTTTTACTTGGCAGGGTCTGATCATCCTGGGGTGTTGCTAACTACAGTGATGTTAAAAGGGGAGGCAAACTATGAGAATTGGGCTAAGGTAATGAAAAATGCACTGAAGGCTAAAAACAAATTGGGGTTCATAATTGGATCCTTGAAGAAGCCTGATGAGAAGGATTTGGAGGAGTGGTTTGCATGGGAAAGAAACAATTCCATGATCAATGGATGGATTCATAACACCATTGATCCGCAATTGCAACCATTCATCAAGTGCTTCGATGAGGCTAAGGAATTGTGGGATGATTTGAAGGAACGCTACACTGTGGCAAACATCCCTCGTATCTATCAGCTGAAAACAAGTATGTGCAATATTAAGCAACAAGGCAGTAGTGTGGGGGCCTATTATGCCAAGCTACGTGCAGTTTGGGATGAGCTTGAAGGTAGCACAACTTACAAGCCCTGTGCGTGTGGTGATAATTGTTCCTATGCAAAAGAGGTGGAACTGGAAAAAGAAAATGACAAGGTGTATACCTTTCTAATGGGGCTCGACGATGCCACGTTTGGTACACCACGTACTCAGATCCTCAATAGTCATGTTTTTCCTAATCTTAACAAGTGCTACTCCACGGTGTCTTCAGAGGAAACACATCGAGGAATGGCTCACATGCAACATGCCCAACCTGATGTCCTTGGGTGTGCTGTTCAAACATCTTCTCCTGCGGCATCTAAAAGGCTGGGTAACAGGGCTCCTTGTTGTCATTGCGGTAAGACTAATCATGAATCTTCCAAGTGCTGGCAGATTTTTGGTTATCCATCTAACCGAGGGGGTGGTCGAGGCCGCGGGCGTGGCAAGACAGGAGTAAGCCGAGGAGGAGGTTACCATAATAATCATCAAGCTAACAATAGCGCTTATGCTGTTGCTGCCGAGGAACCTTCCACTCAGGAGGTGCAAGCTAGAGCTGATAGAGGACTATCTAAGGATCATGATGATGGAGGTCCATTCCAAGCCAAAGGTCTAGAAGGAGAGCTTGAAGCACTTCCTTTGGTGAGATTTGAAGGACCCATGACAAGGTCTAAAACCAAGCTTCTACAGGAAGAGATGACCAAGAGAATCATGGTTGGACTATTTAACAAGGACAAGGATGGAGGGATACACGAGAAGATGAATTGGAGCACCTTGAATATTGTAGGATAGCTTGCTTCAGAATTCCTTTCGTAGCTTTCGTAATTTCGTAGTTTTCATAATTTTCGTAATGTCGTAATTTAGTAATTTCTTATTTGTGTAATGGGTCTCAATGTAGACTTAAAATAGGCCCAAACTATGCATTTTTAGGCTTAAATCTATAAGTACTCAAATATTGATATTTCTAAGACACTTTTGATTAATAGAAATTAAGCATTTGCTTGAATTGGGAGCTTAGCCTCTTGTTGGTTCTTGATTGAAACCAAATTGATTCTTATCAAGGAAGCTTTCCTTTGTGGCGAATCCTCCTCCGACTTATCGTTCCATTTGTGGATCGTGGCGTCATTCTTAGTCATTCCTTAATCTTCTCCATTTTTCTATTTGAGTTTTAAAGCACCATTCATGGAGTCTTGAAGCTTGCAATTCCGGAAACGATCCAAACCAAGCATTCATGTCTTGGTAGTCATCAAATGGTAATCAGAGCTTGATTTTGGAAAGCAATTAGTAAAGATTCCTAACAGACTTATGTCTTTGGTTGACAATTCTAATTTTAATTCGTCTGCTGTAAAATTGACTGGTACTGGTGTTCTTTATAATTGGTTAATTGATAGCGGTGCATCACGCCATATGACTGGAAACCTTAACATGTTGCTCAATGTTGAGCCAATCAACCCACTTGCTGTGGGATTACCTAATGGAACAATTGCATATGCTGAGAAACAAGGAGATGTGTCGCTTGGTCCAAATTTATTTTTGTCTAATGTGCTATTTGTTGCTCAGTTGAAATGCAATTTGATCTCTGTCTCACAGCTTGCCCAACAGAAGAATGTTGATATCATTTTTACTAATAATGGTTGTGTATTGCAGGACCGCAAGCTGAAGACGGAGATTGGACTGGGTGATCTCGCAGGGGGGTGTATGTGTACAAGTCGAGTCATGAACGAGCCATGGCAGTTCAAACGTTCGAGTCTGTGGAACTTTGGCATCGACGGTTGGGACATGCACCAGCAGACGTGATTTTTCAGATTCCTAATTTAGCTAGATGTCAATTTGCTTCATTTGATAATAAGGCTTGTGACATTTGTTTTAGAGCCAAGCAAACTCGCTCTTATTTTTGTGTTAGTGATCACCGTAGTAATGATTGCTTTGAATTAATACATTGTGATGTGTGGGGTCCTTATCGTTCATCTTCTTCTTGTGGAGCTCATTATTTCTTAACCATAGTTGATGATTATAGTCGTGGAGTTTGCGTGTGGCTCATGAGGGAGAAGAGCGAAACGTTTACTAATCTTCGCAAATTTATAATTATGGTACGTACCCAATTTGGTAAAAATGTGAAGATCTTACGCACTGATAATGGAACTGAATTTAATTCGCAAAGGTTGAAGGATTATTTAGGTGATAATGGCATAATACAACAAACCACAATGTGTTTATACACCACAACAAAATGGGAGAGTGGAAAGAAAACATAGGCACATTCTTAATGTCTTAAGGGCACTTTTATTCCAAGCTAACTTGCCTATTGAATTTTGGGGTGAAAGTGTCATGACCGTAGCTCATCTCATAAACCGTACACCTTCAAAAGTTCTTGGGGGAAAGACTCCACATGAAATTCTCCATAAAAATGCTGCTAATTATTCTTCTTTAAAGGTGTTTGGGTGTCTTTGTTATGCTTCAGTACAACCAAAACCTTCAGATAAATTTAGTGAACGGTCTAGACGTTGTATGTTTGTTGGATATCTTCATGGACAGAAAGGATGGCGGCTGTTTGATTTGGAAACTCAAGAATATTTTGTGTCCCGTGATGTTCATTTTTGTGAAACTGAATTTCCATTTGCAGCTAAGGCAAATGTTGAAAATGCATTGCAGCCAACTCAACAAATAATGTGACGGTCTTGTCCTCATATGGAACCCGAGCTTCTTTCCCTAGAAGAAAATAATGTTCCTATGAATGAAGATATCGAAACAGAGAATATTGTGATTGGTGAAAATATTGACAGGGGGAGTAATGAACAAGCTGCTGCATCAGAACAGCATGCAGCTGCAGCACCAGAACAACAGACCGCAACACCAGAACACCATGTTGCAACACTAGAACAGCATGATACAGCTCCACCAGAACAACAGATTGTTGCATCACCAGAAATCAGGCATTCTCAACGAATTCGCAAACCTCCAAGCTCTCTTGCTCCATATGAGTGCTACATGGCTTCAACACATACACCTTCCTCCAGTGATCCCTTTCCTTCTTCCGTCTCAGGTACGCGGTATCCTTTAGCAAATTATGTTTCTATGTCTAAATTTTCTAAAAATTACTAAGCATTTGCTGCAGCAATTGATGCTCAGCTGGAGCCACAATCCTTCAAAGAAGCCATGAAAAATAAAGATTGGATTAATGCTATGAAAAAGGAAATTGATGCACTGGAGGAAAACAATACTTGGAGAATAACCACTTTGCCCGTGGGAAAGCATGCTCTTCCTTGCCAGTGGATATATAAGATTAAATACCACACAAATGGCAGGGTAGAAAGATACAAGGCACATCTAGTAATTGCTGGAAATAGACAGGTGCCAGGTGAAGATTACAACGAAACCTTTGCTCCGGTTGCAAAAATGGTAAGTGTGAGAACTTTGTTGGCTGTGGCGGCGGCTAAAAATTGGGAATTGCATCAAATGGATGTCCACAATGCGTTTCTTAATGGAGACCTTGATGAAGAAGTTTACATGAGACTTCCTCCTGGGTTTAATTCAAGCAAATCAAATCAAGTGTGCTAGTTACAGAAGTCATTGTATGGTTTGCGCCAGTCACCACGTAATTGGTTTTCTAAGCTGACTTCTTCCCTCAAAGCTTATGGTTTTGTACAATCCAATGCTGATTACACTCTTTTCACGCTTAATCGTGGTTCGGTGTTCTTGGCTTTGTTGGTGTATGTGGATGATATTGTGTTAGCAGGCAATGACCCAAAGGCGTGTTCTGATGTCAAAGTTTATCTCAATAGTTGTTTTAAGATTAAGGATTTGGGACCCTTGCGGTATTTCCTTGGCATTGAGATAGCACGCAACAAAGAAGGACTACTTTTATGTCAACGTAAATATGCATTGGATATTCTTAAGGAAATGGGGTTATTGGATTGTAAGCCAGCTTGTATTCCGATTGAACAAAATCATAGATTGACACTTGATGAAGGTCCAGATTTTGGCGATCCAGTTCGATATAAACGAATAGTGGGTAAGCTAGTTTATCTTACAATTACACGGCCTGATCTGTGTTATGTGGTACATGTGGTATCTCAAACTGCAAGCTCCAAAAGAAGGTCACTATGAGGCTGCTTTAAAAGTATTGAGGTATATCAAGTTGAGTCCAGGTCAGGGACTTTTACTTCCAAGCTCAAGTGATTTAAAGATTTATGCATATTGTGATTCAGATTGGGCGACTTGTCCTCTGACTCGAAGGTCCGTGATTGGTTTCATTATTAAGTTAGGTAATTCTCCAATTTCATGGAAGACAAAAAAACAAGTAACAGTCTCACGTTCATCAGCAGAAGCGGAGTATAGGTCCATGGCTGCCACAACTGCAGAGCTAGTTTGGCTTAAATCATTTCTTACGTCTCTTGGAGTTTCTCAACATGAACCTATGGATTTGTTCTGCGATAATCAAGCAGCCATACACATTGCTGCTAATCCTGTGTTTCATGAGCGTACAAAACATATTGAGCTAGATTGTCATTTTGTGCGTGATCATGTTATGGCTTCAACAATCCGCATGGCTTATATCAGATCACAATCCCAGCTTGCTGATATGTTCACCAAGGCTTTGGGCAAAGCAGCTTTTCATGTTTTTCTTCCCAAGTTGGGCATTTCCTGTCCTCATGCTCCAACTTGAGGGGGAGTGTTAGAGGAACTTTAGGAACATTGTTACTCGTTTTTGTATTTGCAGCAGAAGATAAGTTTTGTTTAATTTTGTTTATGTTAGTAACAGCTTTAGAAGATAAGATGGTTTAGTTTTATTTCTGTTAGTAACAGCAAGATAAGGTGGTTGTTAGATGTTGTGTATTTTTGGAATTCAAAATGGTTGTTGTTACAAGACAGTAGCTAGTAGCTTAGTTTTTGAATTGTATTTAACAGAACGTGGATGCACAGAAACAGGGCAGATTGGAATAATACGAATTACATTTCTTTTATTGTCACAATCAAAATACTCAATTGGGTCAACAGGGTTTCATGAGTCCACTCCACTGTCCAGGTACACAGTCCTTGTTGTTGTTAACTTTGGTCCGTGTGAAGAAGAATGTGATGGTAGTGTTGTTGTTGAAGGAAGTGAAACGGTTGATACCACCCTTTTTGTGTCCAAGGAGGAATTGCCTCCTTGGGGAGATGTAGAGTTGGAAAATGGAGATGTTGAAATAAGAGAAGAATTTGATACATCTTTAGTGTCCAAGGAGGAGTTGCATTCTTGGGGAGAAGTAGAACTGGATGATGATGATGATAGAAGAGTAGAAGGTGTTAATGCATATTTTGTGTCCAAGAAATAACTGCCTCCTTGGGGAGATGCAGAAGAAATTGATGGTGGTGTTGATGACAACGCCGAGGACAATGTTGAAAGAAGAGCGAACGAGGATGCATATTTTGGGGCCAAGAAGGAATTGCCTCCCTGAAGAGAAGTGGAAGATGTTGCTGCTGATGATTTTTTACAACAGTGTTGAAAGAAGAGCAAATATTTTGGGGCCAAGGAGGAAATGCCTTCCTGGGGACAAGTAGAAGTGGAAGATGATGGACACCGTGATTTTATACCTGTTGAAACTACTCCATCGGCTCCAGAGGGGATAAGACTAATGAATGAGCACGGGGCGCTTTTTCTAGAGGAGTTGGATGAGAATGTGCTGTCTATTGAATTATCGACTATTTCTCCAAATATCCATGCCTGTAATTCTCTTATTTCTAGCCTTTTGAGAAATGGGTGGTTTGATGATTCCATCAAAGTGTTCAATTTTACGAGGGCAAAAGGGATAACTACATGGCATACTTATAGCTTGATTCTTGTGGCACATGCAAAAGCTCACGGTTGCGATTCAGCTCTTAGATTCTTCAGAGAACTAGAAAGTGAATGTGATGTGGAGAAGGATTTTGATGCAATTGTACAACACCATGATATCTACCTGCAGAAATGTTGAAAATTGGAGTGAAATAGAGAGGTTGTGGAGGAGTATGAAGGCAAACGGGTGTGCTGATACGCGTGTCACGTATCACCTATTAATCAATAGTTTTGTACAATGTGACCGAAGTGACCTTGCTCTTTATGCTTACCGTGAAATGGTTCAAAATGGATTTGAACCCGACAACAAATACATTGAATGCTATCATTAGTGTATGTGCTAAGGAGGGAAAATGGGATGCTTCATTAAGTGTCTTTACCAAAATGTTGAAGCATGAGCTTAAGCCGAACTTAGTTGCGTGCAATGCATTAATCAACACACTTGGAAGAGCAGGGGAACTCAAGCAAGCATTTCAGGTCTACAACACGATGAAATCTTTAGAACTTAAACCAGATGCATATACATTCAATCCTCTACTAAGTTCTCTTAACAAGGCTGATAGGCATCACAAAGCTCTTGAGCTTTTTTAGATGATTGAAAGAGATCAAACATCTCAATTCAATTTACATTTATACAATACTATTTTAGTGTCTTGCTCAAAGCTTAGGTTGTGGCTAAAGGATTCCCTAGAATTTGTGGAAGCATATTGGACCTAGTATGTTTGAATGTTATATGATCATCCTCGTCTTTCTAAACAAAAGGAGAGAATTACATCTTAAAGCGTGAATGCAATATCCTCCTTTGTCTTTGGTGAGTACTCTCTTAGCCTCCTCAATCGGCTACGAATGTCAAATCTTCTGTGCTATTCTCGAATAAGGGAGAGGGAAAGTGTGTAGATACTTTCTATTTCAAAGAGATGATGACAACTCATATCTTTTCTAGAGCAAATAGAATTATTATATATAGGAGACTAAAAAACCTAAACCTAAATTTCTTGGGCCCTTGTCATAACTTAAGCCCAATAGCTTTTGTATAAAGAGTATTCTCAACAATCTCACACTTGCTCTTGAGTACAAACATAAGTTTAAAACCAAAAAACATGTAACTCACTTTTTAGTGTTTGTAAGAATTTCAATTTTTTACAAATAACTTAACCAACATAAGCCTTGTAAGGATAACTAATGAATTGTAACAATGAACAAATGTAGTTAAGGAATTTACTTGCAACTAGTATATTTATTGTATGATTGTAAATTGTGTGCTTTAATTTTTCCAGAAAATGTCATCTTTCAATTTGTTAGCTACTATCTTGAGTCAAAAGCCTATGGATGGTACAAACTACAAACAATGGAAAACTAATTTGGATATTTGTTCAATCTCCCACTTTGTCTGCTTTTAGGATCAACGAATGATCCCACAAGCCAATACAACAATTTTCAGCATGTTTTGTCCTTATTCACACGTTTTCCGAAAAACTTCCCAGAAGGTTATCCATCTCATAACTACTCCAAGCCAAACACGCTTAACTATGAAGTTCTTAAGTGATGGGTTATCGAAAAGTAATGCATCTTGATAAAAGTAGTACCAATTAATTCTTTTAAACCATCATTAGTTGTATAGTCTCATGCTTGCACAGTCTTTGAATCCTTCTCAGAAGTGATTCGATCGAGATGTTATAAGGAGAATATCATAGCCAACTGAATCAGGGAACAAATCCAATAGTAAATATATATTTTTTAGTGTTGGGAGAGAGAATAACAGATATAATGTTACTGTAAGTCTGTAACAACTATATAGTTATCATCCGCACTCTTTTCTTTCTTTCTTTCTTCCTTTGGTGCTGAGGGTTGTAAAGAAGCTTCTTGTTTTGTAAATGCCCAAGTCTTGTACTTATTTTCCTGTTAAATTCAAGAGTTTTAGTAAAGTGTTTGACTTAGCAGTTCTCTCTTACTACTAGCTTGTGAGTATTCTTCCTCAGTGTTGATTCTTTATATATTCTTGTGCTCTTAAACACAAGTTCTGATATTATTATACTTGAAGTTGTTCATGATTATGCACTTTTCCTATTGATTTTTCTTGTGATACATGAAGAATCATACTTTTTGTTTTCTCTGCCAGGAAATAACGAATGTCAAGTATCAATACTTTAGTCTTCCAGAAAAAAATAGCATTATAATAACAGAAATTATCATTTTCATCCATTTCTGAGCTTCACATTAATCTTATTCTGAGTCAAGGTACAATTTTTCTGAGGCTGAAGTATGAAATTGAAATAGCCTCGTTTCATAGCGAAGACAATAAAAAAAACCTAATTGTTGGGTTGGTTTACACAACTCCTGTTGCATGTGAACTGGTTGGAGGCACTGTTGAGTTGCAAGATGATGACAAGTATTAAATCATCTGTAATTGATTCATTTTTTTAAGGGCAACAGCTTCCTACACCATATAATTTTCTCATACATCATTTTTACATAGTGAATTTCCCATTATAGCCTTTAATTTATAAATTAATTATATAATTTTTTTAAAAACTTTTCTTCTTCCCTCTCAACCTCAACGTTTTCTTCTTCCTTCTTCCCTGAGCGCATTCTTCTCCGGCAAGCACCGCATTCACTTCCTTCTTCTTCCCTCTACAACGACATTTGTAGTTCCTCTTTTCCTCTGCAACCAGGCCATTCCTTCTTCTTTGAGTTATTCCGCCGCACCATTTATTCGGCCGCACCTTGTTGGACCTTTGTCCGTGGATACATTGCATTTGGTGGTGGTTGTTTGTGCATCTCGTGACCTTGGTGAGTGGTTTCTTTCTTAATACTTGTCCATGGTGGTGTGTGGAGGCTGTTGCAGGTCGGCCATGGCGGAAACGGATGCGCTAATCCGTTGTGCAGTGTTGTACGGATTAAGTAATCCGTAAGCCTCCTACGGATTACCTAATCCGTAGGAGGCTTACGGATTACTTAATCCGTGCACCTCATACGGATTAGGTAATCCGTATGAACCTTACAAATTATGTAATCCGTGAGATTCATACGGATTACCTAATCTGTATAAGTCGTAACGAATTACTTAATATGTAAAGCTCATACGGATTACCTAATCCGTATGAAGCTTACGGATTACATAATCCATAAGCTTCATATGGATTAGGTAATCCGTATGAGCCTTACGGATTGTTCAATCCGTACATGCCTGGCTTGGAATTTCTTTGTGCATTTCACTACTTTTTTTTGTGTAGCATGACTTGCAATGCTTAAGTGTTATTGTTGGTTGGGTTTTGGACATATTTGAATAACATTTTGCTTTGTGAATAAGTTGGGATAGTTGAGAGTTGTTGATGCTTGTGTAGTATGATTTGGAATGGGTTAAGTGTTGTTGTTGCTTGGTGTGGTTTGAAGTCATGAGTGACATGTAATGGTTATGTATTATTGTTGGTTTGGTTTAGTTTGGTTTGAAGTCATGAATGACATGTAATGGTTATGTATTATTATTGGTTTGGTTTGGTGTGGTTTGAAGTCATGAGTGACATGTAATGGTTATGTATTATTGTTGGTTTGGTTTGGTGTGGTTTGAAGTCATGAGTGACATGTAATGGTTATGTATTATTGTTGGTTTGGTT
>CM023948.1:12272888-12304019 GCA_013407115.1 Glycine latifolia | reverse complement strand
GCTTTGCCATAATTATTCTTAAGTCTTGATCAACATTTAAATTACATTGTTTTTGATATTCTGTTATTTACAATAATTAAATTCAAACTACAATCCAACTCTTTCAACAATTTCATTCCTTTTCCAATATTAAGAATCATAAATTACAATTGACATTAGTGTCTCAATCCTCGTGGAGATGATACTTTCTTATCACTTTATTACTTAGAATGATCGGTGCACTTGCCGTGTCGCAACAACTGCCTTCTGCAGAGGATGTGGACGACAGATGGATGCACTTCACAGATTACATGATCGCAACTAGGGACTTGGTTGATTATCCAGGTCAACATGTTGCTGGATACATGGAGTGGTTTTATCGTGTATCACATCCAGTGATGACTCCCACACAGTATGATGCAGCTCGTGCACGGAGTCTTCTTGAGGCGACCACAGGACCAGTACCAGTTGCTCCACCGATGCATCAGGCTCATGAAGATGCAGGTCCACGTTCCCCATCGACTATTTCTACGCAAGAGCAGACCCCTCGACATGCAGTGGTAGTTAATTAAACATTTTATTATATGGCATAAAGCAATCCCTGTAATGATATTCTTCATTGTTGATAATGATATATTTATGGGTTATTTCAGGATGTTTGCCAACGGATTGTTGAGGGGTTGCAGCAGATGCTTGACTTGGAGATGGTGACAGAGGGCACTAATGCCTATTCTATGACATCACAACTGCTGCATCTTGCTCGAGGTGTCAGAGATGATGTCATTGTCTATACACGGCCTAGACATGCATAGCGCAGGCGACTTTGACTTATGTTTATATGATTGATGTAATCTAACATTCGATGTTGGACAACATGACTACATTATGTAATCTAATATTTAAACATTTATGAAATTAAATTGTGCTTTCATTATTCATAAATTGTCTAAGCATCTCGTAAATCAACGTGTTGTGTGTGTAATTTCATACATTTTGTATACATTTGCATTCGAGCAATATAATAATCAGGCCACTGTTGAGCTTCATTGGTACAGTGAGTAGCCCACAAGAAGGCTGTCGATGGCAACAGACAATTTTCTCGTAAAAATACCTGTTTGCAACCCAAACAAACTTAAATTAACTAGGTTCAACGGAGTGAAAGTAATAACAAATGAAGTCAAACAGTTAATACCTGCACAAAGTGGTTACCAAAAACATGACCAATGCACAAAATACGATGAACTTGAGGATTTCTAGGAAGTTGGCTTCTTAGAGGAAAGAACGTCATGCTTTGCTGAAGTGAAAGAGAGACAACAATGACGTTATATCTTGATGCAATTACATGACCCATATCCGTAATATCCATCCATTTATCCATAGTAACCTATAAATACACAATTAATGAAATACAATAAAATACAAGCTGGTTTATATGTGTAAAGGCATATGAAACCGACAACCGACGATGTTTTACCTTTGACAATCCATCAACCAATAGGGACCGCTTTAAGCTTTCAAATCTATGTATCCCACCGAACAAAGCAATATATTCATCAGTCCATTCTGCAAGTTCTTTGAGCAAATGATTGCGAACCAAAGACCAACATTCGTCACCATAACCTAATAAGGCAGCAATTACACGATATCCACAATTACCATCAGCTTTCACATCGGTGATATTCAAGATAAACTTCTGCATAAATGGATGAAATTGATCTAGCATTGGAACCATCCCGTGTTGCATGATAACATCAGATGACGAAAAGGACTGCTTTGGAGTGGAGCAACTATTTTGCACAGAATGTAACTCGTCTACATACTCAAAGTAAGATGGGTCCCTTCTCGTTGACCTTTCGTGCTTTGTCATTTTCTTCTTTGGAGCACCTTTAGTTTTAACCTTATCAGGGGGAGGGCACATGGAATTTAAATTAGGGTACGTGATTTGTTTAAGCTTACTCTTTAGTGTCATTTTCCCACACAAATCAAGTTTTTCAAATCAGCTATATATGACTTCCATCTCGTTAGTAATTGTGACTTCAACCATCATCTGAAAAGTTTAATCTCCGCCAAAAAATATGAACGGTGTCAACTGAAATGCTCCTAAGTACATACTTAGTTAGCTCACACGCACAAGGCAAACCATGCGTTCTTCTCACAACACACCCACAACGAGAAGGATTTTTTCCTGCATAATGGACTCGCTCATACTCCTCAGCAATATGGTTTAACGCATACCTGGACACCATGCCAACAAGTCTCTTGTATAATGTTACTTTAAAAACATGTCCTACCACATGTGTGCTTCTCTCCAAAGATGCCTTGACCTCATTATGTTGCAACGTGATCATATTGTTCATGGCATCCCAAACAGTGCATAAGTCTCCAACACTATTCTGCAGTAGCCGCTTTAAGGTCCAATGGGCAGACTCCACCCTGCAACATATGATAAAACAAATTAAATAGTGAAAGAAAAATAACTTATGCAAATGTCAAATTAAGCAATCTCAATTCAAAAACTGACATATTTGTTGTTGTATTTCCACAATGCATGACTTTGTTTGTCCATGCTGTGACAAATTTCTCTTTGTGGGGATTCAACCAAGTGTCCTTCACAAAATCAACAAATGTAGGTCACGGTGCACATGCAACTTGAAATTGCATAAGACAATCATCATATTGCTTCTCAGTAGAACAGTCAACAAGACTTCCCCATGCTTCCATCAGATAATCCCATGCATTCTTCTGCCTAACATAAGTTTTACATTTTGCCTTCACATTCTTCTCAATGTGAAATCGACACAATAAATTTGTTGCCTCTAGAAAAACAGTTTTCACAACACTCATCAATGCTGAATCTCTATCTGTAACAATCACCTTTGGGAAGAATTCACTTTTATAAAAAATCTCTCTAATCCGTTCAAGGGTCCAGACAACATTGTTTATGCGTTCAGCCTCTAAATAGGCAAATGCAGCTGAAAATGTCATGTCAGTAGGTGTCACACCAATAATGTCTAGTAAAGGAAGTCTGTACCTGTTTGTTTTATAGGTACTGTCTATCAAGAACACCAAATGATATGCATTGCTCAATTGCACTGCATGTGGATGTGCCCAAAACAAGTCACGTACAACATTTTCATCCTTCAATCGATGCCAATGAATATACATGTCACGTTCAAGAAGTTTCATTAGTTGTTGCATTTCAGTATTAATGCCTCTTGTACACATCCGGTATGCATATCTTGCATTGTATATTTGTTTCAAACTTGTTACATTATTTGCATTGTGCTCCTTCAATGTTAGAAGAATATTTTTTGGTTTGACCATCGTCCTTGTCATATCAGCAACAATGGTCTTCTCCTCCTCAGTTATTCGACCAGGATATGGGTGTCCACAAAATGACTTGGCCCAAGCATGATTATGATTTCCACACATTAGCTTCACCACCCACCCTTGCCCTCCCGAGATTGGTTTGCCCCGCAGCTTAAAAGGACACTCACATTTTCTAGTGGTAGTGGTTGAAGGTGTGAAACCTTTTTTCATGTTCTATACTTTCCACTCCTTTCGCAACCAATTAAGACAAATGATGTTCTTCCTATTTTTCCAGTTTTCATGTCACTCCTCATTATAACCGCTACAAAACCATTGTCAAATGCAACCATACGAGCCCATTTCAATACCGCATCACGCGATTCAAACACCTACACAATGGATAATTCATATTTCATTTTCTAAATTCAATCATTTAATAACTTTAACTACATTCATATTCTTTAACTACATTAAAATCTACATAATTACCTCATTTGTTTGGAATGCTGCAAAACAATCAACTAAACAATCATTATCTTCAAACTCATCAGGGTCTGGTCCAATGTCTTCATTCATATAAATTTCTTCAGCCATTATACTCTCATACATTCACTCATTGTTGTCCATGCTAACAAACAAAAAAAAATTTTAACATACACAACACCATCTGGAAGGCTATAAAAAACACATACACGCTAAATAGTAACATATACTAACATTATTATATTTAAATGTGTCCTTATTTATATTGTTTAATGTTATTATTTTCACATTAAATTTTCATTTTTTTATTATTATATTTAAACAAAAGTTAAATTTTTAACTGATATCTACTCAATTAAAAAATTTAAAAAAAAAACTCAACTAATTAACCTTTTAATTTTAATTTTTTTACCTTTACGAATTAGGTAATCCGTATGGGTCATACCCATACGGATTACCTAATCCATATGACAAGCATGCACCATCATTTACGGATTACCGAATTCGTGAAATCCTTACGGATTACCGAATCTGTAAGGCAAAAAAAAACACTCACCTGCACCTGCCAACACGCTCCACTCCGACGAAAACCAACCAAAAACCACCTCCAGCAATGCAGAGCTCAAACAAACTGGAATGCACACCTCAATGAAACCAAATGCAAAACAATCACCTAACAAGATGACTCTAAGCAATGCCCAACTCAAATAAATGGCGACAATGGTGTAGGTCCGTGAGTGAAGCACCATTGCACAGCAAATATATTTATGTGCTTTTCACTCATTAAAGGCATTTACGGAATTATGAAAAATGAAAATGGTGTAGGAAAAAAGCTGATTATGTATGAAGCACGTGCCTTTTTTAAGATCAATCCCGGCTGTAAAGCACGATAGGACTTTTCACTAAGCAACATGATATTTGTCTCTACCGGTTATTAGAATCTTATGATTCACAATTTGATATGATTGAACTAACTATTAACTTGTTTCATGAAGATTAACATCGAGTGACTTTAAATCTTATAATACAAATCACACAATTCAACAATATTTTTCTTTTACTTTTTCATTCACCAATTGACGCGGAAGAAATTTAAAAAATCAAGTAAGTTTAAATGGTTAAATGAAAAAGAATGAGTGAGCACTTCTAGACTTACGATATCTTATTTGATGGTTCCACTAGTCTATTTGCTTCATTCATTTCATGCACTCTATTTGATAATTTATCATCTTGTTTCCATTCTTTCCAAGATACAGGTTTTACTCAGATATAACTAATAATTTTGTGTTTTATCAGACTTCATTGTTAAGTTATTTTACCTATTTCTAGTTTAAAATTATTACATTGAACACTAATATATCATCTATATGATATATTTGAAGTTATTTTTCATTATCTCAACCTTACAATTTAATACAAATTATGATCCGTGATTCAAAAATTGGCTTTCCAATTCATAATTTGAATCTCAATTTCTCTACAATGCACCAAGAGATGGTATATTAAATGTTTGGTTTCTCTCAACTGGTTGAGAATAAACAATGCAATCATGGAGAAGCAGCACATTCAATGTGCTAGGTTGTCTCAACCAAGCAGCTACTTCAGGTCCTTCTGATTTAAACCTCCCCAAATTACACTCAGCAATCTGAAAGGGTGCACCAATGCCATTTAGGAGTGCCTCGACAGCCTTTCTTAAAGTGCCATTGCCGACTACTTTGCTATGCTTGCCCCATCCAGTTAATATACTGCAAAAATGTTATGATTAAAACTTTAATCCTCATTAATCCAATTAAGGATAACAATAATCTTAAGAGGGAAAGATGCAAACCTCAATATTGGAGGCAGCTTCTGGCCTCCAAAAACAGTGGTACGCAATTCAAGCAACCATGTATGCACCATTGCACAAGCTGCTCCACAGGACGTCAGATGTAGATCCAAGCATTCAGTAGACCAACCCCCTTTCCACACATTTCGGTTTCTTCCTTCAATCACAACCATTTGAGCCCCTAGTTTCTGATGTCAAAATCAGTTTATTATAAAAACAGAAAGAAAAAAAAAAAAAAAAGAGAAGTTAGATCAATGTAAAGAAAGGGTGCATCTACTATAAACTCCCATTGCTAATCATTTGACTAATGAGACATCAATTCAACACATGCAGTAGCAAATTACAAAATTAACAGATGCAAAAGTAGCAAGTTTCTAATCACTCAATTCTACCTGACCAAAATGCCACAACATATCAGTCAGAGCATTATAGAATGCAGATGCTGTTGAAGAATCCAAGTGCTCTAGTTCATCAAATAGTGTCTGAGCTTGATCCCATATGCCTTGCCCGTGACCCATAAGTAGCCCATGAGCTACGCCATAGACCTGACTATCAAACACTCGGAGTGCATCTAACAACTTTGAAGCATCTTGAAATGTCTCGCAACAACTGCATACAACACATTGAATTATACACTTAGTAATTGGTTATATATTTATTTGAGAATTTATCAAAGTACATCCTACAACAAATAAAGGAAAACAAAAACAGTAATAGGTGGTAACAAAAAGTAAAGAACATTGAATACATCACCCACGACTAGGTAATGATTTGAAACAAAAGGATAGGAAGTAATTGCAACTTAGGATGAAATCCCAAGGATTGAAGATGTAGCACTCAACATAATTAGGGGATAAAAAGGGATGGATAAAGTGAAATAAATCACAACCAAATACCGGTGGATTTTTAATTAATAATTAGAGAAATAGAAGAAAAGTTTTAGTTGAGAAAATTGGACCTAATCTTTGAATAAAAAATAAGACATTACAGCAATAAACCCCTTGCTTAAAAGAAATCTGAAGCCTTAAGAGTAGATCTAATCAAAGACATCTAAAGTAACTTTAATTGGAATCAAAAGAAACTAAAAGAAAGCTGTAAAATATAAAATAACACTGCCACAGAACCTACAAGTGTAAACGATATTGAACTGTGAATGTTACATTCCTGGGGGAATAAATAATGCCTAGTGCCTTTCCATTTCAAGCTGATGGAAATCCATTTCCATTTGTGAGATTAGATCTTGTATTTATGATTAGAGAGTAATTAGGGATTTTTTCATTATCACTCAGAATAGATTGATTCTATGTAATTAATGTAGATCCTATTTGCTCATTATGAATAAAGGATTATTGTGGTCATCCTTAACACACAACATTAGAGTAAATAATTCTTATACCATTTACCTCTTCTATTCTGGGGTAACATGTAAGTGACTATATAAAATAGAATGGTGTAAGGCAAAAACAAATATTGGATAGTTATTTGCTACCTGCAAGCATTCAAGATGGCTGAAAATGTGACAACATTTGGTTTGATTTCCATTTCGTGCATTTTTCGAAAGATCTGCACTATGAAGAAATTGTCTTGTCTGCTCCTCTTGTCCTTCTTCGTAAGACCTGCTTTTTCAGCAGCAAGTTGCTCCAACATCTTCATGATTTCATCATTGTTCCCAATGTCAGTCTTCTGATATTGAAAGTTACCTACAATAAGCCCAGAAGATGAAGGTTTAATTTGATGCTCATTGGCTTGAAAAGGAGTATCAACAGCACATTCCAGAGCTGGCAGCTGCTGTCCTATTCTGAAGGCATCAATAATGGAGTTGTAAGTCACAACATTTGGCCTACTTCCTTTCTCTGTCATCACATCCAGCAGCCTCAGAGAAGATTCAATCAAACCATTTTTGCATAAAGCATCAATTAGAGCACTGTAAAATACAACATCTGTCTTCATGCCTCCCTGCTTTAGCTCTCTATAAACATCCATTGCCTCAGCATACATGCTACCTTTAGTGTATATTTTAATCAATGTTGAGTAAGTTAGATCATTAGGATAAATGCGTCTTGCTTTCATCTCATCAAATAATTTTTGGACCTCGACATACTTGTTATGTCTGCCATATCCCTCAATCAGTGCATTATAAGTTACTACGTCATTTTTTATCCCACAACACTCCATCTCTTTGAATTTACCCACAGCATCCTCAAACCAACCAAGATTTGCATATAGACCAACCAGTGTATTGTAAGACACCCTGTCCAACCTAATCAGTAGGTGCTTCATTTCATCATATATATTTAGGGCATCTTCAAAGCGCTCAGCCTTAGAATATCCAGCCATCAAAGTACTATAAGTCACCACATTGGGCCAAATGTTCTTAGCAGGCATCTCCACATCAATAGCATGCCTGGCAAGATCCATTCGTCCACCTTTACACAGTGCATCCACATATGTATTATAAGTATACACATCACGCCCAATCCCTTTCCATTCCATTTCAGCTAACAAATCCCTACAAAGTTGCCACCTACCCTTCGCAACACAAGTTTTGAGAAGTGAATTGTAAGTAAGCCGATCCGGCAAACAGCCGGCAACTATCATCTCCTCCAAAAACTTAACGACTATTTCAAAGGTAAGTTCCCCTTTGGCCCCTGCATCAATAATGGCATTGTAGGTAACCAAATTGGGTTCCAAGCCAAACTTTCCCATGCTCCTCAACAAACTGACCGCCTCCGAAAAGCGATCATTCCTGCCAAGTGCACTAATCATTGCAGAAAAGGAATAGACAGTGTTTCCATACCCTCTATTCCTAGACTCTTCAAACAAATCCAAGGCAAGCTCAATCTTCTTTAACCTGCCAAGGGTCCTAATCATGTTGCTGGTCAACTTCCCCATGAAAGTATTATCAGTAGCCCTACTCATGGCAAAATCATAGGTCCTAGTGGCTAGCAATAGGTCACCAGTATTGGCAAACTCCTTAAGCAAATAAACATAATCCTCAGCAACATAAAGCCTATAATGAAGCAACACACTATCTATGGCAGCAACATCATTACCAGCATTGGTGAGGCTATGCAGGACCTCCTCGGCCACCTTCGAGTGCTGCTGATTGTTGGGGACGGCCCTGGGGCCGCCGGAGTTCATCTTCCCCGGGTTCCGGTTGGACCGCCGGCCGGAAAACTCGGGCGCCAGCCGGGTTTTCTGGGCGCCAAGCCACGGACTCAGGGAGGATGAAAATGCAGCAGAGGCAGTGGCAGCTGCAGAGGGAACACCTGCACCTGCACCTGCACCTGCACCAGCACCAGTACTTGATGCAGGTGAGGAATAGTACCTGGTGGAAGAAGAAGAAGACCACCGGTTCCGGTTGTTGTTGCGGCGGTGATGACTCCTGTTTTGGTTATGGTGGTGGCGCTGGTTGTTGTTGGAGGGTCTTGGGGGAACGGAGGAAAAGTGGGGTCGGGGTGTTGGGGTTGACGCCATTGCACTGTTGAGGCAAAAGGGTATACGAAATGAGGAAAAAGTTGAGAGCTTTGAGGGTTTTTGATTGAGTGGTAGCTGCTGCTGCTGAAGCTTAATGGAGTGAGAGTACACAGTGTGGTGGTGGTGTATTCAGTCCACGCACGGCTTTCAATTTAATCTTTTTTCTTTCTTTCTTTTCCAGACATTATCCCTCGTTCATCCCCTTTCCCTTCCTCGGTTTAATCATTCCACACCTTTTCAGCTACCCTTATTACTATTATTATAATTATGATAATAAAATAATTGGATAAGAATAAGACTTAAGAGGATTCCGTATCATTCTTAGCCTTACCAGTTACCATAATCTATCCTCAACTCTTTACCTATTTCTTAAAAACTCGTGACTTTGGTGTTTTTAACGATTTTTAGTTGTTAAACTTTAACTTGTGTTTTTGATGAGTAAATTTTATGGTGTGATTGATTTAGAGGAGATGAAAATAGAAGACATAATATGAAAAAGGAAAAGTAGAGTAGAAATTAAATGACATGTTGTGTTGTTTGTTTTAAGTGAAATAATTGAGAAATATAGTAGAAATAATATTGTAAATTTATTTGGTATAAATGGAATAGGAAGAACAGAATTAAATTGAGACACAAAAGTATCTTTGTGTCATTATGTGAGTAGTTCTAATCCCAAAAAAGTAATTATAAATCACAAAAATTTGATTACTTTGGTTGAATAATCGATTTTTACTTATCAAGATTATTTGTGTGAAGACGAAAATTTACTCTGCAGGCTACCCAGCTTTAAAGTTAACTTTCTTCCAAGTAAGTCATCTGTACCAAACTCTGGCACCTCATTTCTGTCTATGGTATTTTATTTCTCTCTGCTGAATCGAACGTATCCAAAGTGTGTCTATGAGTATTTTTCAATAATTAATGACTTTTGTTTTTGTACATTTAAGTAAATTTTATCTTTTTTTAATAAAGTATTAATAAGGATGTCATACAAGATATAAGGGACGAGATGACTTAAAATAAAGAAAAATATAGGGATTATTTGTTACTAAATTTAAAACACAAATTTTATCATGTAACTATACTTTAAAAGTAACAGTGTCAAGTATGAAAATATTAAGATGAATATGTGATCATAAAAAAAATATAATACAAAATGATGTTATAGGAGAAAAGATTGGTGTAATACTAGTTGAAGAAAATATGATAGAAGTTAGAAGAGTAGATTGCATAATTTTTAGCTAGGATCAAAAGACTAAAGGGAGATTGAAGATAACCTTAAAGGAAATCATTATAAACTTAATAATATTTTTAAAATTTTAATTTTTAACTATACCAAAGGATATTATGTAATTCATATAGTCAATCTCACCTACTAGAAGCAAAGACTGATCTAGAAGGGGGTAGAGCTTGTGCTCACTTCTAACTTTTTATGTGTTTGTATCTATAAATATAAATTAAATTAATTAGTATAAAATTATATAAATTTAATTTTTTATGTTGTTATGATAATAATGGTTAAGATTAATTAGTATAAAATTAATTATATTTATTGTTTTTTTAATATTTAAAGTGATAACTAGTATAAAATTGTATAAAACTAGTTATATGTTTTTTGTTATTATCATTTAATATAAATATCAGTTTTAATTTTATGTTTAAAAATAATAAGTTGTTTAAAAAATAACATTTATTAAAAGTTCGACATTTAAACAATTATAAAAGAAGAAGAAAAATCAACTTTCTCATTAAAAGTTTGACATTTGTTGTTATTGTTGTAATGTTATTGTTGT
Organism: Glycine latifolia; assembly: GCA_013407115.1. Taxonomy (NCBI): domain Eukaryota; kingdom Viridiplantae; phylum Streptophyta; class Magnoliopsida; order Fabales; family Fabaceae; genus Glycine; species Glycine latifolia. The sequence goes on along the minus strand of CM023948.1, from coordinate 12,293,156 downwards.
AATAAAGTATTGTCCATGCATAATGTTGTGTTTAAATGTATATTATTATTATTATTATTATTATTATTATTATTATTATTATTATTAGACATATGAATTATTTTTTTTCATGACATTCCCGTAGAGTATTTCCTAGCTCAATTTTATCATTAAAAAAATGAGATATTGATAATATATGTTGGTTTAATTTATAAGAAAACTTCTTCATTAAATTCAAGTTTAGTATAATGAATAAGAATTTGGTTTATATACATTATGACAATAAAATATTTGTATATAGACATTTAATAGTAATTTGCTTTATCATCACTTCATATCAATGGGTAAGATAATTTGATAAAATAATTAAACCTAAATAAATACTTTACATTGACAAAGTAAAAAAGTATATATGTATGTAAAAAAAAAGTATTTTATATTTTAAATAATTAATTGTTTTACAATGTCTAAACATATTTTAGATTTTCAGATTAACTATAATTGCCAAAAGTTGTTATACTCCAAATTCAATTATTTTGTTTAATATATATATCAAATGTTTCAATTCAAACAAGCATTTTTAACAATTTTGAACTAAAAATACATAATAAAATTAACGTCACATCATCATTTAATAGTTTTTAAAAAACTTTCAATGAAAATTTTGAAACATAAAGACTAGTCGGAAAAAAACATAAAAGATAAAACAAGAATATATGAAATTAATATCATGGATCAAAATGATATTTAAAATATGAATTTAAAAAAATAATTAATTACAAAGAAGCTAAAAAGTGGACTTCAAATATCAAATATATATTCATATTTTTTAAAGTGTAATTATTTAAATTGTCTTCTAAATTATTAATACGAGTCGATAAATTTTATAACATTTTCTGTTATGTTTATTTTGATAGTTGATTGAAGTTTCTAAAATAAATTCATTTAGAAGTGAAATAATATGAGATTGTTAGATGTCTATTGTATAAAATCTATCTAAAGAATTTAATGAAAAGTAAAATAGGATCATTTATGTAAAATAATTAATTTGAAAATATAAAATATTTTTATATATCCTAAAATAATTAATTATCAAAGCATAACATAAAATTTGACTTCAAATCTCACGTACGTATAAATGTTGTGGTGTTAAAATTTTGAATTTATTGGAGGAGGGCCACCCTCTTCAAGGAGTGATATAATATTTTAAGGTAAACAATACGTGTCATTTGTAGTAAAAAAGACAAAAAATAATATATATATATATATATATATATATATATATATATATATATAATATTTTAAGGTAAACAATATGTCTTATTTGTAGTAAAAAAAGAAAATATATATATATATATAATGTCGAGCTTGGCAAAAACATTTATAAGAAATTGCATAATGCATGGCAACAAAAACTTATAGTTTGACTAGTTACATCAATCTTTAATCAAAAGTTAAGTCACCCAAAATAAAATAAAAATGACAAGGATAAATAAAAAATAAAATCTAGAGCCACACAAACATGAATAAGTATGTCTATCGGGCACACAATTGAACTATAAAACAAATTATCTAATATCTAAGCATACAATATAATATACATATGTTTAGAATCACCAGTAAAAAAAGAGATTAATTGAACTCCAACAGAATTCAATAACAAAAATTTGTAAGAATATCTTTAATGGTAGATCTTAAATTGAGATCTTAAATTACTTTTTAGTAAAAATAATAGTGTCAAGTAGGATTGAAGATCTCTCAATATCTCTACCATTTTTTCTTTAATAGTACATCTGATTTTGAGATATTAAATAATTTTTAATGGGTTCCACATTGATCTCACATTTAAATATTTATTAAATTAAATATAATTAATTAAGTAATTAAATTTATAGGATATTTAACCCTAAGAACAATTTTTCACTATACCAACTTGTTTTTTAAGTTATTATTAATGTATACACATTAATTATCACTTTCTTTTCATATGTTTTTCTCTTCTTTTTTCCCCCTCTTTTCCCACAACCCTATTTTTTTCTCTCTCTCCTCCCTCTCCTCTCTTCATGCTACTTCTTCTAATTCTTTTTTTCTCTTCCTTCTTTTCTCTCTTCACGACCCCTCACCTCCCTTTTCCTTCTCCGCCCGACCCTCCACCTTCCATTCCTTCCTTCGTCGCGACCCTCCACCTTTCCATCCCCCTCTACCGCGGCCAACCCCTTCCCCTTTGTGTGCACGACCCCCCACCTCCCATTTCCTCTCTAAGTGCGTGACCCCCTTCCCCTTGGTATGTTTTTTTTTCACTAGTTTGTTTTTTTTTTCTTCTTTATTTTTGTTTGTTGTGTTCTTACTTCATTCCAATGGATCTGTTGTCTATTGTGTTTTATTGTTATTGGTGTTGACGAATAACTTTTTTTAAAAAATTTGTGTAGATCTACACAATTATTATAAAAGAACTAGATCTCCAACATGGAAATCTTAATGAGTGCTTTATTGCTAGATTTGGGAAAAGTTAGATCCTCATCTTAAGATTTATCCTCAAGATCCGACATTAAAGATACTCTTACTCACCTAAACATAAAAAAGGATAAAAAAAATTGAAGAGAATTTAACATACCATCTTATAGCTACCCTATTGTACCAAAAAAAAAGCTACACCCTTTCCTCATTATGCATTAAAAAAATAGAATAAAACTAATTAATTTATTTAAATCCAAATTAAATGAGGCATTCATCATTAGATAGCTTGGCATGCCCATATTTTATCAAAAGATATAAATTAAATCAAATTATCTTATTCTACAAATGATTATCTCAGCTTACAATACCCTCGTATTTCTTTTATGAAAAAAAAAGAAGAAAATATCTTTATATATTTAATTATTAGAAGGTGTGTGTATTATAAAAAAAACAAGAAATTTGAAATTATTGATATAGTTCCCACACATGGAAAACAATGGTGTTACTATAGATGTCTTTGTGGATAATATAATCAGTATCTTTTGGAAGCAAGGTGGCATTGGCTCTCGTTATTTTTTTTTTAAATCAAGGCTTGCTTCAACCTTCTGTAATTTTCTAACACCTTGAATTTGCCTTTTAATAAGAAATTTAAGTAACAGGATTCAATAACAATAGACATTCCAATAAAAGGATATCTAACAAGAAATTGAAGCTCAAGCATTTTGGCAAAGCTATTTATTAAAGCAAGTACTTATTTCTAAACAACAAACTAATTATTAAACTATGTACTTGTAATAAATCATACTAGTATACTATCGTTGATAATTTCAAAAGCAAAAAGTAAACTCCTTTTCATATCCAAACCACACGGAAAAAGAAAAAAGAAAAAAAAGATGCCCTAATGCTATTGAACTATAAGCTATCAATAAGAGAATCAACACATGTAGTAATCTAGGAAGCTGAAAGCAAATAAAAAGTAGTAGGTCTTTTTTCTTGTTAATTTTCATAAATATCAATTCCAAGACTTTGACCTATAATTTTTTTATTCAATAAAATAATAAGATTATATATATTATAAGAATCAACTGCCAAAAGAATTATATATGCAATTGGCGAAAGGAAAACTTCAAAATACTTAAATTTTTCATTCATTTAATTTGTTGTTTACAATCGTTCAACTGATTGTGAATTGATAATGCAGATATATAGTAGAAGCACATTCAATGTTGTAGGTTGTCTCAATGAAGTAGTCACATCAGGTTCTTTTGATATAAACCTCCCCAAATTACAATCAATAGTATGAAAGGTTGAACCCATGCCATTTATTAGTGCCTCAACATTTTTTTAAAACTCCATTGTCCACTACTTTGCTATGCTTGCCCCATCCAATTAATATGCTGCAAAAAGATTATGATTAGAACTTCATTCCTCACTAATATAATTAAAGGATAACAATAATAATACTGAGAGGAAAAGATGCAAACCTTAGTATTTGATAGAACTTTTGACCAAAAAAATAAGTGCTATGCAATTTTAGCAACCAGTGCCAGTCCAACGTAGATTGAGAATTAAAGTAATTTTTAAGAGATTTTTTATTGTATTTTAAATGACAGAGTTATATATTAGATATTTTGTTAATATATTGTATTTTAGTCGTGATATGTGTACTTTTTTTCTTTATAAAAATTAATAAAAAATATTTTTTTATTGGTGAACTTAAAACTTAAATTTTAATTATTTTATCTTTAGGTTAACTTTCTCAACCACTAATGCACCACACATCTTTACATTCCAAATTTCTAACCACTCAATCTACCTAACTAAAATAACACAACATATGTTATGGTATGGTATTTAGACTATGCGTAACAATATTATGTTTTAAGGTGTTCTTATTAATTTAGACTATGTGTATAGTATACAATTAATTTTTACTTTTGGATTAATGTTACTTGCAAATCACTAAAAATATCTTTAGTGATAGATATCAAATTGAGATTTTATATAAGTTTTTAGTAGACCTCAAATGTTACATAGGAATGAAGATTTCTCCCATTTTTTTAGTGGTAGATCTCATTTTAAAAACTTAGATGACTTTTAGTGGGTCCACATGAATCCCACTTTTAAATATTTATTAAATTAAATATAATTAATTAAATAATTAAATTTAATTAATAAAACATGAAAGAAATATATATATATATATATATATATATATATATTAAGAAATGGGAAATTTTAAATAATTTGTATTTATGACTAAATGGTAAAGAAATGAAACATACATAAATTTGATAATAAAAAAAGTGCAAGACATTAATTTCAAAGAAAAATCAAATTGCATTATTTTTGTGACAGTAACGTTCTCAAATATGCTTCACACCAAGTCTGCTTTAAATTATTGATGAACTCCTCTTGTATGCATAATGTGTCTTGTTTACAAGTATGTAGCAAAGTCAGGAAGAACATCACGAGATACTTCAACATTTGAAATATCATTATTTACGTGATCATAATTAACATCGACATTACCACTAAATGTATTTTGTTTGTCTTCAACAATCATGTTATGCAATATAATGCATGTCAACATTATATCCAATATTATTTGCTGTGGAAGGGGTTTGAGTGTTTGACATAAAATAATTTGGTGGTGGTGGTGGTAAAAAAGGATGGGGGAAAAGGAGGACGATTTTCTGAATTTTGGATTTAAGGATGCATGTGATAATTTTGTAAAAAAAATTATATAAGTTTGTTAGTCAAATTGATTTGGATCTCTTTCACACATAAAATTTAACTCAGATTGAGACTGACAAAAATAAATTGACAAATGAAAAATGGTAACGAAAATTGTATGTACAAATTTTGTGTATATTGAACCAATTTATAGGATGTTTATGTGTGTAACAACAATTTTTTTTACACCATCTTGTATTGTACGACTAATTTTTTAAGTTATCGTTATTGTGTACACAATAACGATAACTTTTTCCACATTCTTTCTCTTTTTTTTTTCTTCTCCCCCTCTCCTCTCTTCACGTCACTTTTTCTTCCTTCTTTTTCCCCTCCTTCTCTTCTCTCTTCATGCAACTTTTTCTTTCTCCTTCTTGTTCTTCCTTTTTCTCCTCCCTCTCTCCTCTCTTCACGCCACTTCTTCTTCTTTCTTCTCCTCCCCCTTCCCCTCCACCGAGAACCACCTCCCTTCTTCCCCTTCGTTGCGAACCACCCCCTTCCCCCTTCCCCTCTGCTATGAGCCCCCCTCCGTTGGTATGTCTTTCTTTCTTTCTTTTTTTTGTCTGTTTTCTTTTCTTTTTGGTGCTGTAATGACTAGTTCTTCATCTCCTTTCCCATTTTTTTCTCCTTCTGTTGGTACCGCCATGCTGGAGATGTAACGACCCGCCTCGTCGCTACTGTATCATACTCTTAATTATGCTTTTAATGGTAATTTATGTCTAAAAATCCCTTTAAGTTTGTTTATAAAAAAAATAGTAGTAAAATTTTCGTAAGTGTAACAATATCAAAACTTGAATATACAAAGAGGCAATACATCATAATACTTGTATATTAATAATCATAAGTTAGTGGTAATTATAAATAACCAAGTCTAAATTGTACAAAATTCTCAAAAGAAATAAGGATTTAAATGATAGGGTGTAACTAACACAATGTTGGGGTGTAGTCATTAGAACAAGGGGTGTAATTAGCAAAAATATAACCCTTGCCCGGGATCTAGCCCATCTATATCCCAGCTACTTGGCGGCTCCAACCAACGTAAGTCATCTTCCGATCACCTACTGTTGTCCATCTGCTCATGCGAACATGGTTCGTGATCACCACAGATACCAATCCACAAGGTACAACAAAACAAAGATGAGTCCATCATGTAAAATAATAATGAAATAAATATCATCAGTTATAAAATCACAACAATATTCAAATATTTTATCACGCATTCAATCATGGGCAACCCGTCCAAATACATTTCACAATTCACTTTAAAATAACTAGTCATGATGCATGTTTCAGACTTATCTCTTTGTCAATGCAATGTGATACCATCCTCATGGAAATAGCCTCTCTCAGGAAAATGATGCAAAAGCTCGTCAAGGTCACTCTGTCGTGCACAAGTCGCTCCCCCCTCATGGTGATCAACCCTGAGTCACAAGGGAGTTCCAAATAGAGATGTCCCTCTAGTACCTCTGTACCCTACAGCCACCATCCTATTTCCATTATGCATGAAGTATGTACATGGGCTCTATCAATGTATGACCCAGGCCCGTGCTCAACTCGACCCAGGTAGGATAATGTCATACACCCCCCATATACATATATACTGACTCATTCTCGGGTACATTGATGCACTGACCGTGGTCCTTGCAAGGTTAACCACCCAGTCTCGGCATCTCACGTCAACACATAAAATATCACCATAGCTATGACCCGTCCCCAGGATCAACTCATCCCGGTTAGGGTAATGCCATACACCCCGGTGGGTATTTTATGTATATCCAAATGCATTTAGATTACCATGGGTACCATCAATATATGTCCATGTCCGGGTTAACTCATCCCGGTTAGGATAATGTCATATACTCCCCATGGTATCAATGCATTTAATAACTCAAGCCAATACAATGGCCAATCTCAATGTAATCACATACGTCATTCATAAACACTACAAACAAGTGAACAGGGGTACAATATTAGATGTTCGGATTGGCACCTAGCCATAACAACTGATGTAATAATCCGAACAAGGTCGGATAATGGCACAAGGTTGTTCGGGTAAGGAAGCCCGTTAATTCACAAGGAAACGGGTATGAGCTCTACCGAGTAGGAACCCGGTAGCTCTTTTCCCGAGAAGGTACGAGTTTTGTCGAGTAACGAACCTGGTAGCTCTTTTCTCAAGACATACAAGTTGTGCCTAGTAAGTAAGCCGATGGCTCTTTTCCCAAGAACATACGAGCTCTGCCAAGTAACGAACCCGCTCACCTCGGCCAACTCATCTCGGTAGCCGACGTTACAAACAAAGATTTGACACATGCAACTCGGCCAACCCTTCCCAGCAGCCGACGTCACAAACAAAGGTTTGACACATGCAACTCGGGCAACCCTTCCCTGCAATCGACGTCACAAACAAAGGTTTGACACATGCAACTCGGCCTACCTTTTCTGGTAGCTGACGTCACAAACAAAGTTTTGACACATACAACTCGGCCTACCTTCCCGGCAGCCGACGTCACAAACAAAGGTTTGACACATGCAACTCGGCCAACCCTTCCCAACAACCGACGTCACAAATAAAGGTTTGACACATACAACTAGGCATACCCTTCCCGGTAGTCGACGTCACAAACAAAGGTTTGACACATACAACTCGGCCTACCCTTCCCGGCAGCCAACGTCACAAACAAAGGTTTGATACATACAACTCGGCCTACCCTTCCTAGCAGCCGACGTCACAAACAAAGGTTTTGACACATGCAACTCGGTCAACCCTTACAGGCAGTCGACGTCACAACACAACCCGGTAGTCGTCTTCCTCACACCATTTACAGACATCGTCAATATATTTTACGCAGCATATTAAATAACAGATACACACTTTAACCCAACCATGATATCAAAAATCATTATTAACACAATAAACTCCCCTTACCTCAACATGGATTCTTTTCTTTCACACTTAACATGAGTTTTTGTTCGAACACAAGTTCTCCCAGCAACAAGGAATGAAAGGATTATGCTTCGTTCACCAATTCCTCTTAAAGAAGAGGATTTTTCGCCGCTGCTACGGTGATTCTCGAGAGTTAAAGTGGTACAGAAGGTGGAAGAGAGAGATTTTTGGTACAAAGATTTTTAGAGAGAGAAAAAGAAGAAAAACATGCCCAGAAGTGAGAGTAAACCATTCTTCCACTGCAGGCTTATTTATAGACGACGCATTGAGGCAAGTTGCCAACAATTTGAATCAGCCAGCTATCTCAGCCACCATAGTTGTCCACTTGCGTGACCGAATAGCCACCATAGCCACCATCATTTTTACTATGCGTGTACGGATAGCTTATCTCAACCACAAAATTTGACTTTCACCTTTTACGCACAAACACCCATGCAAAACACTTTTACAGATTTCAAGATTTATATTAAACAATTAATCAACACAAATACCTTTCTACTTGTAAAATTTCAGGGTGTTACAGGAGATTTGTTCAACTCCTTTATTGGAAGATCTAGTGAAGACCATATCTTGAACTTAAGATTTGATACTAAATATGCCCTAAGGTACATCTACCACACCATATACTTTTTTTGTCCTTATCAGAAATTTGACCCCAAATTGTCCCACCTTATTTTCGTTCATATTTCTAACAATCTCTCTGGTGTTCCTTTTTTATTTTTCTTTCCCCTGCCATTAGACCCAGATTCGTTTTCTATTATGATGGTTAATTGTTGCTCTAGTTCTTGACCCATGACCTAGATTCATACCCTTAGCCCAAATCTGCTTGGGACATGGGAGTGAGAAAGAGACGAACATTGAAGAGAAACAAAGAGAGTAGAAGGCGAGATGAGGAATGGAAAACAAATCTAGGTCGACGACATTGTCGTGGTGGAAAGTTGTAGTGGTTGTCGAAGGTACCACGAAAGTTGTAACGACCCGCCGCGTCGCTACTATATCACTAACTCTTAACCATAACCTTAATGTAATTTTTTTGTTGTTAAAAAGAACACCCCCCCCCCCTTTTTTCAATAAAAATTGTGGTAATAATTTTTTTTTCGCGATCACATAATGACCATCAACACAGGAAATGTACGTAATCAAAGGTACGCATAAGGCATTTTAAATATACATATGTACATATACAAAGCATAATTTAATTACAAGTACAAAAGACTATGTCCAAAATATATCAAGTGTTTTACAAATTAAGTATGGAATTAAACGTCGGGGTGCAATTAGAAAAACACGAGTATGACTATCAAAACCAAGGGTACATCTAGCAAAACATGACCCCTGCCTAGGATCTATTACATTGACATCCCGACAACTCGGCGGCTCCGACCAAAAGTTGTCATCTTCCCGGTCACCTACTACTGTTTGTCTGCTCACACGAACCGGGTTCACGATCATCACAGGTACCAAACCACATGGCACAACAAAGCAAGGGTGAGTTCATCATATAAAATAACAAACAAAAGATAACATCAGTTAAGGAAGACAATCCAAGCGACACAAAATCACCACAAAGTCCAAATATATCAACGCGCAACCAACATGAACACGCATCTAGGAACATTCCACAAGTCAACTTAAAATGCCTAGCATGATGCATGCTCCTGACTCAACCCTCAGCAATGCAATGTGGTACCATCCCAGAAATAGGCTAAATCCATGGTCCAAATGATAGTTGTAGTTGATGTCGGGGTCACTCTGTCGTGTATAGGACTCACCCCCCATGGTGATCAGCCAAATGGGTGTCATAAGGATCTCCCTACAGACATGATCCCCCAATACTTCACGTACTATTACAGTCAATCATCCTATTTTCGTCATGCAAATGAAGTATGTCTCTCGTTGGCACCATCAACGTATGGCCCAGCATAGGAACAACCCCCGCCTGGCTAGGATCTCCATACACCTCCCATGTACATACATACCGCCCCAAATGAGGGTCGTCCCAACACGGGCTGCAAATGTTGTATGTCTCTCATGGGCACCATCAATGTATAACCTGGCACAGGAACAACCCGTCCTGGCTAGGATCTCCATACTCCTCCTATGTACATACATACCGCCCCAAACAAGGGCCCACTGATGCATTGACCGTGGTCCTTGCAAGGTTCACCACTCGGTCCCGGCATCTCATGTGTCTATACATAGCCTCTCACCATGGCTCCATCAAGGTACAAAACATCTCAAGCCATCACATAGGCTAACCTCAACGTAATCACATACGTCATTCATGGACACTACAAACAAGTGAAAAAGTGTGAAGCATTGGGTATCCGAGTCGGCACCTAACCATATAAACCCGAGATAAGAATCCGAACAAAGGCGGACGAAGGGGGATAAGATCAGTCAAGGTCGGCAAAGGTCAGTAAAAAAAAGTGGTAAAAAGGGGTAAAGGTTGGACAAGAGCGGACGAGGTCGGAAGAGATCGGTCGAAGTCGAACAAAGGCGGTCACCTTAACAATTTTAAAGAGAATCGTCCAACCGAGTAAAGGACCCGGTGGCTCTCTTCCCGAGGAAGCACGAGCTCATCCGAGTTAGGGAACTCGGTAGTTCACTCCAAGCAACTTGAGCTCAACAGTTCTAAGGTATCATCCCGAGTAAGGAACCTGGTATGCCGACGTCCGCCAACAAGGATTGGCACGTTCTGCATACACACATGCATGCTATGTAACCCGTTTAACTTAGTCTACCTATCCCGGTAGTCGACATCAAAACACAAGGGTTTGGCACATATATGCAACTCAGCCAACCCTCCCAGGTAGCCGACATCACAAACAAAGGTTTAACACATGTATATAACTCGGCCACCCCTTCCCGATACTCAGCACCTTCACGAACACTTTTGCAAAGTGTCTTGAGGGCTTTTCAGCATCAAAATGCCAACCTCACGAACATGCACGGGGAGTTCTTACAACATCAACTCTCCCCTTCCAGAATACCATCAAACACCACACCAAAACATCATTAAACATCAACACAAAACACCAATCAACGAACATAAAGCGTAACCCGTTCCATTCATTCAAAGGCACAACTTTCTAGAAAATAACACACATGCGGACATGCATCATCGCCATGGTTGGACTCCCTGGTCCTCAACCATGTTACTTGAAATTGTTATCAAACATAATAAACTCCTCTTACCTAACCAGGAGTTAATGCACGAGCTTCATGATAGTTTGTCCTAAGCGTCTGTTCCAACCATGAGGTCCTTCTTGGCGTTAGGATATCGTAGCAGCGACGGTGAGTTGAAAGTGGTACAAAAGGGTTGAGGGAGAGAGGGTTATAGGTGTGAGTGAGTTTGGGAGAAAAGGAGAGAAAACGCAAAGGTTGGAGAAAGGAAGATCACCTTCTGTTGTGTTAGCCTGCTGCTTATAAACACGGCTGACAAAGCACGTCCATTAAACGTGCACGACCAGCAACCACAGCACAGTAGTGTTGACTTATGTCCCATCACCCATCAAGCACGTATCCCAAAACAAAGCACTCAGGACAACAATTAATACAATAAAACATATAATTAATCAATATAATACACACATAAATGTCCAGCTTAGCAACTTAAAATTCCAGGGCGTTACAAAAGTTAGTGAGAGAGTCGATGTGGTTTGTTCACGGTGAGGGAGTCAAATGGGTTGCATCACACGATAACGACCTACGAGAGGCTGTTGGAGAATGGAAGGGAGAGGTTGTAGTTGTCGTTATTGATGGCTGGGTATCTATAGAGAATAGGGAGGAGGTGACATATATGGTGAGAGCAGTTGGTTCTAAACTCTTAGAAGACCAAGTCATTCAATTTGTTGCAGGCTAGATCATTATCTTTTCTATGGTCATTTTTTCATTCTTTCACTTAAAGTAAAATGGAGAGTTTCCAGGTAGCTCCATATAAAAAAGTGAGAATGGTGAGTTTTATTGACACTATTCCAAAGTCAGCTGCTAGTAATTAAGATATTGTGCAAGGATCTTGTTTCTCAAAGCAAACATCAACTTGTGTCCAAGTTATTAATAACATCAATAAATGGTAGTATTTAATCCAATAAGATATGAAATCATTGTCAATGCTGGAAATCTCCTTTGGTGATGGCCAATGGTGGCATGCAGTTGTCAGCGATAGGTCCACAGAGGAAAGAGTTGGGAGAAAAGTGATACAATGTGGAAAGTGTAAGATAAAATAATGTACTGAAGATTAAGCCAATGATTAAAAAATTGTGCATCATGAACCAATATTTCAATTTGTGCACCGTAACCTACGCCTTCAATTTGATACTCATTGTCTTGAAAAGACCTCACATTCTAAAATTGATGTTTGTTTTACTCTAAAGAGCATCAATAATAGATTTTTTAGTCACAAAATTTGGTCTAATTCCTTTCTCTATCATCCCATCAAGTAGCCTCAAAGAAAATTTGATCAAACCATTTTTGCATGAAGCATCAACGATAGCAGAATGCATTCTTAAACTCTCCATAAACAACCTTCATGCATAACTTTCTCAACAAAACAACATACATTATATCTTTTGTGTATATTTTAATAAAAGTTTATCATTACTTTGGAAGCTTGTTTACAGAGTTCAGACAAGAAGACATGTTGATCTCATTGTTGCTTTATGCAAAAAATGGTTCAATTAGATCTTCTTTGAGGTTGTTTATTTTAACCCACCAAACCCACAGTCCACATAACCCGCTCTGCTAAGCCCACAATTTAGACATATTATCCTTTAGTGATCCTACAACTGCATCATTTAGCTTGCAAGCTAAACAGGCTAGCTCGTGTCCCTAAAAATTAAAATTTAAGAAAAATTCTAAAAACCAATTAAAAACCCTTTTGTTATCATTTTATAGTCCGATTAATCATTGGATGTTTGAAAATTATACTTTATAGGTTTTGGTTGGTGTTGGTTATTTTGACATGTATCTAATTTCAAGTATAATGACCACAATTTTTTATTAGTCTAGTTTCTATTTTTATTTTACTTTTATTAAACCATAAATCTATTTCTATAAATGGAAAATTCTGGAAAATGGAAAGTTGAAAAATCGTTATATAATAAAAAAATACCTTTTTTATTTAAGGCATAAAATGCTCGTTGATCGTCCACAAACTCATCAACAAGCATGTTTAACTCACAGGTTAAATGAATCGGACTAAAAAACCCGCAATTTAAATAGCTCAAAAAGTTGAAGTCCATACCATGCGGGTTGCGAGTTATGCACATGGCCCAAGCCCAAATGTCCAACGATAAATGTGGATTACATTCATATTTAGTATACATTGTAATTTTTACTTTTAAAATTTCTTACAAACTAAAGTTTGTAAAATATTAATCCAATAACTGAAATGATAGTTGCCAAAAAACCAAAAATGGTTGTATTATATATAAAATATCTAATTATTAATATAAATATATAAATAATATATTAATTGCATTAAATGCTATATTATTATTATTATTTATTTTAAAGTCAAATTTCCTTATTTAAATAGATTATAATATATATACGCATTTACTTATTAATTTCTATATTTTAAATAATGTTTCAAACATATGTATAATCTATTTACTTAAATGATATTTCTATATTTTAAATAACATTTCAAACATATATATAGTCAAATAGCCTTATTTAAATAGATTATATATACACATTTGCTTATTAATTTCTATATTTTAAATAATATTTCAAAAATAGATAGAGAGACATTTACACATTTACTTAAGAAAAAAATAATTTATTTTTTATATCTTTGACAAAAAGGACACAATTTTGTTATTTAATTAATATTTAAGAAAATTAGTTTGAAAAACATACTTTTTTATTTTAAAATATGTTTTTCAAACTAGTTTTCTTAAATTTTAATTAATTAACAAAATTGTGTCGTATTTAAGGAAAAAATATTTATTTATATATTTATATAAATATTATAATAATAACATTAATTGCTACACTAGTTTTTTTTCCTCTCTAAAGTTAATAGCAAAAAACTTATACGATATGCCAATGAACATGTATATTCCAACAAAGTTGATGGAAGAAATGTTGGTGAAGTTGTCTGTGAAATCTTTGGTATAGTTGAAGTGTGTGAGAAAAGAGTGGAATTATCTCATTTCTCACCCTGAATTTGCAAAGAAATATTTCAAGTTTGGGCAACGGATAGAGAAATTGATGATCATAGCGCCTGATGTTAACCACTTCAAAAGCATTAACTTCATCAAATCCTTACATGATGAATCTACCTATCAATCATTGTCCGTTAGGTTTTTGGGCCAACATCCTAAACCTTGTGTTCAAATCAAGGATTCTTGCAGAGGTTTTCTTCTTCCGAAATCTTGTCGTACTCTTTATTTGTGGAATACATCGACAGGTCAAAACAAAATGATACAATGGTCTTCCAAATTCTCCCCTATTAAGCCTAGCAATTCCTTTTTTTGTAATAGTCTTGGATGTAATGACCCGCCACGTCGTTACTGTATCACTAACTCTCAAGGACATCATTATTTGTAATTTTTTTTTGATAAAAAGAACACCCCTTTGGGTATTTGTGAAAACGTTGATAAATATCGACCATCATCATAGAAAATACACATAAATAAAGATACTCATAAGACATTTCAAATATATGCGTGCACATACAAGACATAGTTTAATTACAAGTACAAAAGATTACGTCCCAATATATGTACATAAAGTGTTTTACAAATGAAAGGGGAAGTAAAAAGATCATCAGGGTGTAATTAGCAAAATAAGAGGAGTGCATCCATTAAAAACAAGGGGTGCATCTAGTAAAATGCAACTCTTGTCCGGGATCATGTCCATTTACATCTCGGCAAAATCCGGCGGCTCCAAATCAACATAGTCCTCTCCTAAGCACCTACGGCTGCCAGTTTGCTCACACGAACCCGGTTCGCGATCATCACAGGTAACAAACCACAAGATACAACAAGGCAAAGGTGAGTTCATCATATTAAATAACAACAATAAATACAATAGTAGAGGTACACAACCCGGTCAAGAAACAACATGGTCATCACCATACCAATACAAACAATTTAAACACCCATCAAGCATTTATCTTGCACGGACATA
The DNA here is from genome assembly GCA_013407115.1 of Glycine latifolia. Classification (NCBI taxonomy): domain Eukaryota; kingdom Viridiplantae; phylum Streptophyta; class Magnoliopsida; order Fabales; family Fabaceae; genus Glycine; species Glycine latifolia. The sequence continues at coordinate 12,277,903 of CM023948.1, read as the reverse complement.
CACGAACATTTCATAAGTCAACTTATAACATTTAGCATGATGCATACTCCTGGCTCAACTCTTAACATGCAATGTGGTACCATCCCGGAAATAGGTCATCCCTGTGGTCCAATGATGCAGTAGTTTGTCAGGGTCACTCTGTTGTGCACAGGAATCACCCCTCATGGTGATCAGCCAATGGGTGTCAGAAGGAGTTCCCAAAAGACGTGGTCCCCCAGTACCTTCGTACCCTACAGCCAATCATCTATCCCATTTTCGTCATGCAAAAGTCGTATGTTACATAGGCACCATCAATGTATGACCCGGCTAGGAACACATTCTTCCTCGCAAGGGTAACTCGTCATACACCCCCTATGTCTCGACATACCACCCCAAACGAGACCCCATCGATGGACTGACGGTGGTCTTTGCAAGGTTCACCACCCGGTCCTGGCATTTCATATTTATACATAGAATATCACCATGACACCATCAATGTATGACCCGGCTAGGAACACATCCTTCCTCGCAAGGGTAGCCCGTCATACACCCCTTTGGGTATTTATGTATATCCAAACACATACATCATCTCAAGCCATCCCATATGCCAAGCTTAAATGCTATCAGCGTAATTACATACGTCACTCACAAACACATACAACCAAGTGAACCGGTGTGAAGTATGAGGTGTCTGGGTTGACACTTAGACATACTGTCTCAAGGTAAGAATCCGAACAAGGTCGGACCAAGGCGGATCAAGTCGGTCAAGGCCGGTAGAACTCGGACAAGGTCGGTAAGGGTCAATCATAAGGGGTAAAGTTTGGACAAGGGAAGGCAAGGGTAGCAAGAGCAGACGAGGTTGGGGGAGGTCGGTCGAGGTCAGTTGGATTTGGTAAGGATTTGCCAAAGGTGATCAAGGGGGTCCTTAGGTTTCTCATAAAGTTCCAAGGACAGGTCCTGCACTATGTAATCGATTGCATAAGCGCTATAATCGATTATAACCGATAGTGCTTGTAAAATCCCGGGTTACCAATTTACAAAGTCGTAAGGGAACCCGGTAGTTCAAGAAGAAAGACCACAAACTCACCCAAGTAGAAACCCTGGTGGCTCTCTTCCCGAGGAGACACGAGCTCATCCGAGTTAGAGAACCCGATGGCTCTCACTCTCCCTCTTGTGAAGTAACTTGAGCGTAACAGCTCTATCATATTACTTCGGGTAAAGAACCCGACACATCTAAAGAAAAGGAAGCGAGTCCTAACAACTCTTAAGGAGACCACCCCGGGTAGGTAACACGGTATACAAACGTCTGCCAACAAAGACTAAGTTACATCCTGCATGCATGCATGTTACGTAACCCGCTTAACACGGCCTACCCATCCCGGTAGCCGACGTCAAAACACAAGGGTTGATGTCTATGTGTAACACGGCCAACCTATCACGATACTCGTCATCTTCCCAAACACTTCCGCAAGTGTCTTAGAAACTTTTCAGCCTCAAAATGCCAACTTCACACACATGCATGGGGGTTCTTAAAACCCCTACTCCCCGCAAGAACACCATCAACTCTTCGTCCCAGAACATCAAACATCAACATAAAACGACATTCGACAGATTAAGGCATAACACATCTCTTTCATAAAAGACATAGCTTTTTTGGAAAACATCACACACACACACACACCAGGGACATGCAGTTATCATCACGGTTGGACTCCCTGGCCCCTAAACCATGGTACCTAAGGCTGTTACAAAACACGATAAACTCCCCTTACCTAACCAGGAGTTCGTCCACGAGCTTCACGACGGTTTGTTTCTTAACTTCTGCTCCGACCACGAAGTTCTCCTTGGCGTCGGGACTCCGCAGCAGCTACGGTGGTTCTCATAGGTTGAAGGTAACAAGGAAGGGGTTGGGAATGAGAAGGGTCTGGGCGAGTTTTAGAGAGAGAACAAAGAAAATAGAGGTAAAGCGCAAGGAAGAAGAAAGGGAAAAGTACCCTCTGTTGCTTATAAACACGGCTGACAATGCATGCTCACTAACGTGTACGGCCAGCAACCACAGACAGCAGAGTTGACTTACGTCCAATAGCTATCAAGAACGCATACCAAGCCAAAAGTACTTCAAACAGCAGTTTATAAATAAAACAAATAATCAATCAACATAACACATGTAATCAATCACCATATCACACACATAAACGTCTAGATTAACAACTAAAAACCCGGGTTGTTACATTGGATATTACCCAAGAACAAAATATTTCATGGTGGTTGTAATCTCCTTCATCGAATATGACTCATCAAGCCACATGGATTGAGTATTTCTCAATTAAAGAGAATACATGGATACAAATTCAACACACTGATTTGCATTACAAATTATGCAACTTTTGGTACAGTTGCAACTTAATTGGGACATTTTTTAACAATGCCCTTCATTGGTTTGTTTATAATCATGAGACATAGGTATGTTGTTCTTGCCTTTGATTTGGTCAGAAAAACTTTTTCAGAGATACTTTTGGGAATGCTCTTTATACAAAAACTATTGGGCTTAAGTGTATCACAATGGCCCAAGAAACCTAGGTTTATGTTTCTTAGTCTCCTATATAATAATCCAATTTGCTCTAGAAAAATATGTGAGTTGTCATCATCTCTCTGAAATAGAAAAGTGCCCACACATTTTCCCTCTCCCTTATTCGAGAATAGCACGAAAGATTTGTCATTTGCAGCCAATTGAGGAGGCTAAGAGAGAACTCACCAAAGACAAAGGAGAATATTGCATTCATGCTTCAAGAGATAATAATATCCTTTTGATTAGAAAGACAATGATGATCTTATAACATAAACGTATTAGGTCCAATATGCTTCCGCAGATTCTACGGAATCCTTCATTTGGTATCAGAACATAGGCTGTACATTTGATGTTGATCTAGTCTTTTATTTGATATGACACATAGGGTTCTATGTTTATGTTGGATTACACAAATGCAATGTTTTTTTAATAATTTTTTCATAAGATGTATGGTTTTATAAAATGTGCGCTTTAATCCATGGTAGAACATTTGAATGTATTTCTTTTGGATATGTAATAAGGAGGTTGGTCCCTTATGATCAGGTTTTCTCCTTGATTTTTTCTTTTGTTTAGCAATTTTATTGTTGTAAGAGAGAAAATTTCAATTTTTGTATCCAAAAGATGTATATCCATCATTGTTTGAGTCTGTTCATGACTATCCGAAGCTTTTATGGAAAATCCAAGGCCACAACGTGAAAGAGGACAGAAAAATGATGGGAACTAGAACCGGAGCCTCCGCTAGATGTGTCGCACCATAAGTGGTTGTGAGTGGTACTCACACTCCGGTATAAATGCGACGTATGAGAGTGCGTCTGACGTCCTTTTTTGATGGTTCAAACGGTCGTGTGGTCCTCTCTCCATGGCGATTCTAACCATATGGTGAGTTAGGTGATCAAAGGTCCATGAAGGATTGGCTCAAAAAACAGTAAAGAGAGAAGAATATATTTTTAATCTTTTATTATTTTTAGGAAATCATGGATTAAAGTTTTATAATTAACATTTTTATGAATATATGGATTATATGTGATAACAAGATTTGTGTGATAACATGTCATATGTAAAATATTTGTGCCATATCCCAGTATTGGTGATTACTTCATCATGCATTAATTATGTTATGTTAATGGTAATTTTGATTAATTTTAAATTGTTTTATTAATGGTTATTATGTCCCAAGGACTAGATTAATGATCATTATGGCAATAATGAGAGAATTCAGGAAATTATTTTCAAAATTGGTTTTGAATTCAAATTAATGATCATTATGAATTTCAAATTCTAGATTAATGATTGGATTAATTTTTATTTTTTAAAATTCCTTGTAACAAAAAATATTGAATGGGTGAAGGTTTTAAATTAAAATATTAATTTTTAAATCGGTGGGCTCCATTGTGGGTCCATTAATAAAATGGTCATGTAAAGCCCCATCAAATAAGGATGACCGGATTTTATTTGATTAGATCTCAACAAATTCAATTTTTTTAGTAAGGTATTATACGACCCAATGTCGGTCATACTAAGGATATTTTTTGAAATTAAACGATGGTTAATTACATTCAAATTTTGGTAAATTTATTAACCCTTTCATCGAGACTCTAGTAATGGCACCAAATGCCCAAATAACAATTTCATTTTTTTACAAGTAACTTACCCAACGTAAACCTTGTAAAGATAACTAAAGAATTGTAACAATGAACAAAAGTAGTTATGAAATCTACTTGCAACTAGTATGTTTATTGTATAATTGTAAATTGTGTGCTTTAATTTTTCTAGAAAATGTCATCTTTCAATCCGTTAGCTACTATCTTGAGTCAAAGGCTTATGGATGGTACAAATTCCAAACAATGGAAAACTAATTTGGATATTAGTCTGCAATATGAGAAACTCAAATTTGTCCTGACTACTCCTAAGCCAGCATAGCTTGAAGAAAATGCTTCTAAGGAAACAAAGAATAAATTTTCTTATTGGGAGAAGGTGAATGTTGCAATTTGCAGCTAAATTCTGGCCAGTTTCATTAGTCACTTGTAGGAGCAAGTAAACATGCTTGAGAGTGGAGCAGAAATGCTCCTAACTCTTGATGGCATGTTTGCTACTTCTAGCAGTTCAGCTAGGCAAAATGTGCTGGTTGCGGTCACCAAAACAATGATGACTGATGGAAGTGTGCAAGACAACCTTTAAATGAACTAATGACCATGATATTAAGTTTGATTAGGAGGTAAAGGTTGACCTCCTCCTACAATTGCTACCTGATTACTTCAACCAGTTCAGAATGAATTATAATATGAACAAACTGAAACTGGATCTTACTCAGCTAATGCACGAGCTTGAGAGTGCTAAATAGGCTCTGGTCAAGCAAGGAAGTTCATTTTTTCCTGAAGGTTCTATTAAACCGAAAGGGAAACCCAAGGGAGGTAACAAGAAGAAGAAGAAGAAGAAGAAGAAGAAGAAGAAGAAGAAGAAGAAGAAG